>OX375877.1:57075358-57609184 GCA_947359465.1 Metellina segmentata
ATATCGAAATCGTGATATATGTGCTCTGGGATTGGCTCCTTGACATCGGGAAAAACCGCGATACCGCGCATGCGCTTTGAAAAAATCGACATCGTGATATATGTGCTCTGGGATTGGCTCCTTGACATCGGGAAAAACCGCGATACCGCGCATGCGCTTTGAAAAAATCGACATCGGGAAAAACCGATGTATCATGATACATCGTCATCATCGAAATCGCGAAACCGGTGTGACGATTTCGATCTCATACCGGTTTACCACGATGTATCGATACATCGCCCAGTCCTATACGTAGGTAGGTATGTAATTAACGGCTCAATGGAGAAAAGCAAAGGGTTATTGGCGGTGGTCTGGGATCAATCATGCTCAATTGACTTAAAGTTTCAGATTTGTGTTTTGAAAAGATACCAATAAGAATACAGCTATGTGTTAGTTCTACCTGCACAAGAAAAACGTGGCACTCGAACATTTTGAGGAACAGCTATTATGAGTTTAAAAGTTCCTCATCAATTGTTTTGTCTCAATAATGTTTTATGAGAACTGGGTACAAAACAAATTTCTCAGACGCACTTTGAAAGACACATTTGAACATTATTTTCTGACAGTTCGAAAGAAGGTGCTCGATGACTTTAAATGGATACTGAATATATGTTCAGGGTAAAAACTTAACTCCATCATGAGATACTTACCCTGCGATTAGGTTTACGGTAAGCAAAATTTCCCAAACGTGAAAGATGACCAAATGAGAAAAGAGAAAAGAAACAGTGGATTGCAAAGCAGAAATTTGAAAAAATGCCCACGCAGACCAGACAATGCTCTTAAAAGCTTTTCTATCAGGTTAAAGAAGCAATAAAAAGTTGTAGTCAAAATGTTGTGTTAAAGTTGTAGCCAAAAAGTGAACTCAAACGGTTTGCTTGAGTTCAAACTCCCTGGAAGCCACAAATCGCACGATTTGTATGATGTTTCTTTGTAACAAGGGATGAACAGTCAGGTGTAGTAGTACTGAGTTGCTGGTTCCTTTATGTGTAGATGAGATGTTATATGGCATGTGGTAACATTGTGGACTGGGCCTGCTTCCATGCCACGGATGCAGAGATCACTACAATGGATGTATCATACTCGAAACCCCATCCACCAAACCACCTGCACAGTGTCGACGCTCGTAGCGATGCCAGCGCCACGGAGTATATAACACGGAGCGCAGGTGCAAAGAGCAGAGCAGAGTAGAAAAGAGCGATGTCACCAGCTACTTTCGTTTTTGACTATATTTTTAAGTTAGACTTAAGAGCCTAAAGTTGTATGCTCAACCTGGGAATATATAGTTACTGTTTAGACTTGACTTGTTCTTGTCTTCATACATCAACACCCTAGACAACCCGAACCAGAACATGGATATTCATCCGAAAAAAATGCTGTAAGAACGGGTAATGACCGTGTAAAAGTGTGTGAGTAACTTAAACAAACCCATCACACTCATACGCATCAACACTCAATTCCCACACCAGACGCGATGAAGAAAATATAATACAGAATATATTTGCACTTTTAAAAACTTTCGGGGCTTCCCGAAAAAAATATAATTTTTTAAATTTCATAAGCGCACCTGTGGAGGGAAACTTAGGGGTCTTATGATTTAAGCCCCTAGACACTAAAAATAATGTAGGTGTAATAAATAATGTAGAACCTGCGAGGGCTTAAACGCCATAGTTAATAAATAAACAAGTTAATCTTTTCACTTAGAATACTTCTTTTCATTCGAAACCAGAGTATCACGTTAAATTTATAAGTGTCACAAAAAAGCTTAAGTGCGAAAAATTTAATAACTTGAAAAATAAAAATGATACTTAAATGAACGATATCGCGTTCACAAAAGCATAAAGTAAATAATGTAAATTATACTCATTGATCTTACGTTGACATCATCGGTTAATGCTATCGCAGCGCAAAGTTGAGTCACTAAAATACACACTGCCGCTCATATTAATTTCCTCCGACCTCCTTTGTGTGAAGTTTGAGGATTTGCTTCGTCTCTTTGCACTTTATAAATATGTGCTCAGAAGACAAAATGTTAAAAGTCACTTATTTTAATTTTTCGTGACATCAATTTTAAGATTCAACATTCAACATGTGGTTCTGTGGTTTTTGACTTATCACAATTTTCCACTTTTGTTTTCTCATAAACTGAAAGAAAAAGACTTATGGCATTTTGCCACCTACTAAACATTAAAAAACCAGATTCCAGGATGGGACTTACTCAATTTTTTGGGAAAAGTGACATAACATTTTGCCATCTAAGCACAGAAATAATAATATAAATAAAATTTAAATATTCAATACTAATTTAGGTATTGAACTTCGAAGTGTGAGTTCAAACAATGAGTTATGCAGGTTGAGTTTTTTTTTTTTTGCACGTTTTGTGCGTATTTGAACAATTTTTCTCTATTTTTAAACATTTATACAAGGAAATTCAAAATTCCTTTTCAAACAGGTTGGGTTGGGTGGCCTGACCTTTTCTTGTTTAGCCAAAAATGTACAGATGAGCATAATATATTGCAACAGAAAAATTGCTTTAATTGTGGCTTCGAGCTCAGCCATAATTTTATTAAATAACTAGGCAGTCAAGTAATTCCTTTCACCGTTCACTCTTAACAAGGAAAATGAGATCGATTTTAAGTGACGGCCACTTTGTGCAAGATAACCTAGGTACTTATATCTCCCTCCCACACACATCTTTTTTAAATAAAATATCACCTGAAAGAAGAAATAAACTGAGAAAGAATTTCTCTCAGATCCAGAAACGAATTCATGTTTCGTGGATACAGTTTTATTCTTGTGAATTTTAATACACTTATCAAAAACTGAACAATACCAAGGCAAAATACTATATTTTAAAGATGCTGGTTACAGTGGTACAGAAATCGCACGAAAAATTTGAAGATCGAAGGCTGTAGTTCTAAACGTCTTCTCATTAATCCTCGCAGGTATGGCACAAAACAGGAATCAGGAAGGCCAACGATTATTTATTGATGGCAATAGAGGCAGATTCAGAGGCTCTCCTTACAAGCTCAAAAAGCTTCCTCGCAAATTAAAGATCGGATGCAGCTGCCCTGTACCAGCCGAACAAAAAGAATTGCACTGCATAGATATTGTTGATTTAGATTAGCCACAAGAGGACGCCACGTGATGAACATTCTTTTTGGTGTAACCTCTATGGTCACTCCTGGGGTCATCGCGCACCCCCTGTATTCGCCATCGCCCTCTGTCGGCGGCGTGGCATTCTGTATTCCGTCTACGCACGGTGAAGTCGCCTGCGCATGTTTGTCTTATACTTTATACTTTAAACAAAGAATCGGATTCCATCGAAACTAGTGTTCTTTCTTTATTTCGTCCACTGATGATAGCTCTTGGGGAACAAGGTGAGTCAACTTTTAATCTTTGTAGTAAACTAATTCGTATAAATTCAATGCTCAAAATCTCATATCCGTAACTCTGTATACTTAAACTTTCAGATATCCTTATGTTGTGTACAAGAAGTTAAAAGGCAATGCTCCATTTTCTAAACGGTTTCTGGCGTAAAGAACATCTTTTTTTTTAAACGCAATTTGGAGGAGGATCTGTCATTGTTTGGGCCGCCATTGCAGACGGTGGTTCAACTGAAATTGTTTTTGTTGATAGCAAAATTTATTCAGCGTTATATCAGAACATGCTACAATATAGTTTGTTGCCAGTTGCTCCTCGGATTTGGACATTTTAACAAGACAATACATCTGTGCATACTTCGTGCTCTGCAAAATCTTGGATGACGACGAACGAGGTAAAAACTCTTCAATGACCACCTCGGAGTCCCGACCTGAATCCAACGGAAAGCTTTTTGGGCCTTCTAGCTCGATATGTTTACTAGAATGGGCGACAGTACAGCAGAAAGTTTGATCTAAAATCTTGAATTACAGTTCGTGGAACATTGCCCCAGTCACCTTCCTAACTGCATAACCATAATATTCTATGAACTGACGATTAATACAAGTAATGGTAAAAAGAGGTTCTTATATATCATATATCACTTATACATATTAAAGAATAAATCATATCGACTCTATATTTTTTTCCGACTTCAGCTGTATGGTAATATCTCTAATTTCTTAAAAAATTGTACATAATGTAACTAAACATGAATGTATTTGCTGTGATTTCATTAAACAATAAAGTATCCTTACATTTTATAAAAATATGCCTTTCATAAAAGTATGATATATATTTCTTGTGTTATGTCTTTTATTGCGACGTTTTATTTTTTTTTCCACGATTGTATTTACAGAGGTTTAATAATAATGAAAGCGAAAGCGGGAAGCAAAACATATTGCTTAGTTTTATAATAATCGAATATCTTCAGAGCACATTTTTGATAACCGGAATGATGCATTAAGGTCACCCTAAAGACAGTATATGTTCCACACAGTCGCCCGCCATTCCAACCACTCGGTCGCGCTTGGAGAGGTTGTGCCAGAATGTGAGTTGATGACCCCGCAAGAAATATTAGCTTACTGATACTTCCCCATTATCTCATGTGCCGTGGAAAGGTCTTTCTCCTCATTGAAGAATGTTTTATGTGAAAACGACGAAGCTGCAAAATTGAAAACATTGTAAAAAAACTTTGATTATTCTTTGTTATTTCAATAAGTTGGAGAACGTTCTGTGATGTAACTAGGGTAATTTGCGCCCGAGGCAATAACTTGGCAGCCCCCACCAACCAAGTCAACCAAAACTCTCCCGACAACACCTGCTATCGCCACCGCACATTAATTCCTATATTCCAATTTTTTGAATTCAACTCTTAAGATGGTAGACATGATTTCAAAGGAAAATAGATTAATTTGTAGCAATTTCATTTTTACTATAAGATAAAATACTAAATTAAAATTAAGATACTTCACTGACAACAAAAATCCGACTCCAGAACTGACGTCTCAACTAGACACTCTAAAAGCTAACCGAGTTCAGTTTCGTTTGCTGGCGGAAAGTATCAAAGCCACTTGGAAGACACGAGCCCGTTATCCTAAACACTCGGGCGCTACGACGTAACATCCCCTTCTTGACTCACATCAAACTCATTCAACGTTTCACACATTCTGAATTTAGTTTTTTTTTAGTTTTTGGATCTTTTAGTCAACTAATAAGTTTTTCCTCTTCATTTTTTATGTGACGTCATAGAAAAGGAAGACGCGTGCAATTGCCATAACAACATTTTTTTGGCCTTGTTGAAACCCGCTGTGACGTCAGCTCTAATCTCAGACGGTTTAACGAGAGAGTACAGATCACAAAATTACGAGATTAACATAGTTTATTGAAAATTGTACAGGGAACAAGATTACGAAGGTTTTTTACTGATATGGTTATTAGTTTGGGGTGCATTAAGTGTTAAGTTAAAAAAAGAAGCTAAATCATTTGCTAAAGGAGTGTTGGTTTGTGGAACGAACCAAATGGGATTGCTTAGCAATAACTGGAGGCTGGAGAGCGTTAGTGAGTAGGGGGAGGATCTCTCGCTGTGACGTCATAGCCTAGAAAATCCTTTTAGGAATATACCAATTGATATAGATTGGACGTCAAAGGATATTTAAAATTCTGCTAACTGAGTGTTGGTTTCTAAAGCAAACCAAATGGGATTGCGTAGTAATCCCCGGAGGTTTGAGAGCAAGGGGTGGAGCCCCCTAGTATGGTAAAAAAGAACTTGTCTTGTTAAGAACCCATTTTCAATCCGGGGCCTGGGCACTGCCACGTCTGCCTCCACCTAGTTTTTTCAATTAAGTAATATTTGTATATTTTTCTTTTTGTATATTTGTTGCATTGTATATTTTTTACTTATCTTTATTTGCGCTAGAAAAATAAGATTGTGAATTAATTAAATGAAAGTTTGGGCTTATTTTCACGTTATCCTCCTCACTAACCTTTTTCTAAAAACAATAATAATAATAATAATTTTTTTTTCTTGCAATTTCGCATATTTTCCCATATACATATTTTGGGATTTTGTAAAGCATATATCTGGTCACATTTTTAATTATCGATCTAAGCTCTTATCATAACACTTAAATACAAAGGAAAAAATTTAAGAACACTGGATCTCTACAGTTATTAAAATAAGTGTTTGTTTCTGTTTTCGGTCATCAAAGACCTGACAAATCTACGGCACTTAAAATAATGGGATTTGGCACGCAAGTAGTCCGAATTTTTTTTGCCATTTCTGGGTCACACCGAATTTTAACATTCAATGTAGAACATTTTAAAATTAATTCAATGGAAAAAAAATTATTATTGTTGTCTTTGGAATGGTAACAGATAAAAAGTCACAAATTCTAAATGTATTTTTAAACTTCCGTTTAATTTCACTGAGGAGCGAATTGTCAATAGAATAAAAAAACAACCACAGTTTTAACTTTAGTTTTGTAGTTCTTTTTTTTATATACTTATCCTAGGTCGTTAAAGATAGAGTAAAAAATTCAACGGATTTGAAATCTGCGGAAATTACCTAAAATATGATTTTCTTTATATGAATAATTTTTAAATTGTAATTTTTTATATTTTTTCCAAAACGAATTCGACTTTTCGATCGCAGATTCCATTTCCGGCTCTCAAACAATTCCAGCAAAATGAAATAAGAACAAATAAATAAAATTTTG
Source organism: Metellina segmentata (assembly GCA_947359465.1). NCBI lineage: Eukaryota > Metazoa > Arthropoda > Arachnida > Araneae > Tetragnathidae > Metellina > Metellina segmentata. Next base: position 57,082,033 of record OX375877.1, read on the forward strand.
ACTAGCATTGTTTAGTTCTTTTTTGTAAATCCGGGATGGTTCAACATAAATTAAAATTTTCAACGGATTTAAAATGTGCTGAAAATTTTACATTCGATCGAAACCGGATACATTTTATTTTCTTATAAAAAATAACTGTTCAATTGAATACCTTTTATATTTTCCCAAGATATTATGACTTCACGCGTATATGGAACTATTCGCAATTAAATGGGAATGCGTAGCAATTACCGGGAGATAGCGAGCAATGATCACACCTGACCTCACGAAACGAACTGTCACGGGCAACGCCGTACTGGCTACGCAGTGGCTAGTCGTAAATAAAAAAAAATTATATCCATATGAACTTTTAAAATTTTTTACATAACCTTCTAAGACATCATCCTGATATCTCTGGCCAGTCTAAGATCCTATGTTGAAAGCGTGTAGGGGCGAACGTCCATCTATCATTATTCCACCCTACACCTGCACTATCAAAACGGTCACTTTCCATAATGTTCGAAGGAAGATTTCGGAATCCTGACTCCCTCCAGATGTAAAAACACGCTTACGGCCGTATTCACTATTCTCGAATTAACTCGAGGATCAGTACAAGGATCATCGAGAACCGTATTCTCAAACGGTGGGTCAAGTGATTCAAGGATTAAAATGATACGTTTGCTGTGCTTCGCTCCTAACATCTAATCACGATCACGTGATGTTGTTTATAGTATTTGGTATTACGCCCGAATCTGTATTCATGCTAGTCAAACACGTATTTCGCCTTCAGAATTGATTCTAAATTGTGATTAAATAAAACGCATACGACATTTTAATTTGTGTTTGGAAAAAGAAATGTAAAGAATTTAATTTCAAATTGGATTTTTATGGAAATTTAAATTTTGTAAGAAAGAATTGTACATAATGTCTTGACAAATGAATGTAATCTGATTAGGACAAAAAAAATGGTTTGTTTCCGGTAACCCGAAAAAGTACAATACAAGTATTCCGACCCTAAATGTTAGTATAGACTTTTTTAAATTTAATTACAAAAAAAATTAACGATTAATTGATTACGATGTCACAGCGATCGTAATCGATTAATAATTGTTAAGAGCTTGTCGAACTGGTTTCCTTAGGCTCGAACACACTACGCCACTAATATAGTCGAGTACCGAGTGAATAAGCAGTTAAACCTGAAGAAAAATTATAAATACCCACTAAAATACCCAATTTAGGTAAATACCTGAGTACATACCCAGGATATTGACGCGCAAAAATAAATATACCCAGGTATTTTACATCAATAATCACACCTCTGATCAATTTTATATCTAACACTAGCAGAAATACCCGGCTTTGGTCGGGTTGAATTAATAACATGTTGATTGAAAAGTCATCATCAACTCTTTGTCATAAAAGAATGTTAGCAACATTTAAGAGTGCGGAAAAAAAAATTCCATACCAATTTAACTTCTCCATAGCTTCTACAATTTACTTCGGACGCAAATATGCATATATGTTGTATCCAACCATATACACCATTTCATATTCGTCACACCTCTTGAAGGCTGAAGTTGATTTTAAGTTTTCGAGTGACTACGAATATTCCCGTGCATTCAATTTCAGTAAAAATGACGAAATATCGGTGAATAGTCTTGCTTTTAGTTTTCCTATGAATATGGTTTCATTGTGCCATTCTTTCATCTAGTATGCGATATTTTCGAATTTCATCATCAATATGAGAAGATGGTAAGTTAAATTGTTACAGCATTTGTTACTAATTTAGTTTGAAGGTAAAGCAATTTTTCTTGAAAATTTCATTCAGCGGCAGGTGGAATAACGGAACTTCTGTTAGATATATAAAGCAGAGTTGACGTTTGTCTGTGTTCTCTACACTAATCCACCTTTCGACCAATCCACACATTTGGTACACTTATATTTTAAAACCCTGCGGATATGATAGGCTACATATTAACCGGCGTTCTATTTGTTCAGGGGGGGGGTAAAAATTTACGGTATTCGTAACTAATTTAATTTGAAGCAAATGCACTTTTCCCAGAAAATTCTATTCAGTGGCATGTGGAATGACATAGCTTTTGTTAAAAATAAAAGTTATCAGAGTAGACAAATTAAACCCAATCGATAACATTTTTTTAATAAACAGAAGGTTGATTTTACAGCGCTTTTACAAAAAGAAAATCACTTTCAACGAACGATTCACATACATCTAAGTTGCGTAAGAACAGCTTCAATAAATAGAGTAAGAAACTTCGACTTTCTGTCTCTTAAGACATAAAATTTCAATTTTTCGAAATTACTTAGTGTGATATTATTCCAAGATCAACAAAGTCTTGTTAAAAATTCCCTTTTCTCCAACACACATACAGTTTTAAATTGTACCCTTATGGTGCTTTTTAAGATCAGAAATTTGGTTTCTAAATGGAAAGCACGTATCTCTTTAGAATGAAAGATGTAGTTACTTGACTATGGAGTACAGCTTTCAATAACATCCATGAAACACGAAAAACAAATGAAATTTAGTTTATTTTAATCGTCTTTCAATGAAAAGCTATAACAAAATTTTGAAATATATTTTGAACTACAAAGTATGACTACCAGTTTTAATTTAAAGTAACCCATGTTATTAAAGTCATTTTTGAACATTTTCACGGCATTTTAAAATAACAAAATACACATTTCAAAAATATTTTTATTTGTAAATTTCATTTGTTTATTTTTTATCTACACACTATTACGTATTCAACCAAAGATTTAAAGAAAGTTAGTGGAATTATACATATGCCACCACGAAAGTACCCATGTGTAGTGATATTTTGCAGGAAATAAATAAATAATATCCAACTCCTAAATAATATTTCTGGAATAGGTAATATACCGGAACACAAAAGCAAACAGAAACGAATTTCCAATCCTTAAAAAAGGCAGAATTCTGAAGAAAAAAAATCTGTTCTAGCGTGTTGAATTTCGACTTCCTGAATATATTCTGAAGGAAAACAATTCGATAAAAAACTTGAACAATATATTCATAACAACAATGATTTATAAGCAAAAAGAACACATATTTATAATACTTGGGAATTCCCAAATATGACCACACCCATCTCGTTTTCAATTCAAGTACCCAAAAAAGAATTATAAATCAAATTAAAAAATTAAACATTAATTCTGAGAATGCCAGATACCGAGTAACAAATTTACGTTTCCATGATCAATGAGTTTATCGTTTGGGCTTTTCGTGCTCCATTATAAAATTTAAGTAATTATAAAATTAAATGTTCTAAATATTCTTTCTTCATCAATCAAATATTTATAAATATCATTTTTATCATGGGAAGAAGTAAAAATTATGTTCAAACATGAAAATTATAATTTAATTTTTTTTTTAAATTGTTTTTCGATCAACACTGGTAAAGAAATCTGAGATGCGTATAGCAATCGTTTTATACTCAATGTTATTTCTACGGCGATTTCAAATTGCTTTTGGCTTAGGTCTTAGGTCAATTTTAGGCCTCTTAGGATTCGAATTTTTCCAAATCCTTTCTTAGTGCACCGCTACGGTATAAGAAGAATCACCCTGCAGAAGTTCAGCTTCCTAGGACTTGTAGTTCTTGAGATACAGTGATGAGTCAGTCAGTGAATCAGTGAGTGGTATTTGAATTTTATATATAGACTAGCAAAATACCCGACCTTACTCGGTTTGAATTCGTTTACTCTAGATTGAAGAGATAATCAAAATATATAATGACTTACGTTTTTTGTAGAGTAAAAATTTATTTTAACACCTTTCGCCATCTTTATATTTTCTACAACTTACTTTGGACACAAATCCTACACATGCATATCCATTCATGTAATACATTTCACATACATCGCACAATTGCTGTATGACAAAGCTCAAAAAGACGAAAGGTGATACTAAGGTTACTACTATAAAGACGATTTATATGAAGATTTGGAATTCCCTTTCTTAAGTTGTTTTCATGTGCAACTCAATTAATTAAAATTACGATTTACGGCGAGTGCTCTCGCACTCATAGTCAACAAAACAATATTTTTTTACCTGTGGCACTCTTGCCTCCGGTATGCGACATTGTGAAATTTTGCAATCTTCTCCTGTCATTACTACAACGAATTTTTTAATGTTGGAAAAAGTTCTAGTTTGGATTTTTAAACATTATTATTATTTCAATAACGACATTATTCTTTAAATAACGGCATTATTCTTTAAATAACGGCATTATTCTTTAAATAACGGCATTATTCTTTAAATAACGGCATTATTCTTTAAATAACGGCATAACTACACTTAAAATTTACTGAACATTTATACTGACTTACCTAACATTTTCAAGTCTAATACTTTGTGGTGTTGTTGGGTGTGATGAGAAGGAAAACACATTTATTAAAATAATAAATATTTAAAACAGGAAACAGCAAAGTAAAACAAAATAAAAGATGTCGTAAAAAATTGTTCCAAAGATATTAATTTGTGATTCAATTTTATCTCTTGATCTCGCACAGTTGCCACAACTTACAACCAAAAGTGTACAAAATTTAGAAATGTGAAATTAATTCAGAGCGAAAGAACCAGAAAAAATATCACTGCTCGCGTGATCGTGTTCATTCTCGTTTCATTGAAAAATATCGTCTGTCCCAAATTTTCGGAAATCGTTTTCATTGCGCAAAGAATAAAAATAAGACTCGAAATAAATGACGTATCAGAAATGAAATTCCATAAAAAAAATAATTTTTTGAAGAATAATTACTTTTTCAGCAGTACTGGTAAAGCAATCGAATTAATCGTAATATTCAATAGACATTCCAATTTTTCCAAAACTACCAAATTATGGTTGATTTAAGTATACTTACTCAGGTGTTTTAGCATGAAACTCGTCTAAATATAACAATAAAGAAATGTTTAATATTGCATTCACTACATTATTAGATAATGTATAAAATAAAATACAATACAATCAAATATCTGGAATACAATTCATGTGATGTCTACACAAACACACAAACACAAAATCGAGCATAGAACAGAAAGACGGACAGACAGACTTTCGCAACCAATTCCACTCACTAAATCAAGATAAGTACTCTCTGTATGCAAATTTCCATGAAAATATCTTAAACCGCGTGGACGTGTATAGGGCACAACATACAGACAGACAGACAGACAGACAGACAGACAGACACCAAACGAGAAAAAGGCGGATTCGGCATCAGAAGGGTCCAAAACGGATAGAAAACTTGAAATGCGTCGAAAATATTGAATGTACAAACAAACACTCCATTCTTATTTATATAGATATTATTAATACTCAGATAATATTTTCTTTTCCATAAAACGAATTTGCATCTACCTTAGCCATATATATTCTGTTGAATATCCTTTGCAAAGAAGAAAAACTAAGTAAATAAAATATTTCTGTCTAACTATTTTCCAAACGACTACTTTTGAGTTCTCGTTTGTTTGAAACGAGTATTCTTTAAAATTCCATTTGTGGACACGTGCAATAATAAAGGAACTAGTTTTAAAATTAAATGTTTCCAGACGAATCGAAGTGGATCGATTACATTTTTCAAAAAACGAAAGTATAATTTTACAGCATTAGAAAAAAAGAAAAGCAAGTATGTTTGAGATACCAAATTGGATACCAGTTGAGATACCAATAACTTCAAATCGTAAAATAAGACACCTTGGCGAGAAAAAAAATTGCTTTATTCTAACATACAATCCGCTTTAAATTGAATATTTTGTGACGTTCTTGTATGTGATGAGAATAAATTATTATTTTTATTACAAATATACAATAAGTTAACAACAGAAAACAGAAAGATAAAATTAAAGCAAATTTGGCGAGGAAAAAAGCTTTTTTGAAGATATTAATTCACGATTCTTTTTTTCTCATGCTTTCGGCATAGCTGTCACAACTTAAACTTAAAATTGGACAACATTTAAAAATACAAAATTATTTCGTCCGAAAAAACAATAATCACAGCATGTGGGGAATTTTGATTAACTAACACACTAATTTTGCAATAGAAGGGCCCTAATTGGACGAATAACTTAATAAACGGGTCGAAAGTATTTAATGTTACAAGTAAACACTATATATTTATATAGATTTGTAATATGAACTGGAAATAATTTATATAAAATGACAAAGTTTTTATTAGTGTAAACTAAGCATTCCTCCTAAGCAACAATAAGTCCAGTAATGTTACGAATCCAAAGAAGGTTGGAGTGCACTGCAGAGAAAACTCTTGGATCACCAGGAGTTGCACAACCATCGTCGCTTCCCCAGGAGGACAAGCCAGCCAAATAGTATCTTCCGTTGTGTAACATCATCAAAGGGGCTCCGTTGTCACCCTGGAAGTTAATACATGACAAGCTTTAATATATATATATATATATATATATATAAAAGGTAATTATTGTGTTTTTTTACTTGTATTGGTAGAGAGAGTATGAATACTTTCTGAAAAATATGTTAAAAGGGTTTAGATTGAGAAACTATTTAATGAATCGCCTTTAAATATTGTCTTTTTTGAGATAATGAGTTAAGTTTTTATTTATTTATTTTCCTTTTAATATCATTGACAATAATAAATTTAGTCATCGCACATCATCAATAAACTGTTTGTGGGTAAATAATTAGTTAAACCTACTGAGAAATACCCACTAAAATACTCATTTTGGAAAAATACCCATTTTGGAAAAATACCCAGGTAAATACCATGGGTAAACGTAAATCAGTTATACCTCAAAAATAAATGTCTGAGCATTCTACATCACTGGTCGTACTACATAAATATCAGTTATTTATTTATTCTTAGTACGTGTTATTAATTTGGTAAAACAAAAAAAAATAGAAACTTTCCGCAAGGGAGAAAAATATTCTAAGGAAAATTGTCTAAACATAGTCTAAAAAAATTCTCAAAAACACTATTCGTTGACAGGTTTTCTTTAATGAATACAAGAATTTTCTCAACTTTTGTACTAAGGTAATAATTTGACAAAAAATTTATTTCTTTCCCACACCCTTTGTAAATGCATTTAAAATTAATTTTGTAAGTTCAAATAATCATCTTATAAGTAGTACCTCGCATGTATCCGTTCCGTCTTTGTAAGCACAAATCATATTTTCTGTAAACCATTCGGGATACCTAATGACACACATTTCTTCATGCAAAACGTTCATATCGGCTTTTTGTAGAACTTCACTTCCACGACTACCTGAAAATTTTTGTTTGAGTATTGTTTTACACCTCATATGCTAAGTACATATAAATTAAACTCTTATCACTCATAATAACTATTGTGCAATCCCTATGACATGGAAATCGCTCTTTCTACTTAAACATAATGGATTCATGACCCCTTTCGTCATTAAACCCACCAATCACTCTGATATTAGAATGTATTTCTAATTAACCAAAAGAGAACATGACACATCGTTTTGTTTAAGCTAAAGATTCGTATATTTTCATAGAATTTCATAAAAAATTATTTTGTAAAATTTATGTTAATAAATGTTGGGGGCATCTATCGATCAAGAGGGTAAGACCTATACATCCTTTCAGTGGCTAATCGAAGGGAATATTAGACGGTACTTCATCAAGTCGACCAAGATTCCTTTTGCCTCAAAATTTTAATTTAGGAACAAGAGCTTTAAAAATGCTTCATAAGTTTTCACGTAAGATTTTAAATGTAGGTTAAAGACAACCATCTAGAACAGTGGTTCCCAAATTGGTCACTACTGACCCTCAGGGGTCCATGAGACCGCTGGGAGGGTCTGTGGTAAATTAAAATTAATTTTGGGGTGCATAATCGGGGGGTACGCGAAAGGTTCAAGTTTAATATAAAGTAAAACAATTGTGATCCATTTTATTACATTATGAAAGTTATAATAAATAACTTTATATATATATATATATATATATATATATATATATATATATATATATATATATATATATATATATATATATATATATATATATATATATATACATATATAGTAGCGGTTTTGAGGTCCTTAGAAAAGAAATAAATTCTTTTATTTTCTTACATCTTGAATTTGTGTTGTCTTTTTTTTATTACTGATAACAGTTTGATGTGAGACGAACAAAAAATTTAGAGAATATATAGTGTTGAATATTTAAAATGTGGTTTTATTCCGTTATCAGAAAATAGTACTTAACCGAGGTGCCTTCTATGCAATTTTGTCCAACGAATCAATAGAACGTTTTAAGCTTCAGGAACATTTAACAAAAGTCCATAGAGACCAAAAAAGTTTAAAGATTTAACTTTTTTAAACCAGTCAAATAAAAATATTTGAAAACACCGTTATTCGACAACATCTGAGAGAGACTACAATGGACTGCGTGATTCTTATAACATTTCTTTACTGAATGCAAAGTCCGAAAAGCCATACACCATTGGTTAAGAACAAATTATACCAGCTATTATCGAGGTAATACGTACAGTGCAGTATAAATCAGCTTTCTATTTTATAAGAATTTCATTGAGTAATAATACAGAACAAAGAAGGATTGACAAAATGACTCACTGCGTAGAAAATTCTTTATGTGAGTGCTTTATAACATCTGAATTCTCTATACAGCTTGACGACGCAACTTTGCCAGGAAGCGAAGCATTACATTTAACTTTCGTGAGCTTTGTAAAAGAAACATTTTCCACGAATATTGCTATTTATCAAATGTTTGGAAACTGATACGAAAGGTGAAGCAATATTTAATTAATTAGAAAGATTTTTCGATTTAAAAACTATACATTGGGAGAAATATCATCTCCGTTGCTAATGACTGTGCTCCAGCAATGGTAGGACGACACCGAGGCTTTCTGGCATTCTTAAATTACGCTATACTTAATGTATTATCTGTACATTGTGTTATTCATTGACAACATTTACTCGTCAAAGATTTATGTGAACGCTTTCACGGCTCACTAGATTATCTCATTAGAGGCGTTAATAAAATAAAAATAAATGCCTTAAATGAGATTACATGCTCAACGTTGCTTGGAAAATGATGAAGATTATAATAGTTTACTACTTTGCATGGAAGTTCTTTGGTAATCTAAAAGTGAATGATTGGATCGATATTATGCACTCTTTGATTCAGTGTTGGTATTCCTGGAAAATAAAGATAATGATTTGCGACTCAATCTAATTATTAAAAAATGACATAGCTTATATTACTCACTAAATTGCCAAATTTAAAAAAACAATTTAAAGCTACAAGGGGATCAATGAAATTTAATCAAAATTAAAAGTACAATATCTGCGTTTGTTACAAAACTTTTTCTATACAACTTGCGGAGAGAAGAGTGCTCTCAGTTTCGAAATCTTTCAAAACTGCAGAAACAAGATGTCAACACTTAACGGTTCTTTATTCTGGCATCAGCCAAAGATTTGAAGACATGTTTTCACATGGTTGTTCCCGATTGGGTGTAGGTCCCATTTGCAATTTGACCCATAAACTGAGATGAATACATACTGATACAGTAGTATATTGAATTATTCACAAAAGAGGAGCCGAAACCAATGCCGAACAAGGATACCACTTATTATAGTTCCATTGCAAATACCAATTGTATATCTTGCATTATGGGTTAAAGTACAGAAGCTTTAGTTGTTTTCATGTCTACCAATTTAGTAGAAGGTGGTGGATTTTGTGCAGCAATGAGCTTTGTCACGAAAAAAAACCGACAGGGAATTAGTGCTCGTGGAGACTTACGAATGCTACTCACAAACATAGAGCCTAACATAAATATTCTCATATCATCCCATCAGGAACATCCATCTCATTTAAAAATAATTGTGTTTTGTATTTTAAAACAATAGTTATAACTTCAATAAATACTTCTTACTGGTATTTTAGTAAAAATAAAGTAGTAGTAGTATTTACTAAATTACTACTACTATCGCAATTTATTTAATTCTGCTACTATTTATTTACTACTGTATTATATATTACAGTAGTAGTAGTATTTTAGTAAATACAACTACTTTCAACAAATACTAATTTTAATAAATACTACAGTGAAAAAAAATATAAATTATATATTTGAATAAATAAATACCATTCAAGACATGAAATTTAAATTTGTAATTTTTCTATTATGCAGTTACGTAGAGTTATTTTACTTGGGGGTTCATAGTCAGGTTTTTGCTATAATAAGGGGTCCATGGACATACTAAGTTTGGGAACCGCTGATCTAGAATAACCAAACTTTGCAATTGAATAAACTTTTTGAAGTTAAACTGTATGCATTCTTACTATTATCGGGCTTAAAGTTTATCCCCCTTTAACAAGAGAAAGCCTTACTGAACCTTTATGTACCAATGGAAATGGGTTCAGAAATGTATTATGCAATCATATCAATATTATTTTTTTCAAGTTTCATAGCAGATGTTGTTTTATAAGTGAGTGAAGGAAGACCACCAGGTGTTTCCTAAGTCATACAAACGCATCAGTTTTCGGATTTGAGCGAGAAAAGAACGTAGATAAACTAGGCGTTGCAACATGACACTCTGCGACAAGTAAGTTAACATTTTCAATCTTCTATTTTTTTTAACATAAATAAAGAAAGATCTATGGTGCTATAATTATCTTATGCGACCAGAGTATCCATTTATTATGATTCAGAAGTATATATTAGTAGTAGAAAAATAATTTTTCCATTTGAATAGCAGTGGTTAAACATTGCATTTTTATTTTTATTAAAAAAAAATTGAAATACTCCAATGAGCGGCTTCATTTATGCTCGTGAGACTTTTTACAGATCTATAGGGTATTGCGTGCATTCAAGTTGACATCAAGTATTAAAAAATGTTCTTTGAATAAATTCTATATTCTCCTCGAAATAGTTCAAACTTCCATTTTAGTAAGGCAACAAAACAAATAAAAATTAGGCAGTTTTGAATAGAATACTGTACATCAAAAACAATGGACAGAAATTAACTCAAATATTGCACACATAGACACCGTTGACTCGATTGCGCACAAAATCTAAACACATTTTTTAATTCAATATATTTTTTTTAAATTAATTTGTTGTTAACAATTGGAAAATTATTGCTTTGAAACTAAAATAATACGTACCTCTACTTTGTTTGGGTTATTCAATGATTAAATATAATAAAAGAGTTACTTTGACCTGATTATTATTTTGGAAGGTATAAGAGAAATACTGGAGCACTCATTTCACGTTAGGAACTTTGAATTTCTATAAATTCTAATTCGTTATAGGGTTAACCAAATCGAATGCATTTCATATGAATTCCGATAATTCTGGTCCATAAAATATCATAATCTATAACCTAATATATGGGTTACACTTTTTAACTTCCCAGCGGACGCGACGTCCACACGAACGTGAAAAGTCTCGGGTATTTCTTAGATACATTATTTTAAAACGTAAAATTAGTTAAAAACTGTGTTAAAATTTAAAATATAAAGTGTGTTTTTTTGAATTTATGCTTTTTAAATAATACTAATACAGCTTATTTAAAGAAATGCTTTTCAAATTTCTATAATATCCATTTTTTTTAATATAATATTAATATTGCATATATAACTAGAATCAACTCTAGTGTATCTCCCACATACGCGCGACCCCGCTGGAAGGTTAAAAAAATAAGAAGACGGACCCTTATACCAATAAAATTAACATTTATTTATATTTGACATTATTCCGCTGCATTATAACTATTATTTCAAGTCAAATTACACTTTTAGTTTGATTGTACGACTCCAGGGACTTGGATAACAAGAGGTGTTCGGATACTTTCTTTACCTGCTGTAAAAATCATATTTTGTATCCATACTTCAACTTATTCTTAAGAATGAATCTTTATTGTGCTTTCTCTATATATCAAAGCTTATATGAGATATTTACTTGTTGAAATTCGTCCCCAACCGGCTGTTTTCATTTCAACACCCTGTGAATAAGTTGCATCCGATCTAGGTAAGCATATTGGTCTGTATACATCGGGCATTCCCGTAGCAGGTACCTTCAATCTCAACAGAGCTAAATCGTTGTTGTGCGAAGTTTACTTGTACGATATATACTTGTACGATACGATATATACTGTTGTGCGATATTTACTTGTTGAAATTCGTCCCCAACCGGCTGTTTTCATTTCAACACCCTGTGAATAAGTTGCATCCGATCTAGGTAAGCATATTGGTCTGTATACATCGGGCATTCCCGTAGCAGGTACCTTCAATCTCAACAGAGCTAAATCGTTGTTGTGCGAAGTTTACTTGTACGATATATACTTGTACGATACGATATATACTGTTGTGCGATATTTACTTGTTGAAATTCGTCCCCAACCGGCTGTTTTCATTTCAACACCCTGTGAATAAGTTGCATCCGATCTAGGTAAGCATATTGGTCTGTATACATCGGGCATTCCCGTAGCAGGTACCTTCAATCTCAACAGAGCTAAATCGTTGTTGTGCGAAGTGGGTATGTCATACCCTTTGTGGTACCACACTGCTTCCGCATTGAATTTGTTGAACTTTGTCTCTCTTTCCTTAAATCGATGCCTGCCCAGAAATATGTGAAAAATCTTTGCATCCATTCCAGACCTGTAAAAAATGTATACATTTTCTGTCTCTACTAATGCAAGCTGAACTTTGGAAGACTTTCCTGACAATAGCACATATTCAGAATATAGGAAACATATAAAAGAGTCCGCTAATGGCGCGAGATAAAACTTCCTTTGTCACAGAACACAAAATAATGTTTTATTTTCATTTTAATGTTATATATATATATATATATATATATATATATATATATATATATATATATATATATATATATATATATATACAGGGTGGTCCCGAATTCATGGTACAAACTTTAATGGTAGGTACAGGACATTGTAACAATGATTTATTGTATAGGAATGTATAGTCGCAAGTGACGCGGTGAGGCGTAAACAGGGGAAATAAAAGGAAAGAGAAATGGAGTGATCGGTTGGTATCATTGCCGGTAGAGGGCAGTAGATGTCTAGCCGCTGTTGAACATGATGCATCGCAGTAGGGAAAAGCGCCATTCACAATTGTGCTGCCGTAGACGATGGGTGACTTTACGTATGCAGAAAAAGCAGACATGCATTACATGTACGGCCGTGCAAATGGTAATCGCCATTCGTAACCGCATGTGGTTTCAGCACGATGGGGCGCCAGCACACTTCAGCATTGATGTACGGAATTACCTGAATGCCACGTTTAGTACTCGATGGATTGGGCGTGGTGGACCAGTCCCTTGGCCACCCCGATCTCCCGATTTATCGAGCCTCGATTACTTTTTATGGGGACATCTAAAGCATCTTGTTTATGAGACTCCAGTTGACTCAGATGAGGATCTCGTCGCTCGCTTATCTGTAGCTGCTGCAGGTGTGCGTGAAATACCAGGCATCTTTGAACGTGTACGCCAATCGCTCCACCGACGCTGTCAAGCATGTATCGATACTGGTGGACGCAATTTTGAACAATTACTGTAAACATGACCCTTTTCTACAACGCTTTCAATAAAATCTTTGTTTTTCCTTTCGGCCGTTATTTCCCCTGTTTTCGCCTCACCGCGTCACTTGCGACTATACATTCCTATACAATAAATCATTGTTACAATGTCCTGTACCTACCATTAAAGTTTGTACCATGAATTCGGGACCACCCTGTATATATATATATACAGGGTGTCCCTGAATTCATGGGTGAAACTTTAAGGGTAAGTAAAATACATATAAAGAAACATTTTTTTGTATAGCAATATGAGGGGTCGGAAATGAGATGTGCTGGTGGAAAAACAAGAAATGCTGAGGAAATAAAAAAAGCTTTTTACTTACATAATATTTTTAGATCAGACGACTTACAGACAACGCAAGCACTGAAGGCAACTGATTATCCTCGGTGGGTAGGTTTCTGTCGTTGGTTTTTGCAGAAGAGGACATTCACACTGAGCTTGTCCGCAAATGTACTTTTCACGTATGAGGCCAGCTTTACGCGAGATGGAATTTCTAATTTGCACAATTCCCATGTGTGGGCTACCTCTAACCCATATGCTCCATGGCCGTATGCTTTCCAGGAGCGGTTCTCTGTTAATGTGTGGGCGGGCATTGCGAATGATTTCCTTATTGGCCCATACTTGCTCCCAAATCGACTTAACGGCAGTACGTATCTAATGTTTCTGGAAGAGTTATTAGCAGAATTACTTGACAGTGTTCCAGTTGCTGTTTGAAATATCACGTGGTTTTAGCACTATAGGGCTCCAGCCTATTCCTGCAATAATGTGCGTAGTGACCTCAATGCCACCTTTGGCCTTCGATGGATTGGACGATCTGGACCAGTTGCGTGTCCAGCACGTTGATCATATTTATGAAGTATCGATTTTTTCTTACGGGGACACTTAAAGGCACTCGTCTACGAGACTCCAGTTGATTCTGATGAGGACCTCATGCTAAAAGTTTCAGTCGCTGCTGCAACAGTTTGTGAAACACCTGGTATCTTCGAAATAGTACGTCAATCGTTTCTTGGCGCTACCAGGCCTGTATCGATGTTGGTAGTGACACATTTGTGCTGTTACTGTAATATTATGTAAGTAAAGATCTTTTTTCATTTACTCAGCATTTCTTGTTTTTCCACCTCCACTTTTCATCTCCGACCACTTGTTGCTATACAAAAAATGCTTCTTTATATGTATTTTACTTACCCTTAAAGTTTGGCCCATGAATTCAGGGACACCCTGTATATAGGATTGGATATGGTTTTGTGGCATTGAGTCCTCTTGGGACATATTATGCCAAACTCAATATATAAAAATCACATATATAATATAATTTTGAAGTGAAATGAGTCAAAACATAATGAATGAATTCTACAGGGTGATTTTTTTAAAACTGACACTATTCAGAGCCACCTGTAGCTCGATCTAGTAACCAAAATGGCACCAAACTCGGTATGGAGACTAAAGATGACATGGGAAGTAGGATTCCGTGAGAAAACAATTTAGTTAAAAAAATCGGCGATAGGGGTATTTATGGCGCTGTCTAATGTAAAAAGTGTAACAAACAAAGAAAACTAATAACACATACAAAATTACAGGCAAATGTTAAGCTTTATTCACCACATTCACTTCTCCACATAGTAGGGGAGAACTCGCTGAAAGACTTTCCATACTGTAGAAATATTCTTGTCCAATTGTCGCACTACACCCCGGTAGCTGCTTCTGCCAGCAATGGTTCCCTGTGATCTGTCAACGATTGCAGTTGCAACATCTGTTATTACCTCTTCTGACACAGGTTTAAGTCCCCCTGCCTGCACGAATTGTCAGTGACCCTGTTTCCTCGAACTTCTTATTCATTCCCTTAAAAGCATTAAGCGATTAAGGCCTCTTACGTAGCTTCTGTCGGGTTCTAAACTCACGAAGAGCTGTGGATGCATTGCACTGATTAAGATGAAATAGCTTCACAGGTAAAGCATGTTCTGGTAATGTGAGTCGCATATTCACTTGAGTTGGCTCACTTCAGCTGAGAATATTTTTCGGAGCTGTCTGCATGTATTTATAGCCCAAATTACTGGCGCTGTTGTCACATACGAAAGAATAAATTTGCATTTTGCTTTGATACCTGTGTTTTATGCTAATTCTCGGTTTGGTAAGCTACAACAGCGTCATAAAAACTCCTATCGGTGATTTTTGGAACTAATTTTTTTTCACGGAATCCTACTTCCCATGTTATTATTAGTCTCTTTACCGAGTTTTGTGCCATTTCGGTTGTTAGATCGAGCTACAGGTGACTCTGAATAGTGTCAGTTTAAAAAAAATCACCCTGTATATAAAATTATATGTGATGAATAAAACCAATGTCATGTAAAAAGCTAAAAAATTTTGGATGAGGATTCTCTCCAACCATGTCATCTAAAACCAAGGTATATGAATTAAAATGTTTAAGTCGTTGCCTATTAAAATGAGAACATTCTATTAAAATGTGTTTTGCGGTTAGTGGGCAAATGCAGTAATTGCAAATGGGATGATCTTCTCCGAGGAGGAGGTGTCTATGGGTTATTCGCGTGTGTCCAATACGGAGACGTGTTAGTATTACATTCTGTCGTCTTAGAGCTGGTAACTGCCATTGAGTTATACACTCTATAACAAAAAAAATCGACGCAACTAGAAGGAATCATCCGATTGCTTTGAAATTTCGAATGCAAAAATGTTTTGACCCAATATGCAAATGATTAAAATTTGGTGTCCAATGAATGAATAGTGCGATCTCCAGCGCATAGGAACTGCGCATCTAGCAGATGTATATAGGGAGTTGTTCTTGAACTGTTGTTATAAATTTCCGCTGCATTGCGATTTAGGATACATTTCAACGACTGAAAAAAATGCCTCGCCGCAGGATAACAGATCATTACGAGCAACTTTCAGAGTTTGAAAGAGGTCGTATCATTGGATTGAAAGAGGCAGGCTGGGCAAATCGGAGAATCGCTCGTTATGTGAGTCGAAGCGATGAGGCGATTAAAAGATGCTGTCAAGAGTGGGTGGACAGTGGCAGATTTCAGCGTCACGATGGTAGCGGTCCACGTAGGGCTACAGCAGATCGCGAGGACAGAAAAATTGTCAGATCAGCTAAAACAGCGCCTGATTCATCGCTATCAACCATCAGTCGTGTGACCCACACACGAGTGTCTACCATGACCATTCACAGACGGCTGAGAGAGTGAAATCTACGCTCGTACCGACCGTTACGCCAGCACACTGTCGAGAAAGATTACAGTGGTGCTTGGCTCGATCAGGCTGGAATGATGCTGACTGGGGACGTATAGTCTTTAGCGACGAATTCCGCTTCCAACTGTGTCCTGACGATTATCGAAGACGTGTCTGGAAATGCACAGGGCAGCGTGCCGATCCTGCTTTCACTATTGCACGCCACACGGGCCCTCAACAAGGAGTTATGGTCTGGGGTGCCATTGGTCGTCCTTAGAGGTAAACTTACTGCACAGCGGTACGTTGACGACATTCTGAGACCTGTTTTGCTACCGTTACTTTCGCAGTACCCTGGGCTTATTTTTCAGCAAGACAATGCCAGACTACATACGGCACGTGTTGCTATGAACTGTGTTCAAGCTTGTAAAACACTTCCTTGGCCAGCCAGATCATCAGATCTCTCTCCCATCTAGCATGTCTGGGATATGATGGGAAGGCGACTGCATCCAGTAGGGAATGTTGATGACGTAGTCCAACAATTGGAACAAATTTGGCAAGTAATACCGCAGGAGACCATTCGGGAGCTTTACTGGTCTATGCCACGCCGTGTGGCAGCTTGCATACAGGCTAAAGGCTTGCCAACAGCTTATTGAGATCGTTACTGTAACTCTGAAATAAATCATTCAATTGTTCTGAAATTTTAATAATTTTCTATTCTGTACATAATTGTCCTATCCACCAATTTTTGTCTCCATCGGACAACTCCTTCTTGGTGCGTCGTTGTGATAGAGTGTATTTGGTTTTATAGCGTGGAATTTGTTCTCGGTTTGCTTATTCCATTCGTTCTGCCATTTCTCTTCTAAAAATTTGTAAATACTAGATGTTATGTCACGATAAGGGATGGTATGATTAATATTATTTACGGCCGATTTGGCGGCTTTGTCAACTATTTCATTTGCTGATATCACAACATGAGATGGAATCCAACAAAATAGCAAGCTAAAATTTTTGGATGAAAGATGATAAATTTTTTTCAGTGACTCCAAAACAACGGGATGAGTGGCATTATCAGGTTGTTTCATTGACTGTAAAAGACTTAATGAATCTGTGAAAATGATACATTTTTTTATGACAATGATCAGATATATTTTGTAATGCTTTATACATGGCCATTATTAATATATATATATATATATATATATATATATATATATATATATATATATATATATATATATATATATATATATATATATATATATATGTTTACTTACCAGGCGTCAAAAATACTCGCAACAGTTAAAACGTATTTTGGACTTATAAGGGATCCTGCTCCTATAATGCTTCGATTATACACGATCATTGCCTACGATTGAAAATGTAGGAATTAATACCAAATACACTGAAAGGACACATTAATTTCTAGTAGATGTTAATATCCAAATAATCAGCTCAGTGACATATTAATGGACAGGTTGAAACACATAACGGTTAGAGGTGAACCAAGTTTCTACGCATTGGAACACTTCGTAGCTACTACGCTGCAAACCAAAGCTTACAGAATGTAGGTAAGCAGTTAATTAATGTGCATTGTAGCAATTCAACGGGTTATTGGTGACGGTTCGTGATTAATCTCCTAAGTCCTCAGACAACATCGCCTAATTTTGAATTACGGTCAGATGAAGACATGACAACAGAACTGGCTCACCACTCTCCAAACTTCAACACCATACCAACGCGGCATTACTTAAAGAACACCATTACTTTTTTAGATAAAAATCTCAAAATTAAACGAAATATCCCATAACGATTTATATAAATGAGGATATTCAATAGAATACTGGTACATACTTAAATTTTGGAATCGTGACGTTACTGGTCTAGGAATGGGTTATGTTACCACAGGAAAGCACCCGAAACCTGAATATCTGTATGCAAACGCGGTGGAGAGCCTGCATCGCTTACAGGTGGTCATACAGCCTATAAACGACCTCCTCCATCTATCTTTTAAAAATTTCCAGTTACCTTTCGGTCACAATATACCAAGCGCAGTGTAAATTCGAATACATTTAATCATCGGTTCGGTAACTCTCTATATGGGTTTTGTATCATTTTCGCAGATGCAGGTCATTTCATTGCCAAGTTACAGCTAATAGTATTTTCGTTCTATAAATTTCTCACCGCAGCATTTGACAGCTGTTCCTATGAACTCTGACAATCGAGATTACCCCGTTAACCCTGCTGGTGGTGGTCTAGACAAGATATCTCGTCATTAACGATACCATTAGCAGATATTGGTCTCGTAAACAAAAAAATATGGGCATATCTGGTTGACGATATATTTTTTATTTAAACCACTTTGAAGTTTAAAGCATCGCATCTGATATATATATCCTACAACGTCGTTTGTTTAAAACTAAAAAATTATCTTCAAAACCCTGTAAAGTTTGGGAATAAAACCATGTATTCTGATATTTCTATCCTGGTGCTAGAGCTTTGCTTGTATGACTAGATGTACATATGTGGAAGTAAAAAATACTGCTACCTTTTATTTACTAAATACGTAGTTAGCTTCTTTAGTTGTGAATTAATTTACGCTATTAGTTATTTCTTGTCCCCCTCCCCACTAAAACTGTTTCATGTACATGAGTAAAACAATAAAAAATAATTTCCTCGGAAACTTTATTTCACACACTTTGTAAATAAACCTTTATTTAAAAAATTCAAATTGAACTTACAATCCATGGAAATTCGAATGGGTCAGCTTCAGTTCCACCAGCAATCCTTCCTTCGTCACTTTTGTTAGGAATTCCACAATCTGTGCATAATGAAGCAAATTATGGCTTTTCTGAGAAATAACAAGTTTTTCATGGAAAAAGAATGAAAGATTTCAAAACATAAAAAAAAAATGATAAGAGGGGTGTAATTAACGTCACATAGGAGCGAAACAATAGGTTATTGACGACGAGCTGAGATTGATCGAGTAGGGAAAAATCCGCGGAAAATACCTCGTTATTTGAACCACGCTCCATGATGAGGTAAACACAAGAGCGCCACATCACTCTCCGAAATTCTACATCATGCGAACGTGAGGACATTTAAAGCTGATTTAACGCGCTCCAGCCCAAATGTACACTGCGGTCTTTGGTTATATTGCATTCCGAACACACAACCTCCGATTGCTAATCCGTTACTCTTACATCCGAGCTACAACGGGTCCACAAAGAATTGATAAAAGAAAGTAATGGAAATTGTTACCACCAAAATTCACTAACGAATATGTAAATTCAAAAGAACACTTTCATCATCAGAAAATTAAAAGGCATTATTTAGAGAGTTAAAACTTAAACATTTCCAACTTTTTAATCCTTTATATCGAGAATATTGTAGCAAGTATAGTTTTAGATAAATAAAAGTGAGTTCAATAAAGTTCTTTCTCTCTCGTCGTATTTATTCATTCTTATTCAAATAAATAATATCAGTATGAAGAATAAAAGAGTCAGTAAAATACCCGCAATATATAAGAGCAACATGCTTCGAATCAGTTTACCATACATATCTTCATATATAGAGGGGAAATGCATTCATTCAGGACGGATAAAAATCCGCGCCTTACCTCGAAGTTGAAGCAGAAATCTTTGAATCCAGAAGCAACATTCATACCTCTGTGCATAACCTTTCAGTTACGGCCCGTTTCAGTTCTTAGCGGCTTACATCAGATGCATATCTGCCTGCTCCGAAGTCATACAGCCATGCATGCCGTTGAAAATTTGAGCGTTGATTGAAGCCTTACGCCTTAAACTGATCTAAACAGCGCCCTCTACCATTTAAACTTTGTATTTCCGGACAAATTTATTCCAAAAAAAGATTTACTTTTGGCCGCTCTACCACTCTTTACAATTTGGTTACAACTCTAACAGCTTGTATTATTGATTATCATTCCTTTCCACTTCAGTTATGCTATGGTGTGTTTTTCTTTTATGTAAATAGACCTTTACATTTTCCCTAATTCTACAAAAATTATTATTTTTATTATTTAATACAATATCCGGTTAATTAAAAGAGCTAATACTTAAAACTTATTCAATTTCGTCCCAATTGGAAGTCATTTTTTCAGAAGTGTACATAGAAACTTTAAAACAACGTAATGTTTAACATTTTAGCTTTTTTTCATGTATGTTAAGTGAAAACAATCTTTTAAAAACAGGCGATTTAACATATAAACTGAATCCTCCTATTTTCTTTGACACTTTAGAAGTATTAACTATAAGAAGTACTTTAATTTCTATTTTTAAAAATAATTAGGTGAGGTTAAAGTTTCGGTTTCTAAATAGTAGCTATTCCTACGATAGCATATGTATTTCAAAGAGTTGGCCATATCACACTACAAAAATGACCATAGATTACTAAACAATGGTCAGATTTTAATTTTTATGATGTATAATTCAAAGCAAGTTAACATTAAATGCAAAAATAGCAGTACAACACATTATATTACAGTCCTGTGAAAATTCTAATTGATATGTTCACATGGCGTCTTTAAAAAAGTATATTAAATACCATTATAGAAAAACTGTCTGTATTTATTTAAATTATTAAAAAAAATTATTTTGAGAAGTGTCATGGGTTTTATAATATTTAATCCAATACTTTTGTTAAATATATTTACATTTATTCATAGGGTGCAATGTTAACAGTGATATATTTATACTTTACAGTTTCTTATCTTCATTAGAATTTAAAAAATACTTCTTATAGCCCTAAATGTATAACACTATGATAATATTGTAAGTAAATAGATATAGGCTCAATATAATATACAATTTACCACAGTTGATATTATTAATAGATTTTAATCTCATTCAATATTCTATCAGAAAAAGTAGAATAAGTGATAATTTACTTCAAATTGAAATATAAAATTGAAATATCTTCACACTGGAATTTTTTTAAATACATGAATCTTCAAAATTAAAGAACATGTGTATTATCTAGAAGTTATTTTACCATTAAAAAAAAATGCAGCTACATTAATATTGACTGTACAGTTGAAAGCTTTATTGTCTGATTCATTTTTTTTGTGGTTTATTAATAGTACAATTAATTGATTTTCAATACAATATTATATGTTCTTCCTGTTGCAGATGGGAGAGAAATTGCAATTTTTAATATGCATTCAATATTTTTTTCATTCTCCATACCTGGAATGAAGATAGGTAGGTATTTTAATTAACGTCGTACTGGAGCCATACATCGGGCTATTGACGACGGTCCTCGTGGAATGAAGAATTATGATTCCCAATACTGAGATAAATAAGAAATTGTGATTTCCAATACTGAAGGGAATAAAGAATTATGATTTCCTCCACTAGGGAAAATAGATTTGGAATTGTAACGAAAAAATAATCGAAGATAGCGAAGAAATAAAAAAAAAAACATATTTTAAAAGATCCGACAAAGATCTATATTTATTGTGTTATAATTACTGAGTGTTTATAAAATAAATACATAGTATTAAAATGTGAATATTGAATTATTTAATACCCTACTAAGACGCAGTCACTGATTTTCGTAACCTTAAATAAGTAAAAGGCTAAAAATGTGACTGATAAACAAAATTAAAATCCAACGAAAAATAATCTATAGTCAAAAGTTTAACTACTTAAAAATGAAGATATATTTCAAAAAGAACACTCTATAGCTTATTAGTGGTTTTGATCATTCTAATATAATAGCCACCTGAAACAGTATTTTGTAACTCGAAAAATAGTACATTTAGAGTTATATTTTAATTAATTAATCTGAGAACTAACAACAATGAATGCAGGCAATAGGTAATATTTTTGGCAACTTGAGCTTGATCTATTGGCTAATGAAACATGTAGATATGAGAGGCATTTTCAGTATGAACAAACCAGACGAATATTTATTAAATAAATGAATAAACGAGCTAATTATTTAAATAGGTAAATTTTTTAGCACTATGGAAGAGACACAGTATTCGTAGAAAATCAACTAGTAGGGCTAGATCACATGACAAACACTTTCATAGTTGCATCAATGCCTATGGACATTTCGTTAAGACGCGCGTGTAGAACTAGGGGGAAAAAATTCTATAAACATAAAAATTTTCAAACTCATGTTTATTGCTGATGGTCGATTACCAGTAAAGGATTCTTATTTAATATACTTGTTTTATTTCACATTGAATAATCTGCAACTGGTAAGAAACGGAAAATGGCATTTGAAACAACTCGAAACAATATTTACTTTCCAAGTTTGGTTCCACTGGTGGAGTTATTTCTTTGACATTACAAGGTGGAAAATCTTGAATATGATGGTTTATCCAGCCTAGGTATTTCGACACTCTTGTGTAGCCAGATGGTTTATCCTCTTGTCCACAGTCTCCTGTACTTCTCCAAGAGGCCACTCCAACGGAGAACCATTTCTCATTGTATTTAACAAGGAGTGGGCCCCCTGAGTCCGCCTGTGATAAAAGCGTATCTTATTAAAGCTTCAAACGATATGAGACAAGTATATCGTGTGTTTTCCTATGTAAGGAAGTTTGCGTGTGTGTTTTGAACCGCATTTAATATAAATTAAATACTTCAATGAAATGAAATCTGACATCGTGAAATTTCCGATTTGTGTAATATTGCTTGAACTTCAAAATATGCCGAATAACCAAATAACCACATCTGTTAACGCCTAAATATTTGTATTTTATTGATGTTCCTTTCTGTAATCGCACCCAATATTTCATTTTCTTAATCGTATAATAACTCATGTATTGCCATCTATCCATGTTCATTTACTAGAAAAAATAATAACTAAAATACAAGAACAACTCTTCTTGTAATATATCACACTCGCAGAATAGACAGAGTCTGTGTAGTATCTCGTATATCTCTATTCAATAAAGTTGTATTAGTAAGTACATCCTTTTTTCTTTTCTTAAAATATTATGGCATCTCGCATTCATCCAAAAAAATATATTCGTTAAAGGAATACATGGATTGTTTAAACATATTTTCGCTAGAAAGATTCTAGTGGTCATTTCCACAGAATAAAATATTTTTAACATATTCAATTGACCCATTCTATAGAGTAAAAAGATTATGTATTGCTCCTCTCCTTTCATTAGAATATTTTGGAATGACTCTATTGGTTTCTCTTTAAAATAGAAACCTTTGGAAAGATTCAATTCTTCAAGGTCAAACTTTGTTTGATGTGATAGGTATACAAAAGACACGAATTATATGGAATGAATTTTATTATTCTTTGAAAAATAATTGAACTAGCAAAATTTAAATGCTAATATGTATGGTTAGCGTGTATATTTAGACATTCGTCACTTGGACGTTGATCATCTAATGTTCGTGAAATTTGGACTTCAAAATGAATTGCTTTTTAAGCCTAGAAAACATAAGGAAGATGTAAAAAACGGATGGGGCGGTGTCGGGACACGGCCGCTAGCTGTTAGGTACATTAGTAAAGCCATATGGGATTGGCTCACAAGTTGTCCGAAATTTTTGCAATGTTTGAGGCCGAGGCAATTTTAAAATTCGATCTAAAACATTTAAAAAAGAATTGAATAAATTTAATTATTATTGAATTCAATGTAACAGTAACAGCATAAAAATAGACCAGATTCTAAATTTATTTATTTTTTCATTATGCGCGGAGTAATGATTTTCCAGTTGACGATAAAAAACAAATAAACTTTTATTTGTAGTTAAGTAGTTCTTTTTTTAATCTTCCAGTACATTAAAGAGAGAGTAAAAATTTTAACGGATTTGAAATCAACAGAAAATTTCACATTCGATAGATACCTGAAAGTATGATTTTCTATAAATAAATACAATTTTTAAATTCAATATCTAAAATATTTTCGCAAGTGAATGTGACGTCATGCCGCCTGCAATCGCGTTTGAGAAATCAACAGATTCAATTTGCAGGGCTCAAACAATTCCGGCGATGGAAAGCATAACAAATAAAAATAAAATGTTGATTTCCTATGTTTTCTTCTTTTTTGGAAAATCGGAATCGTTAAAGATAGATTAAAAACTTAACGGATTTGAAATCTGCGGAAAATTTCACACCTGATTGATACGTTACGTCGCGGCGTTGCCCGTGGTGTAAAATTGCTTCGTGAACGAACACCACAGGCACGGGTAACGCCGGGCTCTATCCACACATATATAAAAAAGGATATGTGTGTTTGTGCATTCTCTGTACAAATCTACACTGTTTGAACAATCTACACCGAATTCGGTACACATATAGATTAGAACAGTGCGGAAAACATATGCTATTACAATCCTGTCTTCAACCCAATCTGTAGCATTTTTACAGTGAAAATTGGCACACACACTCCAAATTTAAAATATAAAGTTTGTTATCCTGAAATAATTGAATATTGATATGGCAACACGTTCTACAGTAGAAATCTGTACAGTTTGTTTTCAAGCAATAATATTATACGGACAAGGAAACATGTGCTACAGGAAACTGAAAGGATACAAAGGTACTTATTGTGGAAGGGCTCAATACCCATAACTTTGTCACAAGGAAAGCCTTGCGAGTAAAAATTATAATATTTAATTTTTCATAACTTCCATGTTGTAGTGGAGCACAAAAAACAAAGCAAGCATGTCTTTAAACCAATCGTATCCATGAAAATTGACACACAGTTAGTCCTAAAGTGCACTTCGAAGCCCCAATTTTAAAATCTACAGTTTGTTTTCCTGCAATGTATGGACAGAGCCAAGGAAAAGCGTTATTGAAAGTTTAAATAGTTGATTTACTGCAGGGAAAAGTCTCGATCAATTTTAGTTGTCGCGGTAAGGAATCACGTTCTACAGGGTTTGTATTAGAGTTAACACAGGGAAATGTCGCGGTCATATTTGAAACCCCAGCAACGGCGGGTTATTCAGCTATTTAACTACAAAGCATTTGTAATCAGATATGTTATTTGTGTCAAACTAAGCGAAATACTTTCAAAAACTACCTCCGTGCCCGTTTACACTTTGCATTGAATGGCCGTTTCTTCTTGGATTCCCATCTCTCGATATCTTGGATCAATGTTTGCTGATCACTGGCAATGTATAAGCCTTTTCATGCCATTATCTGTGAACTTGCCTTGTTTTCGCGTAGTGTTTCTTTTTGAGCAATACTGTTAAAACATATTATTGAAAAACTTAATATATGAACAACACTTGTAAAACAGTGAGCTGTGTTCGGCAATCGTGTTATAATCACTGTTATTTCCATGCAGATTTCTAATGTAATAATTTTTGATATTTTATGCATCGTTTCGCTCATGTCATCACACAAACAATCAAAACGATTAGAAACTCAGCCTATTCGTGACGTCACTCAACCAATCTGCAGATTTTACAATTTTGTATGATAAGAAATGTGGTTATTTAGTCATTTAGTGTGTTCAGGGTTAAAATCAAACCTACAAACTAGCAAATCTCGTATTATCTGAGGGTTAAAGAATACTCGTCCAAACCACGTGACTCGAATTCCAACTCGCGGGAGCTGGACACTTGCTTTGTCTTTTTTGTTCCATAGAGCCATAGGTTTACAATATCATAAAAGAACTAATCATCAGTACATGGAAGACATATTTTTCTAATGGAGGGATGCATTACAATGAAACTATAATGATAGAGAGAAAACAATATACGATACAATTAATGCATGAAAAATAACGGACGGGCTTTGTCGGTACAGGGCCGCTAGGTTTAATGCATGGAACACGTCAGTGATGTCATAAGGTGAATAAGAGTGAAATAAATTAGTACTACACAGTTTTCATTTCACACATAAAGTGTACTAAATTATGTGAGCGGTGCGGAAGGACGTCTCAATTTTGAGGCTCTCTTGCCGAGCCCGTTAACGCTCAGCATCGGATGTCCGGATCCTCTTGGATTTATCATCTTTCGATATTTCTTCCTGTTAACGTTGTAAATTTTTTTTGTTTATTACACATGTATTTGATCATTTTGATATATTTGCGAACTGTCCACATTTTGATGTACGATACCTAAACAAATGGTAAGTATTTTCGTTTTGTAATTCTTATTATTTATAAAACGGAAAGAGAAGAGACAAATGATACCTCGTACGTAGCATAAAAAAGGCCGGAGCCAGACTTAATTTATGTGAGAGGCAGTTCGCATTTTTAGTGACTCAGGATTGAACTGCGATTGCAACAGCCAATGACGTCAGCGCTAGATCATCCAGCATTTATAACATTCATTGTTTGTACTCTATTGAACGCGATATTGATCATTTATTCATATTTATATTTTCAAGTTATTCCCTTTCTTGTGACACTCAAATATTAAGCGTGGTCCTCCTGTTTTCGAAAGGAAACACATATTCTACTTGAAACATGTGAGCATTATAACTTCTGGAAACATCGATTCGAATAATAGTCGGTGTAATTAGCGTTAAAAAAATTCACTTCTAGCTACTAGTATTAGATTTTGCATAGTGCTTATATGCATGCAAGTGAACAAAAAACCGTTGGGACAGTTGATCAGAGTTAATGACCCCCTGTCTTGACGTTATCTAAATGGTCACCATGAGGAGATAAATAGGTTCATTTAATTACTCAGAATTCTTTTAACGACCATAATATTGTGAAAATTGATTCCACTATATGAAAGCTCTTAAAAAAGCTACAAAAAAGTGTATGGATTTCTAAGACAAACCTGTAGGAGTTATCGCAACGACAACTTGGAAAGGAGTAAAAAACAAGAGTCTCATTGATCTTTTAGTTGATGGCGTGATAGTTTCATCTTACTGTGATACGTGGGTTATAATACACTTTCTACCAATATAATTAAATTCAGATTTATAGAAGGATACTGAAAAAACTAACACAAATCCTATACATATGCCTATCCTATAAATTATGTAAAATCTTAAACATCCATCATTGTCATTACATCGACACCCTGTGAAATCTACAAACTGAGTAAAAATGGACATTAAGGTAACTATTAAAAAAAAGCGGTTTTGAGGAAGTAGGAAATTTTTCCTAAGTTTCTTTTCTTGAAAATTATACTAAAATAATTTAATGCGTAAAAGTAACGAATCGACTGAATATACCCTCATTCTTATAGCTTTATAAATAATATTTTTTACCTGCGGCACACTCGAACTATGATACTGTTATAAAATTTCACTAACTTTGAGAGAATGATGAAAGTAATTTGATAGATATTCATCGCAAAGCTTTTTCTTTAAAAAAATTTCATTATCCCTAAAAATTACATTTTGTGTTGCATAAGATGAACTTGTTTTTTAAGAATGGATGTGTTTAGCAGAGACAGAACAAAACTAAATATTTAGGCGTGCAAACTAACCCCACAACTTCCTTTGTCAACCTCGCCACCAGCACAGATAACTGTATCTGGAATATTACGACCCGCTCTTCTAATGCATAAATGATTCCACGTAATTGAAACCTGCAGCTCTTGTAGTCCGTAAGAAGCGTAAGGTGACTCTATGAATTAGAACAAAAACATTTTTTACAAATATTTAAATAAAGGTTAAAAATCTTATATTATAAATATAAAAATCTGTTTGACTGAAACAATAACACCCAACAATCCTATCTAACATCATGGCATTTCCACAACTTATTTTGTTTGTAATTTCTAGGTAAGGTATTTAATTTCAGCTCGTTAAATTATTCCCTTAGAACTGTAGAAGTAAGTTGAGTACTGAAAATTACACAAGGAGAAAACAATTTTTATTATAACTAAAAATCCACACAAAACGTCGATAAGACTCACGATTATAACAATTGAAAGAGTAAAAAACACCTTATCTAGATTAGATGACATCTCTAAAAGCTGTTCAAAAAAGAAACGACTCTGCCGAGGAAACATCCGCGATTTAATTTGTCTCAAACAGCAAGATCTATTGGTTGTGCTTTTAATACTTTTGCTGTCGAACAGCAACCCTTCAGGGAGGGTTAATGAAATATTCCTTGATTAATTACATTAATCTAGAAACAATAGAAGTGTGATACGAGTAAGCGAGGTGGTATGAGATAATAGATAGTAGCTTATTATCTCAATAAAACATAAAAACCAAAGATAGTTGGAGAACCAAGTATTCGAAAGAAAAAAGAACACATGAAGGCGATCGGGCAAAGCTGAAAAACCATTCGATGACGTAACAAAACTGCTGAAGATACAAGTGCGACTTTGTTTGCCCGAAACAGCAAAACATTTCGGGTGAATCTGAGTACTAAAACTAGATTTATAAATAATGCTGAATCATTACACAAATCGCTTCTTTTCGTGTATTCATAACTTCAATGACTAATTATTTACTTACTAGAATCATTTTGTCCCCATCCCAAAATAGTCGCTAAGTCGGGTGGTGATGTAAATTGTGGGTAGAACGGCAAACATGCCAATCCTACTGTCCTAGTCAAGTGAACAGGACTGCTGAGCCTAACGATAGCAATATCGTTTCTAAGTGGTAGTGTGCTGTCGTTGAAATCCGGATGTATTATGAACTTTGACACAGGAACTGGATCTGGACCGGAAAAAATGTCATGAGCTCCTAATACTATGCCGACATTCCAAACAAATATGAAATTTCTGCAAAAAATATATGATAACATCAATAAGCATTTTTTCAAAGTACAAAAAGTAACTAAAAGGTACATATTTCCCCTTAGTTTATATAATTTGATTGTTCTTATTAAAGGAACTTACAAGTAAGCCATCTAACAGAACGTTTTAAAACGCGAAATCTGTTCTACCGAGTTTGTCAAAAAGTTACGTTTGGCTCGACGGTTGTTGCTTGCTTTGAAGTACGTAAGTATCTGGTACCTAACACCGCTAAATAAAGGTAGTGATCACGAATCAATTGTTCTATAAGGTCCCCTACTTTTTTTCTAGGGTTGTGCGGTATGTCATAACTGCACATCATGTAGCTTCCATTTCATGGTAAGTAACTTACACAGTAACTTATTGACAAGAGCACGTCGTTGTATTTTTGGAGAGAAAGAACTCTAAAGTAAGATAATCAAGTCAAGAAATCTTATTAGAATCCATAAGAATGAAAATATGCTGAGCAACCGGTCTAGTTGTCAAGATGTTGGCCTCTGGACGGGAAGGTTCGTGGTCGAATCCGGTGTCAGGACATGAATGTAAATTGTGCTCTCCTTTATTAGGGGCAATGATGGTCCACCCATTGGGTGCCCCTTCACAAGTGACCCTCATTTCCAGCCTTGTAGTGGCCAGTGCCCGCCATTGGAAAAAAAGAAGCATGAAAATCATGCGTTCACATTCGTAATAACTACAGTGGGCATGCGTAATAGTAACCCAATATGTTAGTCTATTTGCCGTCCTGGTGGTTGTTACGATAAGGCAAGTCACCATTAGAAGAAAACTGACCTTATTAAAATGGACAGTTAAATTGGCAAGATCTTCAAGGACGAGATATATCGTCGAAACCATTTAGAGGGTTAAACGACAGGCATATGGTCTGTGATAAACAAATTCACCTTTCGATTCATCATTATTTCTCGTTCCCCTCTCGAGGGTTTTCTTGATAAGGTATCTCGTCGTAAGAAAAACTGATCAATCTTGGAGACGAGATATTGTGCTTTTAACAAAGTTTGCCATATGTTTATGTTTGAGACATCTAATCGAAAGAAACCATTTAGATGGTTATATAAGACTTCACATATTAAAACACAACCATCAGTTGATAACAACAATCGAGGAACTTGGAGGAAAAAATATACAAAAAGGAATTTTGATTCAGCTTTTACATAAAAAAAAAAAAAATTCCGGGATGATATGTTTTATTAGTGAGTTTTTTTTTTAATACATAAATTGAATACATTTTCAACATAGCTACAAAAACCCAAATAATTTAAACGAGGTACTTACTGTACTAAGCAGTGTGCAGCTGTTAATACGTAAAGTCTGCTTATCAAAGTTCCTCCGCAGAATAATGTATTAACATTCACCATAAGGGCAACCTACAAAATACATTTATCATAAAGAATACAAGGACAGAGTTACTTAAAATGTATACTACTATTCAGTGGACTCTGTAGATTGTTCAAATCAAAACAAATTTTGACAGTACTTACTTCATTAAATTCTGGATCTGTCACGTACTCTCTACTTTATAAATTAATGTTCTTCGCATCTGCTACCGTTACCTTCTGGGGCACTGTTTCACCAATTTCTTCGGCAACCAACACTAAGTCCTCCTTTTAAAATCCTTTTGCTGCTTGGAAATTTTTTCTTCTATGCTAGTCCTGTTTCGGATGCCATAATTTTACACAGGTTCGAAGAATAAAAGAATAAATAAAATCTACGGTCGCCAGTGTCACTCATATAAACTACAAGTTCTCCAGATGAATGACAAAATCTTTAACGATATCAACTTAATTTCAAGTATTAAAAATAAAAACTGTTTATAAGTTTTAAACTTCGCCTAAAACAAAACCTACAGGCGTTACCACTCACAAGAAACTAAAGCTAAAATGTGACAAAGTACTAATGGCACAATTACTAGGTTTTAATACCTAAATTCTTAACAAGGACGGATTCACTTAAAATGTATATTCCTATTCAGTAAACTCTGGAGCTAGTTTAAATCAAAAGAAATTTGGACATCACGTACTTCAAAGAAACGCTCTTCATCTGTCGAAAAAAAGGACCCAAAAACGTAGCCAAGAAATACATCCAGGGAGGAGTCGAACCTGCGCTGCCCTCAACGCTCAGGATGCTAGCGCAGTGAACAAGTAAACTGAGAAGCACCGTTCCAAAACTTAGATTGCAGAATATGTATTCCTATTACTATTTTCGGGTCTTTCCCTTCCGAATAGATCCCGGTCCATCGCCATTTGTCCGTAGTGTTGCTCCAGTGCGATGTAAACTCAACTACCTAACTTCCTCACACACAGTCAAAAGTTCATGCATTGTAGTTCTAAAGAGGTCAGTGACGGGGCCAGCAAAAGAACGAAATAAATGTTTGACTATACGAGACCTTGTTTTTGAAGCTAGAATTGCATCTGGGACATTCCACGTGAAATGAGCAAAAATCATGAAAAACCCGTGGCCTTATGGTAATGGATTTTCATGAAATTTGGTACAGGGATTTAGTTTATGCATAAATAACGATATCCAACAGCATTAGGTTCAAAATTAAATATTTTCGAAGTTGGAGGCATTTTTAGGACTTCCAACTTTGAAGAACAGTTGTGAGATCGCTTAATGTTGCATGTTTGAAGTTCTGTTTCTCAAAAACTACTTAATGTAGACAAAAATGTTTTACATTTTTATAATCTGTACAAAATTTTCTTTTTTTTCACTGTGGCAACAACCTTTTTAAGCATCATATTTAATCCAAAATTTAGTTGCAAAAAATGGAAAATTGTCATTTTTGATAGAATTAAAAACATTTCTATGGGCTAAAGAATTTTTACGACATACTTTAAATTCATGCCAGTTACAATGCTAGATATGATAATATTACTGATAGAGTTTGGAAGTCGTATTTTAATTCTTTCATCTTCAAAATAGCTAACGAAAAGTACAAAATGATAATTTTCTACTCTAAATAGGCATAAGAAATTAAATGAAGGACAGCTTTTACAAAACCGACATTTCACAGAAATACAGTTTAATATGTTTATTACTTGTAAAAAAAATCAGGATTGTAATCTGAGTCCTAAAACAACAATAATAAAAACAAAATCACAACATTTGCTTCCCACTCTATGCATGTTACGAGAACTTCAATGATAACAGTGAAATAAAATATAGATAATGAAACCCTAATTCAACAAAGAAATACCAAATCATTTTTAAATTAAAAGGTGAATTATAAAAGCAGAAAAAATGAGTGTCAAAACAAGTGTACAAATTTCAACGTAGTATCATAGAAATTATGAATTTTAACTAATTACCTTTTCAAATTCACGATGTGGTAAAACTCACAAGTTAAACTTTGCTTCTTCTATTATTGAAATGGGATTTTTTTTTTTGTGCTGCTGAATTCTTTTAAAACTCTTTACTTCTTTTGCTGGCGATTGCGATAACTATGACACTCGAATTAGTGTCGTACAATTTAGAATAGGAATGTAGCAATGACAGTTACGAGTTTCCGTAATGGTTCCGGTCACTTCATTAAACCTTTGTTGAAGATTAGACTCAATTTGAATAACATCAGTTGAAGGCACATGAAAGAATTTGATCTTTGAAATGGTTGAAGTACAGAAGGAAAATAGTTGTTTTGCAATTAAAATCTGATTGTTGTATGGTCTCTGTAAACTTGTTCTTGCGGCTAACTGTTTGGTAGTTCCACCGATTCCATCGCATGGGCTTTTGCCATGACTTGTAGCGAAAAAGTGCCATTCTGCCTTCAATTCAAAATGGGATTCATGATGGCAAATGTTGGAAAAGTTTTTCCGGTTTTTATACTCTGCTGAACACCTATCGCTGAAATATATAAGTCTCTTCACAGAAAGAAACCTTTCTTTCATAAAAGGGATTACGGCAGTCTGAAATGCAAATACACTCAATGTATCATGTCTAGTATGGTCACCAAATAACACACATTGAAAGGATTTGAAACCTGTTTTCGTTATCCTTCCCATAAAGTACAAATGGGTGGAGTGTAGCTTGAGTAGTTTCCCGATGGAATCCTTAAATTGCATCCTGAACAATAAATGAATAATTTTCTGAAAAATCGAGGAGTACAATGCATTTCTCCTGGGAAACAGTCAATTTCTTTTCCTCCAAATATTTGGACTGCGATTTTGCAATGAAATAATGTTTTGTCAATCCAGACATACTCTCAACAAGTGAGTCACGAAATTCTTCTGTTGACTGGACTTGTGTGATTAGAGTAGATCTATCGGTCGAAATCCAACGCTTGTAAATAATTTCTTCTAAATTTTGGAAAACCTCAAACTTTTCTATTTGAGCACGAAATTGATCTTTTGACACTTATCACATTCTCCGAACATACATTTTTCTTTTTCAATGTTACAAACATATTATTTCATTAGCTCTAGCAAAGAATACTGAGGTTTAATAGCGTGTAGCATCAGTTTCATATTTTGATGTATGGTGCACACACACACACACGGAATGTGTACTATTACTTCCAGCTAGTACACAATGTTTCGGTCTTAATTCAGCGAATTTACTGAAACCAATCTTTGCACTCCCATGGTGTTCCTTAAACTGCTGGTATCCTTCTTTTAAGTTACAAAGAATCAACCTTTTTTTTTGTTTTGGGACTTTACCTTCATCTGTGTTTACATTAACATAGTCTTTTTTTCCTGGACATAGCCGACTTATGTCATCAGACTCGTAAATGTTTATAACTATTGCAATAATATTGTCATTAATTTTTTTGCCTTGTCTCTTAGCAGGTTTTCCTTCCTAATTACAATGTGGTAGAAAATTCTGTCCTTATTTTTTCCAGACTCCAGCTCTTTGGAACAAGAGTTAGAATTTGAATTTTTTCTGCAGGGGATGTTATTTCAGCAAACTTTGCTTTCAGCTGTTCTATTAAACAATAAAAAATATTCCTTACTTTCAGTCGCATGTGTACTATGAATTTTATTGAGGTTTACTTGCAAAACAGTTCCCAAATTTATTTTAGCATTTGAAACAAATTTCTGTAATTTTCTTCTGCCATAATGTTTTCTTTGAGTTATGCTGAGTTTACGAACCTTTTTTAACAGGCGAATTTCCCATGTTCTGTAGGCTGTTATTGAGTTTCTCGTACTGTTTCTCTAAGGCTTCCGTTTCGAATTCAAAATCCGTTGCATCCTCTTTTGTAATAAAATTTTTAACACCAATTTAACATGTGAGACAGATCTTTTTACCTGGTGAGAGCAATCCAGTTGATTTCTTGGCAATATCTAGTGTTATTATTCGCAGGGACTTTTTCACGGCACGTTTGTGACTTTTAAAAAGATTACAAGTTCGTCGGAATAAGTAAGTATACTTCAGTAAATACACTTTCTCATGGTGAAGACAAATGTTTTCAAACTTCCTACCTAATTTCAAATACAACAATTATCTGGCTTTATCTGTAAGTTCTTTTAATCCGGTTTATTTTACATAATGAATTTTATGGCAGTTTTCTTGCAACATTTCTCCCACGTCACATTTCGAAAGTTCAGGAATTTTAAAATCTTTTTTACCATCAAAATCAAACATAATAATAATATTTTCTATAATAATAATAATAAAAAATAAAATATCCATTATGTGACATTTAATATTTGGCAGTTCCTCCTTACTATATAAGATCTATTTAGAAACTAATTTTCATTAAAATCGGTGATGTGTCAGCCACAGCCAATTTGCTCATTTTGCGTGGAACGACCCATCTACCACTTTGAGTGCTACAGTGGACGATACAGTGATGGCGTCAATACGAAGAGAGTAATTCCCGTATCTGTAATAAGTGCAAACATCGTGTTTTGAAGAAGCCGCATAACATTGTAAAAGCTACAAAGTAACCTTGGACAGGAGCTGCTACAATGCCATAAAGTGACGTATACAGAGGCTGTTCGCACATTTTTTAGACGATTTTGGTTAGCGGTAATAAAAAAAATTATTTGCTGCATAAGAAATAATTGCAGTTGTTCTATGTTTTTAAAAGTCAAAATTATCGTCTGCGGCTTGAGAGGTTTGTTTTTATTCAAAATGGCGTTTTTAACGAAGGAGTGGTTCGAAGGCTATATTTATACTCTTTCCGAAGAGAAATATTCATATTCCGTTACTCAAAAATGAAGTGAGAGTCATGGTTTTTTTATATCTAAAGCGTCGATAGGTAATATCGTCAACAAGAAAGGAAAAAAACGTCAAATTGGAACCTCGAGTGGGACAAAAATTCCAAACAAGTATCCAAGGAAGAAACGGACATATTCGACTATTGCAAAGGTACGTTGTTTAATGTTAAAAGAAAATCCCCTAGCCAAAGGACAGTTGCAAAATCATTAAAATGCTCAGTGTCCACTGTAAACAAAATGATAAACGTTGATTTAAATCTTTAAAAAGCGAAAAAATGCAAAGTGCATCGTCTTTCTTCAAAGCATATCGCTGAACGCAGGGCACGATGCCGAATTCTATATAAGAAACACTTATCCAAAGAAAAATTGTCACAATAGATGAATCATGGGTGTATTTAAATGATTGCAGCGAAAAAAGAGCCATTTATTATCATAAAAGGGGAGAAAAAAATTTAAGTACATGGTTCACAGAATCGAAAGAAAGTTTTTCTAAGGGATTCATGATTGTTGCTGATTTTTCAAATAATGGCAAGTCAAAAATAAAGAGAGTGGAAAAAATGTCAAGATTAACTCCAAATACTATCAGGAACATATTTTATCGCCAATGTTTCTGAATGAAATACCATCGCTTTACCAACAGTATCATCAATCTGTGGAACTCTATCAAGACAAAGCTAGCAGTCACACATTAAAATCCACTGTAAATTTCCTAAATGAAATGGAACAAAAAGCCGGTATCAAGGCCATACCATTCACTGATATCCCTACTAAATCTCCCTAAGGATTTTTGTGTTCTCGGACTTTTAAAATCTGCATTATCCAAACGTCGTCCCACAACCCTTACAGGACTCTGGAAAGCTGTTCAGGAGGATTGGGATAGAATACCTCTTCTGACACTTCGAAAGGCATTATTATCCTGGAAATTACGGTGTAGGAAGATAGTTCAGAATAAGGGCTATGAAATAGAACATTTAAAACACAAGAATTTTATGTAATTTAGTTTTGTGAATATAATATACAATGTCTAAAAAATGTGTGAACAGCCTCTGTATTTTGTAACTATCGTTTTTTCTGTAAATAAAGAACGTATTCTGTGAAAGAGACGGTATCCAACTATCGTTTGTTTCATTAGGAGACTTAGAACTCGCTGCAGAAAATTTAAGTGATTTTTAATAACCTTGCACTTTTATATTCTCCATATCAAAACATTTATGCTGTTCTTATAAATATAATATATTTTTAAAAAATGCGTGTCTTTATAAATGTGATGAAATACCACAAACGGATATCTATTTGGAGGATCCACAGTTTTGCCACCCATTATACGTTCACCTTCTAATTTATTTTCTTCACCACAGCCTAAAATAAGTAAAGAAAAAATTGATGAAACATAGTAAGTCTTATATATAACTGAGCTGCAGAAGACATAAGACATACTGAATTGAGAAATCATTTCCATTTCATTACTTTGAAGTTCTGTAAAGACATTACTTTGACAAACGTTTATGTTCAGCCTTCTACAAAAATGATTCGACCAGTTTAGGTTTTTTTTTTTGTATTGATATTATCGTCCCCATGTTTACATAAGAATATGCAAATTAATTTATGTTAACCTTTAGAAAACAACGTATTGATAACAACCTTACTACAAGTAGATTTAAAAACTGTGCAATTCCACCTCTTGATAACTTCTTTAATGATTTTAACACAATAAATAATCTACTTTAATGAATTGTTCGGTTCGATCTCATGTACAACTGTATTTGTATCTTTTGACGTAAATACGTTTTACATTTCAAAAACGGGGATTCTCGCTTAATTTTTAAGTGTCACAAAAAAGCGCATAAGTTCGAAAAATTTAATAACTTGGAAAATAAAAATGATATATGAATGAATGATATCGCGTTCAAAAGAGCATTAAATGAAGAATTTTACAAATGCCCATTGATCTCGCGTTGACATCATCGGCCGATTCAATCGCAGCGCAAAGTCGTGTCACGAAAACGCGAACTGTCGCTCTTATTAATTAAGTCCAGTTCCGGCCTCCTTTGAGTCAGCACGACGTTTGAGGTGTCATTTTTTTGGTCTCTTATTAAACCTTTTATCTCTTAAACACAGCGGCCGTGTGCCGACACAGCCAGTCCCTTTTTTCTCTTACATTATTTGAATCATATATTTTTTTTCCCTGTAACTGGATATTTTTCTGTAGGGATACAGTAATTAAGAACTAAGTGAATAACTGCTTTACTTATAAACTTACCACAGAACATATTTGGTCTAGGATCTGATGGTGCGGTTGGAGTAACAACGTCTGTAAAAATTAGAAGAAAACAATTTATTTTTAGCTCATTATACAATGAATGCATAACAGTTTCATTGTAATGCATCCACCCCTTAGAAAAATACAGCTTACATGTACCGCTGACTAATTTTAAAGGTTATTGTAGACTTATTGCCTAATTCAACAAAAAAGTCGAAGCAAGTATCCAGATCCCCTCGAGTTGATATTCAAGTCACGTAGTTCGGACGAGTATTCTCTAACCATCAGCTAATACGATATTTGGAAGGGTGTAGGGTTGGTTCTAACCCTCACAGCATAGCGGCCGTGTTCCGACATAGCCCGTCTGTATTTTCTCTTGCATTGTTTGAATCATATATTTTTTTCTCTGAAATTGGAGATTTGTCTGTACACTTACTGTAATTAAGAAGTAAGTGAATAAATCAGTTACTTATGAACTTACCAATGGACATCTTTGGTGTAGGATCTAACGGTGCGGTTGGAGTAACGCCATCTATAAAAATTAGAAGAAAACAATTTATTTCAATTATGCATAACAGTTTCATTGTTATGTATCCACCCCTTAGAAGAATACATCTTCCATGTGCCAATGACTAATTTTAAAGAATATTGTATACCTATTGCCTAATGCTACAAAAAGGACAAAGCAAGTGTCCAGCTACCCCGAGTTGGTATTCAAGTCACGTAGTTCGGAGGAGTATTCTTTAACCCTCAGAAAATACTAGATTTGCGAGGGTGTAGGGTCTGTTCTAACCCTCAACACACTTAATTACTAAATAACCACATATCGTATTATATAAAATTCTTTAAAATGTTGTTTCCGTGAGTATTAGGTTGATTGTGTGACGTCACGAGTAGGCGGAGTTTCGAATGGTTTTGATTGGATGTGCGATGTCGTGATCTAAACGATATACGATACATCAAGAATCATTACATTAATGTTCCATGGAAATAACGTGGAGTATAAAACGATTTCCGTACGCATCTCGTTGTTTTACCAGTGCTAATCATAAATAAAGTTTTCCGATAATATTATTTCACAAGCATTGCTCAATATGAAACGCTATGCGAAAGCAAGGCAAGTTGACATATAATTGTGGAAAAGGCTTATACATTGCCGGTAATCAGCAAAAGTGAAAAGATAGTGGTGAAAAAAAGGTTTATACATAGCAAGTGAGATCACGCACCGTCAGATTTTAAAAATAAATCGATGAAGTTTGACCAAATTAAATAAATTTTGTTACTCGCCCGTCGTATGACGGGGCCATTTATCCGAATTTTTAAATAATTCATAGATTCTTTCAGCCTTTAAAAACATTCTATTGGTCATTTCCTTTGAATTCTTTGGAACATTTCACATTGATCTATTATATTAAAGTCGTTTTGAAAGATTCCATTGCTTCTTTCAAAAGGAATCTTTTCGAAAGATTTTATTGCTCCTTTTCTTGGAATAAAATTTTTTAAAAACATTCTATTGCTCTTTTCCTCAAAAAAAATATATATAAATATTTTATTGGTGAGAAGGTAAGAATTGGTTAGCCCTATAGGGAACACTACAAGTTCCAGCGTGTAATTATACGTGGGGTTAAATTAGGTGATAGATTAAAACATTAACAAAGCGGTTTAACAGCTGGCAGATTTCGCAAAGTTCCTTGATCAAAGCTTATTGTTCGGTGCCTAAACTTTAACTGTGACAACTAGTAGATGAGAAAACCATCCACGATTATTGGCATACAAGCTCTTGTGTTTAACAGTCTTTTTCAAACGACCTTCTAACCTTTTCGAAGTCTGTGTACTCAAGGTCAATTGCTTCTCGTCTGAACTACACTACTCTTTAATCGTATCACAGGATGAAAAAACTGTGCTACCTGAATCAGTGACAACAAAAGATGCTCTGAATCCTTTCCCCTCATAACAACAGTCTGAGCGAAACATGAAAACCATCGAATTCTCTGAAGAGACCATGGATTCGGGTCGTTCACTGTGACAGTACCTGAAATAGAAATAAGTTATGTCATTATGTTTTCATCTTTGATAATATAAATAAATTTTAAATAATATGTCTGTAGTGCTCTTGCTTTTTTTCATTTCGGACACATAAGAAGCCGAGCCTGGAAGAAACTTGCAGCTTATTGTCTACAGAGTTTAGACAAAAGATTTATGCTACGTTTTTTTTATACAGCATTGCAACATAAAATTGCAAATAAATACAGTAGAACTCCAACTGTTCGAACTCCAGTTATTCGGATCGCCAACTATACGGATCAATTTGAGCGAAAAAGAAATCAGCAAAATCCGCATTTTAATAGTTTCTCATCGGCGAATGACAAAAACGAAGAGGACGAAGTGTCAGTTGAGGATATAAGAAACATGATAGTGAAAATTCCTGTAGGTCTCGAATGCAGTGCAGAGGACTTACGCGAGTGGCTGGTTTGTGATTCTTTGAACCTTGGATACCAAATTCTCAGTGACGACGACATGCTACTCAACCAGAGGACCGTCAGCTAGTAAGGCATTTGAGTGCCTTGACACAGTGCTAAAATGGAAGGAGTTACAGCTTGAGTGCGACCATCTGCAGCTACTCACCTCCAAGCGCATGCGAGAGTTCACTGCACGGAAACGAGTAAAGACAGCAAAACTGGCTTTGACCGATAAGTTCAAGCAATGAAAAATTTTAATACAGTATGTAAAAGCAAAATTTACGCAAAATTGTTTTCATAGTCAATAAATTACATTACATACTTTAAAAAAATTCGTTTTTTTTTTTTAAATTAAGTAAACTTTTTTGTGAATTATCCAATTTTCCAGATAATAGATTATCCGGACGGGGTTTGGTTCCAGTTGATCCAGATTATTGGAGTTCTACTCTACTAGAATGCCACTGTCTGTGCTATGGTCATACCGATTCATGACTTTTGCCATTCTGAGGAAATTAAATAATAATTACATATCATATTAAATTAATTAAAAAAATTTCTAGATTAAATTTTATAAATAGGGCTGGTCTGGTCTATAAAATTGCAAAAAATTCGGACTACATGTGTGCCAAATTTCATTGATGTAAATGCCATCAATTCGTCAGGACACTGCGTACACGCACGCACAGAAACTTCATTTTATAATAGTAGAGATGAAAGGTTGAAAAAATATATTTAACGTCACGTATTCACGTGTCCTGCTTAAAGACTTTCAAAGTACGCTCTCAAACTTTTATCTCATATGCGTCATCTGGAAGTGGGAATTTCCGAAGTCTTCCCAACACAAGGCTCGTCATCTGACCGTGATTCAA
The DNA here is from genome assembly GCA_947359465.1 of Metellina segmentata. NCBI lineage: Eukaryota > Metazoa > Arthropoda > Arachnida > Araneae > Tetragnathidae > Metellina > Metellina segmentata. The sequence goes on from OX375877.1 coordinate 57,123,200, forward strand.
AATTACGTGGGATTGTCCTCAGATCTTTCCTTTCGGAGATGATCCCAGACTTTTGCCAATAGCGCGTTGTGTTGCTTCAGCTCGACGTTTATTGTAAAATATCAATACAAATACCAACTATCCAGGTGTCTACAGAATCTACCAATACAGAACTTGAAAAAAAAGTAAGTGAAAAGTAAAAATGAAAGTTAAAGTATTCAGACAGGGTAAGAACAATGCAATATTTAACCGAATGCCATTAGTGATTCATATCGTAAAACTTTCGTTTTATCTTTTTCTTCATTGGAAACTTTTCTAAATCGAATCGAGAAGAGTTAGTTTTCAAAATGGAATATTGAAACGTAAGATTTACATTTCTCGTTAAATATTATTGATTTTGCAAATCATAGAATAATAATTCTGAACCGTATTTGAAAAATTGTTACCCAAAGAACAAGGAAATAAATGTTTTTCATTATTTACCTCGTGTCGTACGTGCTGATATTTCCTGTTAAGCTGACCGTTACGTAATCTTGGGCACAAAAGGGTTGTTCAGCACGGATATCGAAAGTTTCATCGAACCTGACTCGAATTCTATTTCCTTCCGGTACCTGAAATTAAAAAATGTACATTGAAATAGAATTCAGAAAGTATAAAAATAGTTTCTATTATAATGGGGAAATGTTTTTCGTATGTGCTCTCACAAATCAAATCAATTTATCTGCCTGTTTTGTAAAGAAAACGATTTTTTTCGTGAAAGTCTAATTGAATTTCTCGAATTTTTCAACAGAATTTTCATTCTGTATGACTGAATGGGACAAACAGAAAGTTGTTATTGGAGTTGTTCAACAAGTCTTGAATTATGCTCTTAGCGCACATTTTGTTGAACCAAACATTTTAAATTGAATTAAGGACTGATGAGGTTAAAAATCGTATAAGCAGTACGTATTTTACACTACCCAATAATTACTTACAACTCTTAAGCAATGAAATAAATATTTGTTTGGAAAACTATTTCGAGCAAAAGTACTCGCAAGAGTAAAATTTGTTTGCATAAATATTTTTAGTCCATGAACTAAGGAAAATACTGATTATAATGCTGTCGTTTCGCATGGAGGGTTTTACGTACAAGACTGATCACACAATATCTTAAAAGAACAGGTCAGTTGCAGTTACACATATATAAGCATCTTTACCTCTATTTTCCACACACAAATGTCATCGGCATAATATTGATTAGGGAAATTAGGCGTCCCAAATGTTCCAGTGCTGACACCTTTGAAAAGCTGCGAGCACTCCGTGTTGTATATTTCTAGAAGAATTCTAAAGCCACGCGACTGAACAGTAGGATTCGAAAAGAATCTAATTTGAAGCTTTGAACTTTCAGTCAAAATTACATGTCCTACTTGGGATCCACAGTACCTAGAAAAAACAGGACAAAAGAAATTAATTAAATAATTCGCAGAAGGAGCTAATAATATTAGGTTTTATCAAAGCTCTATATTAAGTTACGATTAAACATTTTAATACGAATCGAAAGATCTCTACTTAGCTATCTTTTCTGCTAGGATATTTTTTGCTCTGTATGAGAGCTTTTTTTTTTCCTAAACAAAATGTGGGTGATGGTATTGCTTCTACGGCGATACGTGTTACCTATACTTGTTTCGAACGTGACATCAGTTTACTTCTTTTTCAACTACGATTTCAGCATTCGCGAATAAAACAATCCAAGGCCCGAATTTGGAATTGATGCATGATAGTTGATTGGTCAACCTCAATCACATTAAACTCCAAAAGGAAGATAAGTCACATTTTAAGCTAACCCCGATCTGTACAATATAATGTGAGGATACTTGGGTAGCGGATTTACTTGACTTTGCAAATATGTTGAATTTTTTTTCTTTACGTTAATTATTTGCAGAGATATTAAAATTTTAATCATGATGTTTGAATCGGAAGTTTGTATGGAAAAACACCGAAATAGTCGTTAAAAACCTAAAACCCATCAAAATTTTAAATTAAAAACTTTTTTTTGCAAATTGAATTTTAGAAAAGTTTTTCAAATGTTTAAATGGGGTTTCTCTGAATATTGTTTGAAATATTGTGAACGCTTTGGAAGCGAAGAACAAAATTGTTTACAAAATCAGTAAAATCAAGAGAGACAAACTATGCATCCCCTTTAAACTATTTTGAATTTAAAATTAATTTATATACATTATTTCGTCACTTCAAATGTTATAACACAAAATGTATTGACGGATTCTCATAAAACTTTGAAACTTGTTCTTCATAATGTTTTCTAGTGAATGAACTATAATAATTACGCTGAGTTGAAAAGTTATTTAAGAAATAGGACTACAACCCTATCAAAAATCTTGTATTCATTTTTAGATCGCTTGTAAAATTTGTGTTTATTAAAATATCTTTTTGATACTAGTTCATTCCCTAGACAAATACATGTAGTTTATTTTGGTTGCATCATTTTGAAATTGGTTGAAGATATTTTCATTTAGAACATTTGAAGTGTGACACATTTCTTTAAAATTTCATACATAATTATCATTTTTAAGAAGTTATTAATATATATGTGGGATTGTGTGGCGAGCGCGCCAAAGCCTGATACGTCCGCAGCAGTAACGCCACCTAGAGGAAGCGTCCGCCCAGAAGCGTCCACAGCAATGAGATAGATGTTCCCCAGACACCGAAGCTAGCAGTTGGGCAGACGGCCCGTGACTTTTAAGGCTCTTAGTTGTCGGATATTGTTAATTGTAACTGTAAATACATTAATTATGCACTTAAACCAAAATTTAAACTTTAAGAATTATTTATCATTTGCCTTTTACGAACCCACATATATATTTGGGGGCTCGGCCGGGATTTGATTAAAGGCCAAAGATTGGCGTTTTACCTGAACTGTTCGAGAAGCTAAATTTACCAGAACTGTTCGAGAAGCGAACTTTACCTGAACTGTTCAAGGTGCGAACAATTCCAATATTCGCTGAGACTCATCGTACTGAATTTACGTTTGCGGCAGATTGCATTTTATTAAAGGTTTGAGGTGCGAACTTCGTTTGAGTGAAGGACCTGGACTCAACGTATTGGATCTTGAGGAATACTTCATCTGAACTGTGAGTACAGATTTTTCATTTTGACACTAACATTGCTACGTATTTAGCCGGAGCACGCAAGATCGATCTTTTAACGCTGACAGAAGAGAATTAGACCTACTATCATCGGAAAGGAACCAAAATACCGCAGCTTTTTAAATTTTTATGCAACGAGGAATTAGCAAAAACACTTTTAAAAAGGATTATTTCCGAATGAGAAACAAAGGAAAGGGACGAGAAAGCTGATCGCGAAAGGGAAGCTAAAGAAAACAAAAAGAAAGCGGAACGCGAATTACAGTTGAAGAAGTTGCAGTAAGAAAACAAAAGTACTGAAAGTTCCAATTTTATTTCGCCGGTTAAAACTATTTTTCAAAACTAATAACACGTTTCGACGGAAACTGTGATTTAAACATGTATTTATCTTTGTTTGAAAAACAAATTAATCGTATAGAAATATACCTAAAGAAAATTGGGTCACTTTCCTTGTGAGTCTTTTGCCGTTGGATATCGCAAATTTGATTGCAAGAGAGCCTGATCCGCTCGCAAATGATTATGAATTCACGTATCTTACTGAATCGATTTAAACTAACACCGGAGCAGTTTCGACAGTACTTTTTTACCCACAAAAAAGAAACAATCGCATCTTGGCGTGATTTCGCCTACGAGTTAGATAATTTTTTCGAAAATGGATTGAGGGGGGGGGGGTCTTAAGTATATCTAAATATGAAAAATTGAAAGATCTCATCATGGCGGATCAAATTAAAAGGAAATGACCGTTTGAAATGCGCGAAATGAATTACCAAAATTTAATAAAGTAGCCGAATTAGTGAATAAATTGGATGAGTACGAGGAGGGAAAATTCCATCGTAAAAAACACCGGGAGTTAGAGATATGAAATCAACTGAAACAAAAAGTCATCAGCGCTCCAAGACATTCAATGATAAACCAAAACTATAATAATTGACATGGATGATATTGTTATACCTTCCATTGATGAACAAGAAGGGTTGGAAAAAATTAAAAGGAATTTAAACGTTGCGTCAGAATGCGGCTTAATAATAAATTTTAAAAAGTGTCAATGTCTTCAACATAAGATAGAATTTTTCGGATACGTTATCGAGGGCTGCAAAATTCAACCATCCCATGCCAAGACGCTTGCAGTAAAACATTTTCCCCTGCCCAAAAATGCAAAACAAGTCATGAATTTTTGGGTCTTTGCTCTTATTTCCGACTATTTGTCGGTGGATTTTCAAGAATTGGAAAACCATTAAGTGACCAGCTTCGAAATAATGTCGAATGGACATTTGGCTATGATAAAGTAGAAGCATTTGAAAGGCTAAAGCAAATTCTCTCAAGTACGGTATTGCATCTCTTTAGGCAAGGAGCAACCTTAGAATTACATACGGATGCTAGTATCCACGGCTTTGGAGCTGTTTTGATTCAGGGTTTAGGCCACTATAGGATTTTCAAAGAATCGATTTTTTTATTGTTTTAAATGGTCCCTTAGGACCTCAAAAATGGTATCCGAAAAGATTATGGCCGGGAAATAACTCTAAGTACTTGTTTTTCAAAGTATTGAACAAGGCTGCTAGATTAGCAGCGTGTTTAAACTATTACTTGTTTCGTCTTCAGAAACGCCGGTTTCAGTCAATTCGTACAGTAAAACATTCGAGGAGGACGCTATTTCGGGAATGTTTGTTTTTTATTGATAATTGTGCTAACTTTTTTTTGTTTTGTGAGTGTTATTGATTCGTTTTTATAATGAGTGACACAAAGTGTACTGTGGTCAAAAAGGTGCAAAAGAGACACGTACATACAGCAAGAGACCGAAAAGATTTGGAAGAAGACCGCTGAATCGACATGAGATAGAGGCATCAAGTGAATTGAATGTTAGTACATCCGCGAAAAAATTGAAGCAATAGTAAGATATGTACGATATTGAAGTGAATCCAGGTTTTGGTTATAGTATGATAAACTTTATTGCAGTTGTTTCAGCTGTTTCAAACCTTGTCGTTTGTAAAATGTGAATATCGCAATTGAAATTTACGGAAAGTGGTAAGCGCGGTTTGGGATTCAAAATAGTAGTGCCCTGTGAAAAATGTGTACAGACTGAGTTACCTAATGGTTTATTTCTTGAAAAAGGCTATGAAAAAAAGTGTAAAATTGTTATTTCCATGCGATTACTTGGAATTGGTTTGCATGGACTAATAAAGTTTGGTGCATTCATGGGATTACTTTGGCCTATGTTTCACTCTTTCTATGATAAGGTTGTCAATAGAATTTCAACTGCAACTAAACTAGCTTGCAAAAACAGTATGATAAAAGCAGCGAAAGATAAGACAACGATTTCTATTGAAAAAGGAGAAAATGGAATTATGGTATCAGGCGATGGTTCGTGGACAAAACGTGGGTTTACGTCCTTGTTTAGCTCAGTGACTCTTATTGTCAATTAAAGTTCAAAAATCATAGACTGCGCAGTGAAATCAAAATACTATAAGGCGTGTGAGTACTGGAAGAATAAAGAAGATACCGACGAATATACGGAATGGGCACAAAATCATAAAGATAAGTGCGATGTGAATCACGATGGATCAGCAGGAAAATTGGAGGTCGATGTAGTTGTTGAGATGTTCCGAAGCTTTACACCAGGTAAAATACACCCATTATATTAGTGACGGTGATTCTAAAACATTTAAAGGCATTTTCAGCCTAATGTTGCTCATATATAGAAAACACCATTTTAAGTTGTCTGGGTTAGGCTTCTCCCTGATGACGCCCTAATACACCAACATTTCCTTATTTGTTTATCATTTTTTAACACTTTTGTTGTAATTTTTTTGAAATTCCTGTGTTCTTGAAATTATATTGCTTACCATGCTATGACTGAGCTTCATCGCGCTTCCATGGGTATTTTCGAGTTTTGTTTTCTGGATTATTGCAATTCGGCTGTTGGGTTCTTTGATTTTTTTGTTATTTTGTCTGTTTAATTCAATAATTATATAATAACATATAATAACAATAATTATATAATAACATAAAACACACAAGATAATAACATAAATAACAATATAATTGAGTGTAAGAGAGAGAGAGAGAGAAAGAGACCTTGGGAACCACGAGTCTCGATTCAAACGGTGTCCAACTGCGTAATTGTAGTAGAATTCTATCATCTCTAATTATACTGCTTCGTTTACTACTCTGAGCATAACTATTTTAATTGTCACGATTTAAATTGCTTTCTCAGTTTTTATGCAATTAAGTACGTGTACTACAAAAGCTCAAGAAATAAATATGAAGCTTTAACTCTACTCTTACTTTGAACTGTCTTTAAAACCTCTCTCGTCAACACATTGAATTTTTACCCACTACCAATCGGATTTCCAAGCACTTACTGTTCGGTACTATATAAAGACTTTAACGTTTCGGAGTTTTTTTCAGACCGGTTCATATGAACTATTTGGATAATCGACCTACCAAAATTACTATTACATTGTGTATTAACTGCTCTCAACATGCTTGAGTGTAGCAAACATGTAATTTTTTTTGCACTATCTTATTTTTTTCATTTTTATTTTTTATTTTTTTAAACAATCAGAAGTAATAATATTTATTGTTGATATTAAGGCTGTGGAGAAACGGACACAAAGCCCTCGTCTTCACAGTGGAAACCCAATTTTTTCTGGATGTATAAACATGAAAAAAAGCAAGATTATTCGGGTCGTTTATTTCGATCATGGGATAATAATTCATATATAATTCGTTTCATTAGAGGAAGTGATCTCTCTTTATCTTCATATTACCCACAATTTTTGCAATGGTTTAGCAAAGTAACCCATCCAATATTAAATATCCTTCATATTCAATTCCCTTCTTTTAAAAGAGATTTACTCAAACATTTTATTCGAGAATCGCTTCGAACCCTTGAAATGAATTGAAAAACCCCAAAAATCACATCACTTCTTTTCGTTCAAGTTTGATTTGGTAAGTCATATTTATCTATATTTCCCATATTTGAGTCAAACTGAAATAATTTTTTAATTTTGTACTCTATTCTCTTAAAAGTTATTAGCCATTACAATAACGAGACATAAACTTTAGCAAATCTTTATGAAATCCCACGTTTGCAATTGAAATTATATGTCATATCTTGGCTACTTGTAGGTGTCTTGTTGCCTAATGTATTCCTTCAATAAGAGTATAACTTTTCATGGGTTTTATTTTTGAGATTCCCATCGAATACGTTCAAAATAAATATATATTTAAAACGTAAAAGTACATTCATTTATTAAAAAATATATTATTTTATCATTTATTTTTATAATGTCATCTGGAATATTGAAGTAAAACAATTTTGACTACTCTATTAAACGTACTGTTATGAACTATAGGAGAAGTAATCAAAGTAGCTTACACACCAACTGTTCCTGTACTATCAACTATTTCCAATCCATCCTTGGTACAGGAATCACTCTCTTCAACCATAAACATTTCAAATTTCAACACTATTCGACTACTCATTTGCTTAACCTTATCTGCGATCTTCATCTGAAACATACAAGATTATTAAAATATTTTCCGATTGTAATTATAACTATACTTTTTCGAACTGCTCAAGCCTTCAAAATTCTGTTCACTCCAGAAGGTAAGGGTACGAATTTAACTTGACAAAAACATACACAACTGACTGACTTCTATTCGAAAAAGGTTTACTTTTGCGCACTAAGCCCCCTTCCCCCCCCCCTCCCCTGAGTAGACATTTTGATACTTTTTCAACTTGTGCGGCAATTACAAAAATTGTTTTTAGCCGATCTGACTAAAAATAGACATACTTTGATTTAAAAAAAATAAATGTAACTAACAGTTGGCAGGGAGAAAATAATCACGGCAATTTCATGCTTTTACGAGTGACAGCCTTCTCCTAACACGTTTTTGCACCTATTCAGAAATCAACTAACCTAAGGTCAACTGACTTCGCGTGGGAGTCGCTGTACTCAAAATTATAGTCTGCCCTCCAAAAGTTAAGCATACAATGTAAATTCTTAACTTAAAAATGCGTGCTTCAATTTGATTGAGTGATACTCACTGTTGTTGTAGAAGGGAATATGCAAATGCCACATGATGGAACCAATTAGAATTTGCTCTTCAGAATCAAACGAAATAAGTATTGGTTAGAGACGACGATTTTCTTAAAGTTTTAAGTAGACGAGTTTAATGTTAGAAAATTTATAAGATAATTTTGGTTATTTGTTGATTAGATACGGTCAATTATGGTTCAAAGATGACGACCGATTCTCAACGCTGGTGGGAGGTTTGGTTACTTGAAGCAGGACAGTCTATTTAAGACATCTCTATTTGCTTTGGCCACTCTGATTTCTCGTCTGTGGAAACAACTTCAAACGATTGGGTCAGTTGTCTAGATATCTGTCTCCTGATTTTGACTCAATCATGGAATAACTTTATCAGTCACGTCAAATCTGCTTAACGTTTAGAGGGTAGTGTATACTAGGGATGCGATATCGATAACATCGATGATTTTAAACATCAGTATATTTAAACTCCACCCCCCCCCAATTTCTTAAATCTGGTTTGGTAACCACAAACATTAATGTTCGTTGGGGGGGGGGTTAATTTGTTATTTACCGTGTTTATTAATTTAAAACTGAGATTTCTTATAACTGTCAAAAGAAGTTCAAAAAAATTAACAAGAACAATTAACAATTTTTTATTTTCAAAATGAATAAATAATAATATTTACATTATTTTGACATAGGTCTATATGTATAATTAGGTAGGTACCTAACAATAATTATTGTTAGTTATTATTAATTATTTATCAACCTATTAATTATTTATCAACTTTTAATTATTTATCAACTTATTAATTATTTATCAACTTATTAATTATTTATCAACTTATTAATTTTTTATCAACTTATTAATTTATTATTTATTATTAATTATTTATCAATTTATGGTGGGAAAACATACCGTTATTTTTTATCTACTGTAGGTAATAATAATAGGGCCTATAATTATTTCGGCCTAAATATTTGTTATTTACAGTTTTTTAAAAAACAAGTTTGTTAACTTTCTCCACCTAATACGCCTTCTTTTTTCACAAACTATCAAACCAGTTAGGGAAAAAACTCTTTTTGATGGAACGGATGTCCCCATCACTGCACGGTTAGTTTTTTTAATTTTTGCTATGGTACTTTTTTCATTCAAAAATAAAACATCGATATTGTAAAAACATCGATAATGCAAAAACATCGATGTTAACAAGCATAGGCTCCAATAAATCGATGGTAAATACATGGATGTTTTGAAAACATCAACATTGATGTCGCATCCCTACTTTTTAGACCCTTCACCCTTGACCACTTAGGTCTAAAAGTATGTTCAATTTACTTATTGTTAAAATTATGCTACTCGGTTATTTTTTTAATTTTTATAATTGTACTTTTTCATTTAAAAATAAAACATCCACAAGTATAAACATAGATATTAAAAAAGCATCGACTCTAATACCTCGATGTTTTTTTATAAAACTACGATGTTTTGAAAACATCGACTCCAATGTATCGATGTTTTTTTTTATAAAACAACGACGTTTTGAAAACACCGACACGATGTTGCATCCCTAATAGGTACTTAGGTAGGGGCATAACAATAATTATTGTCAGTTATTATTAATTATTTATCAACTTATTGGGAGAAAACAGTAAATAAAAATAATTGGAGCTTATAATTATCATCAATATTTGTTATTTACAGTACGTAAATAAGAGAAGCTTGTTAACTTTATCCACCTCAAGCCGACTTCTTTTTTCATTAGTTAGGGAAAAAAAAACTCTTTCTGACGGGAGAAATGTCGTCATCACTGACAAATACGTAGTTGCGCGGTTATTTTTCTTAATTTTTACTGTTGCTTCTTTCATTCAAAAATAAAACATCGAAGTTAAATTGTAATGTGAAGTGTAATGTTCCATTAGCTCCAATAAATCGATGGTAAATACAACAATGTTTTTTTTTAAACATCGATATTTCGAAGACATCAATGTCGCATGACTACCTTTCAGACCCTTCACACATGGCCACTTTGGTTTAAAAGAATTCAATTTACAGAATATGCAAATTTGATTATTTTTTATAATGCTAATTTTTCACTTAAAAATTAAACATCGACAAGTGTAAACATCGATCTTACAAAAACATCAGCTCCAATACAGCAATGTTAAAAACATCGATGTTTTTTTATAAAACATCGATGTTTTGAAAATATTGACATCAATGTCGCATCCCTAGTGTATGCACGGAAATTATTTAAATTTAGACTACCGCCGGTTCAGCAGTTGTACCATGATCAACCAAGAAAGAATTTAGACAACGGCCAAAACATCAATTGAACCTTGAAAGTTATAAGAATCGTGCCAAGAATTTAGACAACGGCAAGTACAGCAGTAGTGCCTTGAAAGTTATAAGAATCGCGCTTGTTATATCTATAGTATAAGTCAAAAGGAAAAAATTATCTTTGAACACACTTGCCAGAAGTTCAAAACTATGCCGATTAAATGAAGAAACTTTTAACTCATTTTACCATCGGTAAAACACTCAAATACCATTCTTATGGTACATCGTTTTAAAATGTTTGGTGTTGAGTATAAGAAAATATAGCAAAATAAACATTAAGATATTATACCAAAAAGCAAAGATATAAAGAAATATAGAGCCTTATGTTACACTAATTCAAAGAGATCACCACTCACTTCTATGTCATAAATAATATCAGTATTATTAGGATAGTCTTCGTAAGGATATCTTGGACTGTATATGCGTTCTGTTGTATGTTCTAAATTCAGTACAAATTTATAATCCGAAATTACTTCACCTAAAAACCAAATAGACATTCTTATAGATTCGATTTATTCTGTGACAGAAATAACTATGGCACTAGGGCACACAATATAGAACGAGATAATAACTGAGTCTCAATCCAGGCACTTTTACTTTTGAGTCATATCTTCCCTTTTGCAGGGATGAATCGTGGAATATGGAGCAAAAATTACATGATTTACAAAATATCTTTCGACGGTTTTATTTAAAAGCCTCAAAAAAAAAGCCTTAAAAAAATATGTACCATAAAACTTGGAAGGAAGAATGGGATAGGAATTTTTAGTCTATAAAAGATATTTTCTGTGCGGTATAATTAACTTATTAAAAAGTGTATACATATTTTTTAAGCTGTTGTTCAAGATAACGCATATTCATTTAATGATTTGTGTATCAGGAGCCTTGAGATGACGATCAGAACTTGAAATAGGAATTTTTTATAAAATGAATCCGAATAACACAGAATCCGTAAAAATAAATAACTAGAAATAGGCCGAAACATTCAATTTACAAACAAACACTCCATTTTAATTCATATAGATGTAGCCTATTTTAAAAGGGACCTTGGTAGCCCAGTTTGTAGAGTCGCGGATTAACAACCGGAAGGTGCGAGTTAGATAACTGAACCAGCACAATCCCTACAAATAAGTGGGAGCTGGTGCACGTTAAATCGGCCATAGCCTCAAATGTCATCACGTTGGAGTAGTGTGGAAGTTTGGATAGTGGGGTGCCAATGATAGTGTTGACTCGTAATCTAACCTTGGTTGAAAATTACGAGGTGTTGTCTTCGGAGCTTTCGAATCTGCATTAATGGCGGACCGTCACCCATTGGCAGTTGTGTCGCTTCAGAGTGAAGTAAATTCAATTACCAAGCAACCCATTTTGAAAATTGCGCAAATTTTTCAAAATGATTTATTTTGTTACTTTAAAATAGTTAAATTTTGTATTCGACTCGCTTAAAATGGAATGTACAATTTTCCCTACTTGTGTACTTCAAGCAACACAGATTATATTAATGCAATCGTTTTATTTTATGTGAAATGTTTTGGAATTTTTAAAAGCAAAAACCGATTAATTTTGTTATTTTCTGATCAATTTTATGTAAATATTTTGAAATAATGCTATGAGGCATAGTGTTACGAGCTCACTTCATTGTAGCGTAATAAATGTTTATTGAGAATACTATAAAAATTCTACTATTGACTTCAGTATATTCCGATAAAAAGTTCAAAGAATTAAGTAAGTTAAAAATGTCCATGTTATATTTTCAACTCTCCTAATTGGGATGTAAGCGAAGTGTATAATTTTTACGATAGCTACCCTAAACAAAGGGCCATACAAAGTCAGAGATAATTAAATAGATTGACACTGAGGTTGAACGAAGAGAAAGAAGGGATATAAATAGTCAAGCGACCTATTTGAATCTTCTCTACTGTTAAAATTGCTCAAATGAAGAGGGTGGTATGTTTTTCCCCTGCGACTGTACATTTAATTACAATGTAAGCGAAGTGCCCAATTTTCACGATAGCTACCCTAAACAAAGGGCCATACAAAAGGCAGAGATAATTAAATAGAAGGACATAGAGGTCGAACAAAGAGAAAGAAGCGATATAAATAATCAAGCGACCTCTTTGAATCTTCTCTACTGTTAAAATTGCTCAATTGAAGGGGGTGGTATGTTTTTCCCCTGCGACTGTACATTTAATTACAATGTAAGCGAAGTGCTCAATTTTCACGATAGCTACCCTACACAAAGGGCCATACAAAAGGCAGAGATAATTAAATAGAAGGACAGAGAGGTCGAACAAAGAGAAAGAAGCGATATAAATAATCAAGCGACCTCTTTGAATCTTCTCTACTGCTAAAATTGCTCAATTGAAAGGGGTGGTATGTTTTTCCCCTGCGACTGTACATTTAATTACAATGTAAGCGAAGTGCTCAATTTTCACGATAGCTACCCTAAACAAAGGGCCATACAAAAGGCAGAGATAATTAAATAGAAGGACAGAGAGGTTGAAGGGGGTGGTATGTTTTTCTCCAGCGACTGTACATTTAATTACAACCCTATTTCGTAAACATTGGTAAAATTGTAGCTCTAGAAAACAATTAAAATTGTGAGGAATGTTCGTTTTTCTGTAATAAATTTTTCTTTTACTGCCTCCTCCTCGCCAACCCCCGGGAATTACTGCGCAATTCGTTTCGGTTATTCACAAACATACACTCCTTTGGCAGAGTTAAACTCCTGCGACTGCGAAACTATCTTAACAATTCGTATAATTCTGATCTGTACTTAATCGGCAAACCATCTAAGAATATATATATTCTTAGACGGTTATATATATATATATATATATATATATATATATATATATATATATATATATATATATATATATATATATATATATATATATATATATATATATATATATATATATATATATATATATATATATATATATATATATATATATATATATACTCATTGCCATAAAAATTTGCGCACCAAGAAATAATTGTGGGATCGTAACGAAACTTGACATGAAGGTGCATGTCGGCCAGAAATGCAAATGATTAGAAATGCAGCGTGATTACGCATTGTGTAATGCCACTAGAGGGCGGTGAACTTCGTTCTCCTTAGAGTATAAAACAGATAAGCAGAGCTTGTTTGAGTGTACTTAATCTTTTGCAAAGGTAACGCTGAGGTAGACATGCCGTTAAGGCGCCATCGAAGACAATATGAGCAGCTGCCGGAGTTCGAGAGAAGAAGAAGCATCGGGATGATAGAAGCTTGGTCGTCAGATCGGCAAGTAGCTCGTCAAGTAGGCCGTTCTGATATAACTGTGAGGAGGTGTTGGGACCAGTGGACAGAAGAGACGTCACTTACACGGCGACCAGGCTCAGGACGCCCTCGACAGACCAGTCGTCGAGAATACCGCCACATAATACGAAACGCAAGCGTAGAGCCAACTGCTTCATTGGCCGCAATCCAGACACAGGCAGCACCTTCACTACGGGCCCCTGTGTGTTACCAAACCATCGCAAGGCGCCTGGCTGAAGGACATCTGGTACTGCCAATGACACCCACCCACCGACGTCTCCGTTTGGAGTGGTGGCGCGCACGACGGGATTGGACTGCAACGGAATGGACACAGGTCGTCTTCAGCGACAAATATTGATTCAATTTGAGCAATGATGTCAATCGTGTTCGTGTGTGGAGGCCCCGTGGTGAACGCCTCAATTCTGCCTTCGCTTTACAGCGACACACCGCTCTCACAGCTGGTGTGATGGTATGGGGTGCCATTGGTTATAATACACGATCACCCCTAATATTATCCATGGCACAATGACAGCCCAGCGGTACTTTTCATGACATCCTTCAGCCACATGTGATGCCACTCATGGCAGGATTGTCACAAGACTGCCTCCGCCACATTACCACCCTTCCCTGGCCTGCTCGATCCCCAGATTTGTCACCAATAGACCATATCTCGGATCATTTGGGACGGCAAGTTGGACATCTTACTAGTTTGGTCGAACTAGAGGCGCGTTTACAGCAACTGTGGTACGAGATGTCTCAGGACATCATACGGAACTTGTATGCCTCAATGTCCTCAATGTATCGCATCGTGCATTCGCGCTAGAGAGGGTCCAACAGAGCACTAAAACTACCGTTCATTTGTACTTTTTTCTGCAGTAAAAGATCCTTTTTCTTTGATTTTCTAATCACTAACTTATATTAAAGTAGTACTTACGTGTGTAAAATTTCGTTTAATTTTGACGACTTTCCTTGGTACGCAAATTTGTAATACTAGGGGGCTCCGCCCCCTGCTCGCTTACGCTCGCCAACCCCCGGGGATTGCTGCGCAATCCCATTTGGTTTGCTTCGCAAAACAACACTCCTGTCACAGATACCATTTGGTTTGCTTCGCAAACCAACATTACTTTCACAGAGTGAAACTATCTGAATAATTCGTATTATGCTGATTTCACTTTCCGGTTCATGACGTCACAGCGAGGGCTTCGCTGCGTCTCGCTTACGCTCGCCGACCCCGGGGATTGCTACGCAATCCGTTTGGTTTGCTTTCTCAAACCAATACTTCTTTCGCAAGTGATTTAACTTTTTTTTGCTTTAACACTTAATGCACCCTAAACTAATAGCCGCATCAGTAAAAAATCTTCTGCATCTTGTTCCCTGTACAATTTTAACTAAACATTGTTAATATCCAAACTTTACGATCTGTACTTTGTCGGTAAACTGTCTTGAAAACAGAGGGAAAAAAGCGAGCCTTTTTCCTCGCCAAATAAAAAAAAATCGTTTTTATGGCAATTGTTGCTACGATAAATTTGATATCTGGCAAACCCGATAGTCAAAAGTGTAACCCACTACTGCTTTCGGAAGCAGCTATGCGAACTGAAAAATACGAAATTTGTGTCACCAACTTTTGATTGCATCGAATTTATTTATGAACCAATTTTAAAAATAATTGTACCGTAAGAAAGAGTATATTCTGAGGTATACTGCAATATTTTTAAAATTAAAAATTAACAGTAATACTATACAGATATGACCATTTTAGTTTTGTATCGGAAGTTACGATCTGAAAGTTCCGAAAATTGTATGACCCACTTTTATTTGCATCGATTTTATTTATTAACCAATTTGAAAAATAATTGTACCATAAGAAAGAGTGTAATGTAATGTATTCAGTGATGTTTTCAAATTTAAAAAATAATGGCTTTTGCCGTAGACAAAACGGTTTTAACAATAAGTAGCGAAAATATCCAAAGATTCCGAATTTTGTATGACGAACTTTTGATCGCATCCAATTTAATTATTAACCGATTTCAAAAATAATAGTACCGTAAGAAAGAGTATATTCTGAGGTATACTGCTATATTTTAAAAATTAAAAACTAATAGTAATTAGATATAGATATGGCAGTTTTAAAAAAAAGTAACAAAAATGTCCCGATTTTTCCTGAATTTCAAAAAAATATTATCAAGAACCAAATTTAAATTTAAAAAAAAACTCGACGAGCTGCAAAAATTTACGTTGAGAGGTACTCTTAAAAAAAAACTCACGACTAAAGACTGAAATTTTGAATGTGTTTTGCTCACTCGCGGAAGAAATTTCACTTCTTCAACTTTAACACTTAATAAAACCTAAACTAATAGCCGCATCGGAAAAAAATCTTAATAATTATCCAGGGAATACGATGAAGAACAAAGCATGTTAATTTCATATTTTTCCGATCAGTACTTTCTCGGGAAACCGTCTAAGAATGGAGCTAAACAACAAAAATTTCAATTCTTCGGCGGCGGCGGCGGCGGCGGCGGTAACTTTTTTTTAATATAGAGAGATATATATATATATATATATATATATATATATATATATATAAAGGACATGATACACGAGATAAAGACAAAATACTTACTTTTGAAAATAGCACTTCCTTGTTCATGTGGTTGTCTAACAGTAAACATGCCCTGCAAAATTTTTTCAAATGCCTTTTTTAATTGAAAGTTTATAAATGTGTTTCGTTAGAAATAAAGTTTAAGGTTTTGCATTTTTACATGCAAGATTAACCAAAATTTTAAAAATATGGAGCGGTTAAATAGGTATATTCAATCTTCTTAGATTTTTATACTCATTTTACATACTCCATAGATTTCGATATTAGAAGAAATGCGACACAATATAAAAAGGTCTAATATTAATATTCAATTTTACTTACGTATATTCTAATTATTTGAAAGACATGAAGGATTATAATTTTTAAGGTATTCTTAACTCGAAATACGTTACAAAACTCTTAATAGTGTTTTTTAACTTTCTTTCATTTTGCTTCTGCCTTGGTCAATTATGAAATGAACTTTTCAGTTATGGATAAAAATTATATTTTTAAACATATGTAATCGTGTAAAAAACGAACGACCTCCATTATTTCAAGCACTATTCATACCAGAGCAAATTCAAAGCTATCATTTTCAATAGAGAATACCGTCCACTACAATCCTCATTCAAAAAAATAGAAAAAATGACTCGTTTTTGTAACGAATTTGGCACAAAGTTAGCAATTTCTAGTAGAAAGACCATATTTTCATGCCATAATCAGATTCTGCATTGTGATTTTTTGATCTGTACTTAATCGGCAAACTGTCTGAGAATCATAAAATAAACTTATCTGTTATGGATAAAAATTATATTTTTAAAATCATGCTATGAGGCATATTGTTAAGAGCTCACTTCACTGTAGCGTAATAAATGTTTATTTAGAATACTATAAAAATTCGACCATTTGGCTTCAGCGTATTCCGATAAAAAGTTCAAAGAATTAAGTAAGTTAACAATGTCCATGTTACATTTCAACTCTCTTAATTGGGATGTAAGCGAAATGCTTAATTTGCACGATAGCTTCCTCAAACAAAGTGCCATACAAAAGTCAGTAATAATTAAATAGAAGGACAGGGAGGTTGAACAAAGAGAAAGAAGGGATATAAATAATCAAGCGACCTATTTGAATCTTCTCTACTGTTATAATTGCTCAAATGAAGGGGGTGGTATGTTTTCCCCTGCGACTGTACGTTTAATTACAACCCTATATCGTAAGCATTGGTAAAATCGTAGCTCTTGAAAACAATTAAAATTGTGAGGAATGTTCGTTTTTCTGTAATAAATTTTTATTTTACTGCCCCCTGCTCGCAAACGCTCTCCAACCCAAGGAAATTACTACTCAATCCCTTTCGTTTCTTCACAAAACTACACTCCTTTCGCCGAGTCAAACTCCTGGGTCTGCGAAACTATCTTAACAATTCGTACAATCCTCATTTTCTGATCTGTACTTAATCGGCAAACCGTCTGAGAATCGAGCTTGAAAACAAGCATGATGTCACTGCGAATTTCAAGGGCATCTGGCAAACCCATTAGTCAGAAAATGTAACCTTTATTTCCGCAAAGGAAATGCACGCTATAGCTCCGCGACGTTTTTAAAAATACGAAATTTGTATGACCAAGTTTTGATCGTATTGAATATATTTATTAACCAATTTCAAAAATATTGTACCGTAAGAAAAACGACATTCTAAGGTTTCCTGCGATGTTTTTACATTTAAAAACTAATTGTAATATGATATAGATAGGACTGTTTTAAGAAAAGTAACCAAAATGTATTGATTTTTCCAGAATTAAAAAAAATTATCAGAAGAAACATTGACAAATACTATTTAGGCTAAAAGTCGCTAAGAAAAGAAAACATGTCATACTTTGATCAATTAAATACAGTGAGAAATTAAAACAAAATTAAAAAATTTTATTATTTTTATTTAAAAGATATTTATTTTACATGCAACCCACAAAAGGGTTTAGGTTGACCTTGGTCTGCCTCAAAAGCTTCATAACGTTTTAAAAATATCAAACGTCAGCGGACAAAATATTAAAAATATGAATCCTGAATATTCAAATACAATTCTGTTTTACATATCTTATTACTGTAAAGAAACTTACAAAAACACAGGCAATTTCTATGACGAACGAAGCAAATAAATGAATGGTGCGATACTTCCCCTTCATTCTTTTGGGTATTGAGTCAAGCAAACTCAGTTCAACGGAAAATTTATCTCAATTAAGCTAAGGAAATAATGCGAATTGCTTCTACTTATACCCTACCGGGAGGCAACATGTGGTTCCACACCTGGCCTTCAGAATTCTTTAGGAATTTTCTATACCTGTGGTTCTGCTCCGAGAAAACAAGTTTGTTTTGTTAATGTCTCATTCGACATTGATGGTCTCATACGCACAAAGGCAATTGTTCCTCTTTTGACATGTCTTGTGTTTCATCCGCCAAAACTGAGAAATATACTTGTCCTTTATTTTTGATTCTCCTGTTTTTAGTTTATTGCACTGACTTACCACATAATATAACAGTTTCCTTTTGAAGAGGAGACGTTGTATACATAGACCTATTATCCGAAATCTGAGTTGGCAAATGACTTCATCTAAGGGTTTCATCTCTAGAACGGGCAGGATATCTAAGAGCTCTGAAATGGCCATCGTTGTGAATAGGCTCGGTGAGACTGATAGGTTCTTTTTCGTAGTCACCTCTCAAGGCGCTTTCTTGGCGACAACATATACGACTTCCTTTTCGTATACTGTTTCTCGACAAGAGTCCCGAGTTGTTGTTTACTACGACCACCAAAGCCACTTCTAAACAGGACACAAACTGCAAAGTGCACCTTTTAAGTAAACTATGTAAACTAGCCAATTGAAACGCGCCATCCAATGGCATTAAAATGACAATTGTGTCTGTACGAGGAAATTGGTACGTATACGCCAATACATTTACAAAACTGATTTATGATGAAATAACATTTATATAAAGTAAATAGTTGTACAAAAGAATCTTCATCTGCGCATCAAAAAGTAAATTCCACTGGGTAGCATTTAAAAAGAAGCTATCGTAATGTAATTCACAATTTAGCACAGCAAATGTACAATAATAAACACAACAGGATATAACAAATATGATATTTGAACAAAATATTATTATCGACATCTCTCGCTCTAAAGGAACGTAATTAAAATTCCTAAATACACACTAAGCGAAATCAAAATCGCTGTGCCGTAACGGGTTTATACAGGAGGAAGGTTTACTTGTGTCACTGCCACCAGAACTTTCCGATGATCGAAACATTTTCCTGATGGCTCTGTTAAAGCGACTGTCGCAACAGCCGTGCGCCGTAGAATTTCTATATATTAAAATATTTTTTATTTGCTATCTACTACGAACTAGGGATGCGACATCGATGTCGATGTTTTCTAAACATAGATATTTTAGAAAAATAACATCGATGTATTAGAGCCGATGTCGCATTACTAGTTGCTAAACCAGTTTTAAGAAATGTGGAAAAAAGTTTAAATACACTGAATTTTAAAAACATCGATGGTTTGGGGGCGATATATTCTCAACATCGATGTTTTAATTTTGAACATCGATGTTTTGCTGTCGATGTAGCATCACAAGTTGCTAAACCAGTTTTAAGAAATGAGGGAAAAAATCTAAATACACTGACTTTTAAAAACATCGATGTTTTAATTTTGAACATCGATGTTTCAAAACATCGATGTTTTACTATCGATGTCGCAT
This sequence comes from Metellina segmentata, assembly GCA_947359465.1. Lineage (NCBI taxonomy): Eukaryota > Metazoa > Arthropoda > Arachnida > Araneae > Tetragnathidae > Metellina > Metellina segmentata. The sequence goes on from OX375877.1 coordinate 57,143,325, forward strand.
CCCTACTACGAACCTATTTAAAACTACCCAACTAAAACAGTAGTTTACATTACTCTAATACTCTTGTATTACATTTTTTTATATGCACCTAACATATAACCTGTGCACCTAATTGAAAACATTAGGTGCTCAGTGTGCACCTGTATTACAAAATCTATTTCGAGGCCTGGGGTAGCACTTAAAAACAAGCTAACTCAACGTGATTCTCCATTTAGCGTAGCAAATGAGGAATACAATACACAACGGGATATCCTCCCGTGTCCCTAGGAAAATATTGTAAAATTCATATATTTTTCAAGTACAATTTTTTCTAAACCAATGGACACTAAACAAATGTTTTTAAAAAATTAATAAATTTAAAATTATTTAATTAACTAAGGATCAGTTCTCTTTCAATGGATATTGAGGTCAAACTCTTTTTTAGTGCAATTTTTTCCCTTCAGTAAGCAATATCTTTAGGCTTGTTTTGAGCAAGTCGCCAATAATGCACACAAACGGCAAGTAGGTTCTTGATTATCGTCGCAATGGAGCAACGGGATCGGCCACGTTCCCCGATTAATCCAAAATAGATGTTAGGTATCTTTGATGAGCGTCGTACTGGAGCAACACAATAATGGGCTATTGACGACTCAAACCCAAAGGAAATATCCGAGGACAAGACCACATGATTTAAAACCACGGTCAGATGACGAGGCAACACCTGAGATGGCACCCAACTCTCCAAACTTCCACACCATGCTAATGTGAAATAGCCAAGTGCTTGCTTTATAATTAAATGTTTATTGAGAGGCTTTTTCTGTACAGCTGAATGTGCGCAAAGACGCTATATTTTTCGCGGTTGACATATCTTCCCCGTACTGTTAATCCATAGAAAAATTCTCATCTTCCGATGTCTCGTTTGGTTACATCAGGGATTGAGAGATCCTGGTTCGAAGATCAAATAGGGCCCTCGGTTGATTTGCTAGCTTTTCTAAATCACGAAAAGCAATACTACTGCTAGAATTTTTAGCACCCAAATCAGTAAGTACAACTTGAAGTCATCGACTTGTAGAACGATGAGAACCTGAGCAATACATATAATGAAAACTATTTAATCTTTTAGGATTAAGTCAATAAAAACTATTTAAAATCGTTGCAAACCAATACATTAAAATACGGTATGTAGGTAGTCATTTAATTAACGTCACACTGGAGACGCACAAAGGGTTATTGGCGTTGGTCTGAAATCAACCATTTTGAGTCATGGTCAAATGACAAGGTCAAACCTGGATCTTAGAATTGGAAAACGTAATTTTTTGGAAATTTCCTATTGGAGTCCGTCTCAAAAGTGTCGATGAATACATATTAGTGTAACCTCAATATATGTATCCTGCGAGTACATTTAACTAACAGGAAGAAAAATTTCCGGTTTTCGTCTTATTCGTTTGCTTGCTCTAAAAATTCTTCTCCGTATTATTTTTCCTCCCTTAGGGGATTTATTATTGGCGTGGAAGTTTGGAGAGTGGGGTGTCAGCTTTACCGAATTAAAAGTAATGCCCTACCTTTGTTAGATGTTGGGTTTTCCACGCCATTAAAAATAACACGGAATGGCATTTGAAACATATAAAGCATCATAAAAATTAGATTTTGGTAAAATAAGCAACTGTGAAAACTTCTGCCCACCAAAAGTAAAATGTCATAGGGTAGCATTAAAACACAAGCTAACTCAAAGTAATTCACCATTTAGCATAGCAAATGAACAATACTAAACACCACAGGATATAATTAATGAAATAGTTTTAATAAGTAACTGACTAAAAGCATTTTCATCTGACCGCTAAAAAGTTAATAGTTGGGTAGCATTTAAAAACAAACTAACTCAAAGATAATTACTATTTAGCACAGTGTACCGCCAGTTGTACCACTCTTAACGCGGCTTCTCTGATCAATCCGACACAAAGCAGATGTATTCCAGAATTCCCTAATTCGAGATCATAACACTCCTTTCAAGTGATCAACTGTCCATAATTAACCCTAGAAGTACCATTACAGCACTCCATTTGACATTAATCGGTCCTAAAGTTCTGGGTACTTGAAACAAACCATCTTCATCTGAAGTTACACTGACATCACGATCTCATCAATCTCAAGCCCCTTGAGAACACTTAAAATTCCATCGACATCTGGTTTTTCCGTTCAAAGGCATCCTGCAAGACGTTAGAATTTTCCACAGAGACTACTGCGACCTGAGAGCGAGAACAAGATCGCTTACTTGCCGTACCCTTCTTGTCCCAAAAATATCTGTAAACTTGCTGTAAATATCTGCTAAGCTGTAGGATGGTAGAATAAATATTGCAGTGGTGAAACCAAAGATCTTATTCCTTTACGATTCCATTTCATTTCTGTCACCACACCATTTCATCCGGTACAACAGCAAGTGAGCATAACTTTTCAAAGCAGGATATAAAATGAAGGGAAAATAAGCAAATTAAGTCTTCATCTTCCCGGCAAAAAGTATTTTCCGTTGGATAGCAATTAAATACAAGCTAATATAATATAATAAATGTATGAAAAGGATATCTTAAATTTCAAATGAAAATATTATTGCTTACGTAAATTTAACTTCTAAATGGAAGAATATTAGGTTGACACTCAAAAGACCACACTTCATTCCTTCCATCGGTCCAAATGGCAAATGCTGATGACCCATCAGGACTACTTGAATTCTACATTAGATTTGCGACTACAATGTTGAATTCACCAAATAAATTTTGCCCATGCACATTGTACTTTTGGCTCCTTCGAAATGTCTCTCACTTGAATGGAGTTCTTACTCCGTTGAGACGCTCATCGTGCGATTACAGCACTTCGCCAACGAAGTTTTTAAAAAAGGAATTCTAAGTTGAATTGGTCTACTCCAATTGGGTCTTACAGAAATCTCTCAGTTGGAATATGTAGAACCATCTACTGAAAAGTCTTCGCGTCTATTGGCACTACGCCCTTATGACTCACCCTTCATTGTTAGATCGGGACATCACATACATATGAGTCATACAGAAGAACCGTCTCTACCAATTGTCTGAATCTTTTGAGAATATTTCGAAAAATTATTTTGCTTTTTATTTGGCTTGAATTTCTAAAATAGTACTTTGTGTCGAACTGAGCTGTGCAAGTACTTGACGAACTCGTATCAGGCATTTGTTCATTTTGATGGTACAACGCCTATACTTTCAAGAACTTCCTCCGAGCCCGTTGATACTTAGCATCGGATGTCCGGATCTTCTTGTGTCTCTACATCTTCCTTAATGTTGACTTTATCTATAATTCTTCTGGTGCTTGTATTAAATTTAGCGAAATTCCTACACTTCGAAGTTCAAAATATATACAAGTATTAAATGTTTAGATTTTATTTCAACTATTATTTACAAAGCGGAAATAGTCAAAACAACTGAAACCTCAACAATCGTGCTGGCACAAAGGCGGCCAGAGCTAGACTAAATTATGTGAGCACTGCGACGCCTCAACTTTGAGACGTTCATGCCGAGCCCGTTGACGCTCGGTATCGGATGTCCGGTTCTTGTCGATTCCCCTGATCTTTTATCATAACATTTCTATAATTTTTCTGGTGTTTATTATGCATATATTTGATCATTGTGTGATTCCTGTTATCAATTCATAACATTCTTATCGTAAAAGACTCAAAAAAATATAGTGCTCTTAGTTGACTCTAAAAAATCACTGACAAGACAGACAATGATTTCACACACGGTTTTACAATTCTCTCTCTCTCTCTCTCTGTATTACTCTTAATATTTTAAGTCCTTATATCTGTACACTTTACAAAGCAAACACCCTGAAACACCAGTACATTATTTTAGATATATACTGAATGCAAATGTACATTCCAGGATCAACCGTCAAAGGGAAAGATCCAAGGACAACCACCACAACGCAAGGACATTTTAAGTCCTGACAGATTTGTCTTGTACCAGCTCCCTCTTGTACACGACGGTCTTTAGTTGGATTCGAACTCGCAACCCTCCGGTTGCCAGTCCAATTCTCTTTCAACCTTACTGCCGAGTGTGGAGGTTTGGAGTGTGGTACAAGCTCAGGTGTTTCGTCATCGAACCGTGGTTCAAAATTTCGCTTTGACTTCAGATATATCCCTCGGGTTTATCCCCGACAGTCGTCAATAACCCCAATGTGTTGCTTTTGTGATTAACTCTCGTGTTACATAAAATATCTCCTTCCGAGGACACCATATAATTTTGAACTATAGTCAGGTAGGTCATCATCTGAAATACAGATTTCCCAGACCTAAGAAATTTACTAAAAATTAGCGGAGAGAAATCAAAATTGCAATTTTTCAAATTTAGCCATGTTTAAATTCAATTTCCTGTAGAATAGAGTTATGAGAAAGCAAATTTTTTAACTGACGTACAGTGCGAAAATACATTTTACAAGCTCATGAAGCTCAATTGTAAAAAACTGACAGAACCTAACTTAATAATTAAGATCACTGTGAAAAACAAATTTTTCTCTCTTTATAATTTTATCAAATTGAGGATGTAATCATTTTTTCATAGAAATTCAATGCTATAACACATGAGTGCAATGATTTTAAATATGATTTTTCAAGGTTCTGTGCCTGTTTTAGTAATAATTTTTTTTATTTAAAACTTTTTTGGTTTCAGCTTTTAGTTGGTATTTTGCTATGCATAGGAATATCATGCAAATTTTATTTCTCTCTATATTAAAAAAAAGTTACCGCGCAGCCGCAGCCGCAGGATTGAAATAGGTGTTGTTTAGCTCGATTCTTAGACGGTTTCCCGAGAAAGTACTGATCGGAAAAAAACAAAATTAACATGGTTTGTTCTTCATGGTATTCCCTGGACAATTATTAAGATTTTTTTCCGATGCGGCTATTAGTTTAGGGTTTATTAAGTGTCAAAATTGAAGAAGCAAAATTTCTTCTGCGAGTGAGCAAAACACATACAAATTTTCAGTCTTCAGCCGTGAGTTTTTTTTTAAGAGTACCTCTCAACGTAAATTTTTGCAGCTCGTCGAGTTTTTTTTTCAAATTTCAATTTGGGGTTGGCGAGCGTAAGCGAGCAGGGGGCGGAGCCCCCTAGTCATGTAAAAAATTCTACTAAAACAGGTGTTCTGTACCATCCGCAAGCGCTGTTACAACAGCGCCACCTTTTAGAAAAACTGTGAGTTGAGTCAGTGTGTGAGTAAGATCCCATGAGGAGTGACGTGTCATGCGGTGAATGTGGCCGCATTTGCAGATGAGCAATGGTCATATATTGAGATATGAATTAAATTGATGTTGTTATGCAGTCTACGAGTATTTACATTGTGTGTTTTTTTCTGAGCTACCAGACATCTGGTCCTTACCACGCCGTAGTGAAATGGATAAAAAAATTGAGTGATGAATTAAATAATGAGTCTATTAATATCATTAAAATACTGTTCTCACATATATTTTGATTTAAAAATTTTGTCTACAGCCAGTTTGACGATAAGTCTACGGCACTGGGTATAGCTTTCTTCCACTTTATCCAAAACTTTAGGATTCTGAAATTGAAAGGAAAATTATAAATGTGATGCCATTGTGAAGATTATACGTAGTCAGTCATATAGCTCTCACTCATTTATTCTTGAAAGTGACTGTCAGCCATTGAGCATGAATTTAACATTAATTTATAATGGTAAGACCACGAGAATCTAAAGAGGCAAGGTTAAAAATTATGCTTGGAGAATTTGAAGTTTTAGATAAGACTTCATTATTCATATGTATGGGATGTATCTAAGAAACAAAAAATATATAATGCTAACGTATGTGTGCTTAAAAGTTATTAATGTATCTGTATAATATAAAAATAATATAGTCTCAGAAGCGTAATTAAGGGTAGTGGAAGCCTCAAAAGTGAATTTCTAAGATGGTGGTGTTTCGGAAACATAAGTGTGTTGTGGTTTCTTGCAGATTTTTAAGTTATTTAGTAAAATTTCGTTTAGCTGGTTAGGGATTTCTTTACAGTTAATGTCAACATTTCAGACACTTCGTAAAAATAGATGAATTTGTTGCTGTAAATATCCCAAATTCATTGAGGGTTCCAGCATTCAACTATCCAACAAGTAAATTCTCAAACAATTAGGCATTAACAATGCTCTGTCTTATTTGTTAAACCTTGAATACTGCACTTGAAAGCTAAAGCTTGATGTGTTAAATGACGAGTAGAAATGGCGGCAACTCTTCAAGATTCACAGAAAGGCGAATTTTCGACCAGGGAAAACGGGAGAATCCCTCAGGATGCATGAATTTCGGACATTAGATTTCGGAGAACCTGAATATAGAAATAGTGTTAACAAACTGGTACAGCAGAAAACAGTCACCATTTCGGGGCTTTTTACTGTCTAAATGTCTATTATTTCGGTGATATACGGAAATAGCCATTGTCATTTCGTTTATCAATAATCGAGATGTCTACCGACTAGTGTTTGAAGTAATTCAAACTAATATTTCATTGACATGGTCACTCCCAAAGCTGATACGGTGCGTTGCGACAAAATTCTATCTGCCTTTTATACTTTTAAATTATTTTCTGTTGCTTTTTTGTTTAATATAAATATAACAGATTACTTTTGGTAATGAATGAATTCCCATGACTACACTCGTAGTTGGCATTTGAAATAATATGTTTGCTCCAATACTCCTATAATGAGATACACCTGCACGTGCGATACGTTAATTTCCATGAGTCTGACACCAGTTGCAGAACGAGAATTTTGATCATTCCGCTTATAACATTTCGCAAGTGAATAAAACCAAAAAATGGAGGGATTTTTTAAGAAATGCATTTTTATTTCAGTACGCCAATAGTATTATTTATTCCTTCCTGTACGCCAAACACCTAAACATTGTATACAATTGCTGTGTCAATACTCGATTTATGTAAGGCGATAAAAAACGAGTTCACTTGTAGATGGCAAGTTATCTCAGTTTGACAGCAAAAAGGGATAGATGTGAAAAGAATGTAATTTTAATATGTGTATTTTTTTGTGCACAGTAATACATGTTATATTCACAGTTAATATTCTTCGAAGTATTATGGCATTGTTTCCGATTACTGACTTCAATGCACTTTCTTATAACTTTTGGGACTCAAAACTTATCAAACTTGAATAACCTATTTATGATGAGGAGAATACCGATAAGTTAAGTAGAGAACCGTCATATATATATCCGGGCACTGTTGGATATCAGATGTAAATTGGGACTCAGAAAGCAGACGAAGTTAAACAAAAGTTCTTTATTGAAGTATCATCGTGGCAGTTTCCCCAGCAGAAAGGGAACTAGGTCATGTTACATCATTAATTAATGGTAATAATCAGAAATAGAGGGCACCGATATTTAAATGGGGATTTACAGAAGAGATGATAAAATGGTTTTTCCCTATAACGGGGGGCATATTACGTCATGTATTAGGGTATGACAAATGACTCTTATTGGCTCAGTGCTTCTACATAGAGGTCGTTCGAAGTCTGACAAGGAATTCGACCTGTCTACAAAGGACATAAGTGATTTAGCATTCCCAGAACTTTAGAAGTATTACATCTTCTTTGAAAATAGAATAAACCATGCTTTACAGAAACATTAAGAATTCAGAAATTATTAATATAAAATTATTTTTATATTACATCCCCCCCCTTTCAAAAAAAAGAAAGTCCCACTGCCAACTAAAGCAAAACAAATCAAACAAAAACTTAATTTTCTTAATCGAAAATTTAAAACATTTAACCTATCCAACAGCTCTTCTGTTTTCAAAACTAACTTTAAGAACTCTCTGAATGCTCCCTTACATGTAAAAATTTTAACAACAAACATTGCATACATATTTTACAGTATCAATATTATATACAACGTAAACATCATATACAAGGTAAACAAGAAAAATGAGAAGCACAATAAATACAAGACGCCTTGAAGGACCAACCATGGTTGTTCTGTTTATGGCATAAATACAGTTTTTGTAAGAAAAAAAAAGTATTTTCTTGTCACTGTTGGGCCAAATAAAAATGAACACAAATGCACAAAAGTAATATTCAAAAATAAACACTTGTTATATATACAATAGTAAGACTCAAAAATGATTACTTTATTTACATAATTCATGACTCAGTTTTAATTTTTCTGGTACATGGTATTTTCGTAATTTCGAAACATGTACAACTTCTGAGTGTGCTTTAGTGTGTGCATTTTCTTATTTATTTCATAGTTAACGTCTGAAAGGTTTTTAAGAACTTTATAAGGACCACTATAAAGGTTGGAGAAAGTTTCCTGGTATTTGGATACTTAAATTCTTCATAAATAACTGACTCATCAGGTGTAAACTGTACCTCAATAAACCTAGCATCATAATGTACTTTATTCCTTTCATGGTATTGTTTTGTTTTCTCAACTGCTATTTTCCTAGCCTCTTCAACTGGAGGGTAAATATTTTCCTCTATGAATATCTATATGGAACTGTGCCATACATTAAATATGCAGGTGGAACTGCAGTAACTGAATGTGGAGATAAGTTGTATTCCTGAGCTACTTCTTTTAATAACTTCGGCCATGGAACGACGTTTGTAGAAGATTCATTAATTTTACATTTTAAAAGTGTGATTATTGTCTGACCTAATCTCTCCACTTTACCATTAGTTTCTGGTCTATGAGCTGTAGTTAATAGTTATTTAACTTTATAATGCTTGAGAAACTTTTTAAAATGAGAAGGTGTGAAAGCTGCATTTCTATCACTTAAAATACTTTCTTAAATACTTACTTAAAATACTTGCTTAAAATACTACTAGGCACTTGAGTATAAAAAATTTAGTTTAAAAAATTAGTGTACGTCTCTGTTGTAATTGATTTTGAAGCAAAAGCCCATATAAACCTAGTATGATGGTCAACAATTAACGTCAGGTATTTTTTAGTTGAATTGTAGTGGTTGAGACCACCTACACTATCAATTGACTCAAATGTCTTGTCAACAGGAGGCATTAATTGTAAAAGGCCAAATATTTTTTGTCTGGACTTCTTATTTACTTGGCATGTATGACAATGTTTATTAAAATTATTTATATCATAAGTTATATTTTGCCAATAGTAAACAGGGGTAAGCAAATGAATTGTTTTTTGAATACCAGGATGGTCAAATTTCTCATGAGCAATTTTGAGTAGATTAAGCCTTAAAGAAAAAGGGACTACAATTTTGGTAAATCCTTTTTTACAACGGCATAAAATATTATTAATTTCGACAAACTTTCCAGTAAAATTGCCATAGTTTTGAGTCTCTGTAATGTCACTTAACTGCAAGAGATGCGATACCTGATTTTCAATATTGTTTACCACATTTTCATTTTGCACATTTTTATCTGGTATATCTCTTGAGAGCATATCTGTTTCAATGTTTGTGAAGCTCTTTGTATACTTGATATCGTACTCATACATACTTAATTGTAAGGGACCATCGGAACAACCTTCCTTTTAAGTTTTTTACATTTTTGAGCCAAACTAACGCCGCATGGTCCGTATGTATGGTAAATTTTTGTCCGAAAAGATAATGATGAAATTTATTTAAAGAATCCACGATAGCGAGACATTCCAGCTCAGTTGTACCATAATTTCTTTCACAATCCTTTAATGAGCGTGAGTGGAACGCTACAGAGTATAGGACACCAGTAACATCTGCTTGCTTTAAAACCGCTCCTACACCAGTTTGACTGGCGTCAACAAAAATATGACATTCATGTTTTGGATTAAAAATTTTCAACACAGGCTTACAAATTAAAGTTCTTTTCAACAGTTCAAAAGCCTCTTGGCATTTCTCAGTCCATTACCACGATGCATCTCTTTTTTTAACAATTTATGCTGTGGGTGTCTAATAGTTGCATATTTATCTATACATTTGTGGCAAACATTGATTGAACCCAGAAATCTTTGTAAATATTTCACATTAGCTGGGGGTTTAAACTTTTTAATAACCTCAATGATGCTATTATCTGGAGTGACAATCCCATTTGAAATTTCATATCCTAAAAATTGAATTTGTTTTTGTAAAAAGGAACATTTAGAAGATTTCAGTTTTAAGTTTTCCTGCCTGCAAATATCAAAAAATTGTTTAATGTGCTCAATAGGATTTGAATAGCTATCAGAAAAAATTAAAATGTCATCAAAATAATATGCAGCAAATTTTAATTTATATTTTGTTAGGATTCGACGAATTGTTCTCTGAAATATGATGGGTGCATTGCGCCAGCCGAAAGGTAAACGTAGCCATTTATACAGACCATTATGTGTTGGAAAGGCTAGTTTTTCTGTGTCGTCTGACTGAATCGGGATATGCCAATATCCCGAGGCCATGTCCAATTTTGAAAAATACGTACTTTGTGCTAATTAATCAATTAATTTCTCGACCAGGGGTAGTGGTTCAGCATCCGATCTAGTCACTTGATTTAAGTTCCTGAAATCAATACATGACCTATTATTTTTGTTTTCATACTTTTATATACTAGTATTACCGGCGCAGAATATGGAGATGAAATCTCTTTTATGATATTAGCTTTTAACAATTCTTTGATTTGACTATCGATTTCATCTTGTTGTTTTGGTGAAGCGCGTAACGACACTGGCAAATCTGATGTTAATCTCACTCTTTGGGGCTCTATTTTCACTGTTCCGACATCTTATTTATTTTTCGCAAATATGTCCTCATATTCCCCTAAGATTTCCATTATTTTGGAATTTCCTACAGTTTCACTTACTTTCGTTTTTTCTTCGACTTCAATCTGACAATGTGTGCACCCATTATCAGCATCGGTATCAGAAACATTCGAAATTTTTAAAACATTTTTATTCTTTGTCTTTACTTCAGTTTTTTCTGTAACGCCACTAACACTTTTATTTTTATTCTTTTTCTTTACTTCATTTTTCATTTTAACGTCACTAACGCTTTTATTTTTATCTCTTTCTTTACTTCATTTTTCGTTTTAAGGTCACTAACACTTTTATTTTTATTCTCTTTCTTAACTTCATTTTTCTCTTTAACGTTACGAACACTTTGCTCAATAGGATTTTCAGGTATGATATGCAAAGACAAATCGCTGCATTCCAAACCAGAGAAAGTGATCAGTTTTCTCATATCCTGCACAACAACTTGGTTCGCACAATTAATTACCAAACGAAAATCTATACAACTCTTTAAACCTAAGAGGGCATGCGGTAAATCGGTGTCAAGCACGAAAAACTCAGCCGATTTAACTATGTTACCAACTTTGAGGTTGAGATTTCATGTTTTGTCAAGCTGTATTAGTCCTTTTGTTTGTTTCACGTTTACTACTTTATTTCTTCTAATAGGAACATTTAGTTTATAAACAATTCCACTTGGAATTATATTCACTGTTGACCCCGTATCTATATTTAACATTAACTTTTTATTTGAACTTTTGTTAGAGCTTTCCTTTCGTATATTTCTCTTATTATGTACATACGTTTTGTTTATTATATATCAGGATACGATTATTTGCCATTTTTCGGGTTGAGGCTTAGGCGTTGTTCCAGACCTAGATGGTATGTTGATACAAGAGAATCCCAAATGAAAAGAGTTCATAATCCCCATTTTTTACATGGGTAGGGGGATAAATCTTGTACTGCTTGCGTCGTTGGAGCCTTTGTTGATTTTGTGTTACAGAAAAACTTTGGTTCAAGTCCCATTTTTTTGTCTTTATAACACTGGAAAGATTTGTGGCCTATTTAATTGCAACTATGACAACGGATTTCAGATTTAGGTTTGTCCGTCTTACTATTTGTATAGGGAACCCGATTAAATGGAGCTTTAGATTTATTTATAACTTTACGAATTAGTTCGTAAATTCTCAATTTATTTTTAAATTCTACTAAATTTTGACAACCATACAAAATTGCTTTATTTTGCGCTGTGTCATTTATTCCCTTGATAATATATGTCATTATAGCACCTTCGAAAATGTTACCTTGAGCAGAAATTTGTATTGGTAAAAAATATTCTTGCACTGATTCATTACATTTCACTGTCCGTTTTTGAAGGATTTCATGTATTTCCGCAGAATTATAATTTATTTGAAACTCTTCAATCAATAATTCTTTTAATTTGTCATACGAGTTGATTGAAATTTCACTGCGAATGAGCAGTAATGCTTTTCCTCTGAGGCAACGTTTAGCGAACAAAAATCTGTGAAACGGAGATAGGCCAAATAATTCCGCATGAGGCTCAAACGTTTCAATCCCGTGTGATATATTTTCGTATCTTTCCCCTTTAAAGAGAGGTGTGACTGCTTCAATGTCAGAGAAATTGACAAGTATTTTCGTTTCTCCTATGTCGTATCTCGATTGTAGATCAACATTTTCTAGTTTGGAACCAATCTCTCTATCGTTATCACAGCTTTTGGTTTCATGTTCGCTTTGTGTTAAGTTCACTTTATCAATCAACTCGCATTTTGATTTCAAATTAACCTTTTCATTTTTAGAATTATCTTTCTTTTCAGTGTGTTTGTCCTGCTCTAAAGAACTATCTTTATTACCTGTAATAAATGTAATTTGTAAACCAACTGTTTCGGTCTGAAAACTACTAGCTTTAGTAACAAATTTACTTGTGGAACCAGATTGAATTACAGATTGTTCTGCTTTGTCATAATTTTCGTCGTCCAAAATGTCTTTATTTATTGGCGAATTCTTTAGAAATTCGAAATTTGATAGAAACGAAACAATCTGATTAGTAATTTCCGCTAATGTACTGTTCCCATTTTGAAAGATTAATTTATCCAGTAATTTAACTGTTGATGACTTTTGTTCCTTCGCAGTTTTACTAATTACTTTAATATCTTTAAGTAACATGGTTACAACATTAATAAACAATATCCAAAAAAACATTTTCACCGAGTCTACAAATATAACAATTATGTTAACATTTTCACATTATTCCAAATCTCTTTGACAAGGTTCCACATCAACAAAATATTAATAAAGAATTCTTTAAAACAAACATAAAACTACTCACATAAACAATTCTATCCTTGATAAAGAGGAACGAAGAAAGAAACAGAATAATACGCATCCATTATGCTTATCCAGTTATCCTTTCCCTCTCGTTGGCAGACAGAAGACGAGGGGCAAAATTGTTTTTTTTCCCTGATGGCGCCCTGATCCACCAACACTTTCGTTTTCAATAAATTCCTTTTAGTTTTTAATTTTTGAATTTCCTCTTGTCTTAGAAAAAAAAATTATATATATATAGTTGTGACTTTTGTTTACTAGTGACTTTAATTTAACATGTTTTTTAATGAAAATGTTAGTGGCAACAGTTTTGTTGTTCTGATTTTACTTGTGAAAAATATTGATATAGTTCGTTTGTATACTGTTCTTATCGCTGTTAATTAAAAAGGTTTTCGTTTAGTTCCATTGTCATTTATTAAAGAACAAGATTTAGATCGAATTTAAACAAGTGGCGTCCGCGACAATACAAATGGCTATCTACAGAATACGAAGCAGCGAAGATATTACAGATATTCGGGTGAGTTTAATAGTTTGAATATATCATTCGAAATATTAATTTGTATAAGTATGGAAGTTTTATTAAGAAAACGTAAGTCGTTTACAACTCCAGCCAATGCTTTAGAAGCAGAAATTCTAAAAGCTTATATGAATATTGATCAGCTCCAAGTATTGAACTCGCAATTAGAAGGTAAATTTAATAGATTGAGATGAAGTTTAATCAGAAATTTCTGAACTTTTGCTGGAAGCTGAAAACGAAAGCGACTATTTGACTGATTTTGAAAATAATGAATCATACCGCGATAAATATATCGGTTTAAAAACAAAGGTAGAACAGAAAATTGCGAATTTGATGCCTGTAGTTACACCTGTAATTTCAGAAAATTCCACGAAGACGAATTTTAAATTACCGCAGTTGGAGCTTCAAAAATTCAACGAAATTGGTTAGGATTTTGAGGATAGTTCAAAAAAATCGACGAAGATGAAAATATAGATGATGATGGTAAATTCCAGTACTTATTACAAGCGACTGTCGCTGGTACCCCAGCAAGAGAGCTCGTAGATAGTTATCCTCCCTCAGGTGCGAATTATAAAGAAGCTATCAAGCAGCTAAAATCCAGATTTGCACGCGACGAATTACTGGTAGAAATATACGTTCGTGAATTATTAAGGTTGGTTTTAGCTCAAGCCGCCAAAGATGGAAGTTCGACTCTATCCAATTTATATAAGTTAGAAACTCAACTCAGAGCTTTGGATACATTAGTGGTAAAAAGTGAGATTTATGCAGCTATGCTATATCCCCTTGTAGAATCTGCACTACCGGAAGAAATTCTGAAGGCGTGAATTAGATCTCGACAGCGTAAGGAAAGTGTCGCGCATTCTGAAAACTTAGGAAATTTGTTGAAATTTCTACGTATTGCAGTTGAAAGTGAAGAGCGTCTCCAATTGGCACGTACTAGCTTTTCTGCTGCAGACAAAGTTGTCTCTGTTCCGTCTACCGCCGCCTGTATTTATGCGGGAGACTCAAAGAAGAAACAAGTTCATTCTTGTATAGGTGTGATAAGGAATTACATAATTCCTCCGAGTGCTTTAAAGTGCACAATCTTTTATTTGAGGATAAGAAAAATTTACTAAGAAAGAAAAATACTTGTTTTAGTTGCTCAAAAACTGGGCATGGTGCCGAAAAGTGTAAAAGTTTTGTGAAATGTTTACTTTGCAACAAACGTCATGTAATGGTGATGTAAGAGAACTAAAAGGCTCTAAAAGTCTCAAAAAAGAACAACCTAAAATAGCTAATGAAACGAGTGAAGTTTTATTGTCGAATCAAAACATGCGAACAACTCTTCTGCAAACTATAATGGTGAAGATTGTCCACAATGGAATGACGGAATTGGAGCGAACACTTTTTGATAATGGATCACAGAGGTCTTACATACGGAAAGAAATAGTAAAGACTAGATTTAGTCCCCTTAGATCAAGAGACTTTGTCACAATCTTTTTGGAAGTTTTTTTGGTTGTAATTACAGTATTTTTTCTATTTTTCATTAAGTTTTTGTATCGTTAATACCCAAACTTTGTTTCATCATTCGACACAGCTTCAATACAATCTAGCTACGTCAATGAATATCATATAATCAACATGAATGATCTTTAATATTATAAAAGAACGTTTCTCTGTGGTCTGTGTCTCTGCAACTTCTGACGAATCTACGGTATTTAAAATAATAAAAATTGGCATCCTAATTTTTTTATATTTTTTTGTCTAATTTTAAACTTTAATCTAGAACACTTTAAAATTTATTTATTATTGTTCTCCCTCCATTCTTCTTTTCGGGAATGTGACGTCATAGCTTCCTCAAACGAAGAAATGGAAGGATTTTTAGTTTTTCAACCTTGGATTTATGCTAAGTTACGACAGAGCTAACATTACATTGCAGAAAGTAGAGATTCCTTGCTTTTCATCCTATTTAATCTTCGTAACGAATTTCCCGTATAACTTTCTTGATATCAATATCAACTTTGTCACGGGAAAACACTATTTAAGCTGCATGCGGTGAATTTTGATTTTTGATTTGAAACACCAATTATGCATTACAAGGGCCCTAATCGGACTAATAACTTTGAATGGGTCGAAAATATACAATGTACTAAGCAAATACTTTATCTTTATATAGATTTATAATATAAAGTGGAAATAATTTATATAAAATGACAAAGATTTTATTAGGGTAAACTATGTATTTCTCCTAAGCAACAATAATGCCAGTAACGTTACGAATCCAAAGAAGGTTGGAGTGCACTGCAGAGAAAACTCTTGGATCACCAGGAGTTGCACAACCATCGTTGCTTCCAAAGGCCAAGCCAGCCAAATAGTATCTTCCTTTGTGTAACATCATCAAAGGGGCTCCATCGTCGCCCTGGAAGTTAATACATGAAAAGCTTTAATATATGTACAAAAGGTAATTATTGTGGTCTTCTACTTGTATTGGCAGCATGAATACTTTTTGAAAACCATGTTAAAAGTGTTTAGATTGAGAAACTATTCAACGAATCGTCTTAAATACTGATTTTTTAAGATAATGAGTTAAATTTTATTTATTTTTCCATTTCAATATATTTGATACTGTTAAATTTAGTCATCTTATGTCATGAATAAACTGTTTGTGGGTAAATAAGTAGTTAAACGTAATGAGAAATGCCCATTTTGGATAAATACCCATCTACATACCTTGGGTAAACCGTAAACCGGGTATACCGCAAAAATAAATACCCGGGTTATAAATGCATTTGAAATTAATTTTATGAGTTGAAATAATAATCTTATAAAGAGTACCTCGCATGTATCCGTTCCATTTTTGAAAGCACAAATCATATTTTCTGTAAACCATCTGGGATATCTCTGATGACATGATTCTTTAGACCAAACATTCATATCGGCTTTTAGTAGATCATCACTAAAAGGACCACCTGCAAAATTTGTTTGAATGTTGTTTTACACCTCAAATGCTGATTACATATAATTTGAAGTCTTATCACTCATAATTAACCTTAAAAGAAAATATGATACATCGTTTTGTTTAAGCTAAAGATTCGAATAAAATAGATTCAGGTAAGAAATTTCCAAAGAATTTTATGAAACATTTATGTTGAAAAAGCAAATTGATTGCCAACTGAATTTGAATATTTCTTCTTTTAGAGTACTATGAAATGTGTTCAATAAAACAAAAAAGATGCATGAAATTGTCTTAACCCTTTCTGGTGAAGTGATTTCTCCACACTTTAAAAATTCCTAATCTACGTGTAGATAGGTGTTTACAACTAACCACATGACAGGGGCACATACTAGTAACGCTATATATCGATCAAGATCGTAAGATATATCAAATGCTTTCAATGGCTAATCGAATGCATGTGTAGACCGTACTTCAAGATATTTGTGCTTGAAAAGGTTATTTTAGAATAAACTGTTTTAAAAATGTTTTAAAGTCTTCAATTAAGATATTAATCATAGTTTAAAGACAACCAACTAGAATAAGCGAACTTTGCTATGGAATGAACTTTTTAAGTTGAACTGTATGCATTCTTACTATTATTAGGTTTAAAGTTAATCCCCATTTAACATGAGAAAGCCTTACTATACCATTATGTACCAGTGGAAATGGGTTCAGAAATGTATTATACCCTCCTATTAATATTAATTTTTTCACGTTTCATAGCAGATGTCGTTTTATAAGTGAGTGAAGAAACACCACCAGGTGTTTCCTGGGTCATACAACGTGTCGGTGTTCGGATTTGAGCGAGGAAAGAACGTAGATAATCTAGACGTTGTAACATGACACGCTGCGACAGCTAAGTTAACATTTCCACTCTTCTATTTTTTTGTACATAAATGAAGAATAATCTATCGTGCTATATTTATCTTATGCGACAGAGTATCCATTTATTATGATTCAAAAGAATATATTAGAATAAGATAAATAATTTTTCCATTTGAATAGCAGTGGTTAGACTCTACATTTTTATTTTCATTAAAACAAGTGATATATTTCAATGATCGTCGTCATTTATGCTCGTGAGACTTTTTACAGATCTATAGGGTATTGTGTATATCCAAGTTGACATCAAGTATTAAAAATGTTCTTTAATTAAATTCTATCTTCTCCTCGAAATAGTCCAAACTTCCATTTTAGTACGGCAACAAAACAAATATAAATAAGGCAGTTTTGAATAAAGGACTGTATATCAAAAACAATACAAATCAGGGTGTAAAAAAAATCATGATTTAAAAAAAAAATCAATTAATCGGATTTATTTGATTTAAATCGGATTTATTTGATTTAAATCAAAAATCGGATTTTTTTATTTAAATTTCTGTAGGGCCTATAAATTTGTCAACTAAAAAATTGAGTTTCTGACATGACTTGTAAACCAATATTTATTTAAGTAATCAATCGGAATTCGTGATATGATAAATTAATATTTATTTTACTAAAAATCATTGTGTGTTACATGGTAATATATTTAAAAAATAAATTTTCAAAACAAGAGCAAAAGTTAACAAATTTGTTTAACTTTAAAACACAAGTTGACATCCTACATAGTTTTTCTTGAGTAAATTAACATCATCATGTTAACAAATGTATCAGTAAGTGTAAGTGAGACCTAAATTAGTCATTAAATAAATATTTGTTATGGGTCACTACTCTTAAAGTGAAAGATGACTGTTTGAGGGTGCATTTTGCAAAATAAAAGATGTTCATAGTGTTTAAACTTTCATCCTTTCAAATAGAAAGCTCAGTTGAATTTTTTATTTAATAAATTATTAATCACATTAATTGTAATATTTTGTATTTATGTCTCAATTAAAAAAAAGTAGTTGAAAAATCACTATAGCTAAGCCATTGGTCAATCAATTAAAGGGGTAAAAAATAGTTTAGGCCTACTTTGTAGGGATTTTCTTTGGCTGTCTTGACATTTACGTAGATGTCGGCCTACTGCTTTATTGTTTGTAACATAAAATTATGCATGAACATTGTAAACACTTTCAAATAGATGTCAACTTATTTTTTACTTTACTGTTTGGCAGAATCCCTGACTCAACACTCAACAGATTACTTAGTCCATAGACACCTCAGATTGCGCGTGTCCAGTGCCAAACATTTTTTTAAAAGCTCATCAGTACGAGGTGTAGCCATTACTGCTGAAAGCACCATGAGTGCAGAAAGTTCAAAGCATTTGACAAATTCTGTGATTTTTCTAGGGTGTAGTTACTTAGTTATAAAAAATGCAAGATTGGTTGTGATTTAAATCAATGATTTAAAAAAAAATCATTTGATTAAAATCATGATTTTAATCGTTGATTTAAATCAAGTGATTCAAATCTTGACACCCTGATACAAATAAATTAACTCAAATATTGCCCACATAGACACCGTGGACTCGATTACGCACAAATTCTAAACACATTTCAATTCAATATATTTTTAATTTTTAATTAATTTGTTGTTAACAATTAGAAAATTATTGCTTTGAAACTGAAATAAGGCATACCTCCATTTTGTTTGGGTTATTCAACGAGTAAATATAATACAAGTGTTGCTTTGACCTGCTCATTATTATGGAAAGTATTAGAGAAACACTGGAACACTCATTTAAAATTAGGAACCTCGAATTTCAATCAATCCTAATTCGTCATAGGGTTGACCAAAATAAATGCATTTTATATGAATTCCCAGAATTCTGGTCCACAAAATATCATAATAGATAATCTAATATATGTATTACAATTTTTAACCTTCCAGCGGTTGCGCCCTCCACAACAACGTGAACGGTCGAGGGTGCTTCTTAGATACACTATTTTAAAATGTAAAAATAGTTGGAAAGGGTGTTAAAATTGAAGATATAAAGAGTGTTTTTATTGAATTTATGCTTTTTAAATAATATCAGTACAATTTATTTAAAGAATTGCAATTCCAATTTCTATAATATATCTTTTTTTTTAAATATAATATAAATATTGCATAAAAACATTATTCCGCTTTATTATTACTCTATTATTCCAAGTCAAATGACACTTTTAGCTTCATTGTACGACTCCAGGGACTTAAATAACAAAAGGTGTTTGGATACTTTCTTTACCTGCTGTAAAAATGATATTTTGTATCCATACTTCAACTTATTCTTAAGAATGAATCTTTATCATGTTTTCTCTATATATCAATGCTTATATAAGATAATTACTTTTTGAAATTCTTCCCCAACCGGCTGTTTTCAGTTGAAGACCCGGTGAATACCGAGCATTCGATCTAGGTAAGCATATTGGTCTGTATACATAGGGCATTCCCGTAGCAGGCACCTTCAATCTCAACAGAGCTAGATCGTTGTTGTACCAAGTGGGTGTTCCATACCCTTTGTGGTACGATACTGCTTCCGCATCGAATTTGCTGAGCTTTGGCTCTCTTTCCGAAATTTGATGCCTGCCCAGAAATACATGAAAAATCTTTGCATCCCAGTCTCTCCTGCGAAAAATTTATAAATGTTCTGTCACTACTAATGCAAGTAGATCTTAGGAAGACTTTCCCGACAACAGCCTATATTCAGAATATAAAAGACAGATAAAAAGTCAGCTAATGGTGCTAGATAAAACTTTGTTACAGAACAGAAAAAAAAATGCTTAGTTTTCATTAATGTTATCAAAATCTGTGAAACCCCTTAAAGGCTTATTCTTTATCATATTCAAATTATTAAACGATTTAAATATTCTGAACTGATATTTAATGATTTTAGTAATGTGTTAAAATTTATATATAAATGAACAGTTCAAAGCTCTTATAGTGGTAAAATCTTTACTTACCCAAAGATACTCGTCACTGTTAAAACGTATTTTCGACTTATAAGAGATCCTGCTCCTATAATGCTTCGATTATACACAATCTTTGCCTGAGATTAAACAAAATTAGGATTTTATATAAAATACACTGATAGGACACATTAATTTCTCGTAGATGTTAATATGCAAATAATCAGCACAGTTCCATATTATTGGACAGGTTGAAACACATAACGGTTAGAGGTAAAGCAAGTTTCTACACATCGGAACACTTCGTAGCTACTACACTGAAATTCAAAACTTACAGAAAGTAGGTAGGCAGTTAATTAACGTGGCATTAGAGCAATACGACTAGTTATTGGTGACGGTCCGGTATTTTATTCCCTAAGATCAGTGGTGGCCAACCTGTGGCTCATGCGCCAAACGTGGCGCATTGGACGATTATGAGTGATGTATTGCATCCTTGCGCCTACTTATTCTTTTAAAATAGGCACCATAACTGAATCCATCTTCATGTTCTTATCTTCCAGAGTGCTCTTGTTTCAATTCATACAGCCTTCTTACTCATCAGTTCGTAACAATGTTTGGACAGTTTGTAATTGATAGTCTGTGTGATACGATATACGTATCAGCGATATGTTTCTTCTTTTTCAACTCTTAGAGTTTTGTACTTTTTAATGGTATATTTTATATTCCTGTTATTCATCACAGTGCAAAAGAAAAAGAGCAAAAGAAGCGCAGAAAGTGATAGAAAGCGTGAATTTATTGAACAGTGGGGAAATCAGTTGTTATTTATAGCAAGTCTGTCAGGAAAACCGTTTGGCATTGTTTGTGAAAGTAATAGTACATAATAGAACTCACATGAGTATAATACCTACCTCATTATAGAACTCACATGAGTATAATACTCGCCTCATAATAGTACTCACATAATAGAAGACATGATGATCTTAATAGACACTATAAAACACGTCATCAGACTAACATAGATGGGAAAATGAAGCTTGGTCTTGAGTCTGAGTTACAACTGGAAGACTTTGTCCATTCTTTTGTCGAGCTTTGGATGAATCAATGGACATGTGTGATGTAGCCCAGTTAAGCAATTTTATAAGAAGAATCGATGATAATTTTAATGTCTTTGAAGAACTTGCCAGTCTGAAGTCATTGCATGATTAAAAAAGCGGATCAGAAATATTTAAAAAAGTAAAAACCTTCCTAGAAAAGCTGCATTTGATTATAGTAAACTCATCACCATTTGATATAGTAAACTCATTACCTACCATTGACGGCGCGCCATCAATGGTAGGTAAAGTCAATGACACTACGACTTTGCTTGGAAAATTTTTTAAATCGTCCTGTACTAAACTGTCACTGCATTATACATCAAGAGGCACTGTGTGGAAAAACTTTAAAAATGTTACATGTTATG
Organism: Metellina segmentata; assembly: GCA_947359465.1. NCBI lineage: Eukaryota > Metazoa > Arthropoda > Arachnida > Araneae > Tetragnathidae > Metellina > Metellina segmentata. The sequence continues at coordinate 57,165,135 of OX375877.1, forward strand.
CTACCGGCTGAGAAATGTGTGAAAAAAATTTGAGCAAAATCATTAAGCAGACGAGAATTTAGAGAATATTGTGAATTGTTAGATTTGGAATACTTTATGAACCTTTTATTTATTGTGAGGTGCGCTGACTTTCTAGAGGTCAGGTTCTGAGTAGATTTTGGAAACTGAAAAATGCTGTTTATAATTTTTTAGAACATGAAATTGAACTATCTGACGAAACGCCCTATTATTTGATAACAACTGGCTATTTGAATTGGCCTTAAAATTTGATGTTACTAGCCATCTCAATTACCTAAATTCGAAAATGTAATACAAGGAGAAATTATTTCCTAGCTTAGTAAGTAGTATCAATTCATTTAAAATGAAATTAAAACTGTTCATCTCTCGGTTATAAAATCAGGATTTCAGACAATTTCCGCACTTGAAAGAGCCGAGTGAATGTGCTGCGGATAATAGCAATTGGACCAAATATATTGAAAAATCAAGTTATTATAAGGGGAATTTCGAAGTCGTTTTCATGATTTGGCTGATGTATAGTAGAAAACATGATGCTCACTTTTATAAACTCATTTTAACTCAGTGAACCAAATGTTATGAAGATTCCTAGTAACCTACAAATGGTACTTATTGATTTAAGAACAAATTCATCATAGAAAATGAAATTTGACGAGCTTTTTCTTTATTCAGGTTAAAATGCTCTGACAGTGTAAATTTCTAGCGTTCATTACCCTGTGAACATTTTCCGGAACTAAGAAAATTTGCAAAAAATTAGATATGTCGTTTTGGAACGACATACAGATGTAAAAAAGCATTTCCATCCATGAAACTTATTAAAAGCAAAACGAGGTTTCAAATGGCTGATTCAAATTTGAAGAATTATCTGTCGCTCTCGGGAACAAATTTAATACCAAACATTGAAAGACTAGCAAAATCCAAACAGGCTCAAAAGTCTCATCAACAGTAAGTAACGTTTATGAGCTATAATATATATTGTATAACATACAATAGTTAAATCACTTAAAAATGTTAATATGTTCGTTGTGACGTCACTGACCTTTTAACGAGGTTTTCTGAAACATATGCCCAAGCCTTGCTGATGAATGTCACAATAGCTGTCCCGTTTGTTTTGGGGTGCCAGTGATTTGTGGCTGGCTAAATGGGGGGGGGGGGGCTCTGGTGACACAAGGAGATCGGTTGAAGATCTCGAAGAGTGCGGAGGGTTTTTGTTTTGGCGGTGCTCGTTCATGAGGCCGCGGCTGTTGAGTTTTTGTCTGTTTCACACCACCCATGATATAGGGATGCAAATCTCTAGTGCCATTAGTGTACATACAATTCTTTGCAAAATAAATGCAAGTTATTCGTAAAACTAGGCTGTTTCATTGTGTTGAAAGGCACACCACTAGGCCCACTACGTTACACCGTAAACATACTTTTATTAAAAAAGTTCTTAAGGGTATGCCAAGATCATGAACATAAAAAGGTAGAAAAGGTGCTTGAGTTGTATGGCGCATCTGAACTAGTATGTGAAAAGGTTTGACGCATGTATGTAAAACGTTGGTCACTCCTGCCTTAGTTATTCACACAACATCGCCTATTTTTGAACTACTGTCAGATGACGACGTAACACCATGAGCTGGCACCCCACTCACCAAACTTCCACACCATACCAACGCGGCAATACGTAAAGAACACCAATACTTTTTAAGGTAAAAAATCTCAAAATTAAACGAATTATCATAAGACGATTTACATAAACGAGGATATCCAATAGAATACTGGTGCATACTTAAATTTTGGAATCGTGACGTTAGTGGTGTAGTAATGGGTTCTGTTACCACAGGAACATAGGAATGCACCCGAAACCTCAATATCTAAATGCAAACGTGGTGCAGAGAGACTGTTGACCTCGCCTCTTCTTGCCTGCCTTTGCGATGTCTTTGGGCTTTCTCTGCTATGTGCCTAATGAGAATCAATGGCTCTTCTCAGAGCCAGGACAACAGGCCCAGATTTAAAGTTGACTTACATATGACAAGTTAGCTGAACTAAAGGTGACAATTTTTAAAAAGGACATTGATGTCATCGGCATAGTTGAATGTGGTGCTTCTACTGACAACATGAAATTCTTTGGAATTCATGGTTACCAGGCTTTTACTTTAAGACGCTCTCGTCAAATTGCTTCGGGAATTATCATTTATGTTAAGAGTTATCTGATTGCAGAGACAAAAATTATACATGCAATGTCTGAGACGGATAAACTGGAGGCCATGGAGTTGAAGGTGCGGAGAGAAAACCTTTGTTTACATGTTATTTTTATTTACAACCCTCCAAAGAACAGACCGGTCCTGGACCCTCTTTTTTGTAACTGGAATAGTCATTCTCTGATGGGGCTATGATAGAAACTGCCCAGTTTGTGATATTGTAGAGGACTTTATTGATATTGGGCCTATTCAATATGTGCCGAACTCTCTCAAGAAACCAACCTTTCTTTCTTATGGTGGAAGGACCTCTAGTCCTGACCTTCTACTGGCGCATACGAATATGGTCACTAACATTGATCATACCCTTCTGAATAGTGCGAGTGGTGCGGGGCAGGACATTCTTTCTGCCGAGGTCTCGTTCTCTTATCATTCTACTGAGGCGAGACCTCCCCGCTGGAACCTTAAAAGGGCAGACTGGAACCGTTCTACTGATTTGACTGAGAGACTTTTTTCTTCTTTCCCATCAATTAGTGATGGTGATGGGTCTCTTGACAGAATTATGATCATTATACAAGAATTTTCCCTGCTCTGTATCCCTAGAGGACAAATGAAACATTTTAAACCATTCTCGAACGATAAATTACAGGAACTTAGGGTCCAAAGTTTTCTGCAAGACAAAGGGCTTTCTCCACTGGGTTAATGGAAGATTGCACCTCCCTTCGAAAGTGCAATGCTGCCCTCAAGAAAGAGATTTTGACAGCAAAACGCACTTGTTATTCAGATTTTTTCTCTAAACTGGACTTTAGACGTGATGGACAGAAGGCTCATCAATTTCTCTCTAGACTAAATGATCAGACGGAAAGGCCCAGACAACCCATTTTCTATGACGGAAAAACTCTTACTTCCTTTGGAGATATTGCCAAATCTTTTAATAAGCATTACTGTAAAGTTAGCAATTTTTGTCCTCGAAGCCGTCTTACTCGTCGGGACACTCAATCGAGGCCTACCTGTTTAACTCGAGATATGGACTGGGCATTTAATGTCCCTTTCTAACTTTTCGATTTGCGAAACGCCATCAACAAGTTGGTGAAGGGTAAGAGCGCTGGACCCGTTGATATTAAACCAGAATTTTTAATTAATCTTGAACCCTATGGAAAAAAGGTCATTTTGACCTTCATTAACTATACTTGGCATGGCCTATTTTTTTAACTATACATGACATTTGCAAAACGCCATAAACAAGTTGGTGAAGGGTAAGAGCGCTGGACCCGATGATATTTTACCAGAATTTTTAATTAATCTTGGACCCTATGGAAAAAAGGTCATTTTGACCCATTAACTATACTTGGCATGGCCTATACACTTTAGGTCAATTTTCCTTACAAGTGTTCTGTGCAAGGTTGCAGAGAGGATGGTTGTGAAGAGGCTGGAATATTTTTTGGAGAGGAGTGGAGGTGTCTCTGAGAGACAAGTAGGTTTTAGAAAGGATAGAGGTACTGTTGAGCAGATTGCTCTCTTTTCGCAGGAGGTGAAGGATGGTTTCCATAGGAAACGAAGTACCTTGGCGGTGTTTGTTGATTTTAAGGCTGCTTTTGACCGTGTTTGGAGAGCAAACCTTCTGTGGAAACTTTTATGCCTTGGTGTCTCAGGGCGCCTCTTTTGCTGGTTGAAATCTTTCCTCAGCCAGAGATTTATGCAACGAAACTTGAAAATGTCAGGTCTACTTTTGGTCAAACTAAACAGGGCCTGCCTCAAGGATCGGTCTTGAGCCCTTGCCTTTTCAATGTCATCATCAATGAGTGTCGATGAGCTCTCTACTGCTCGGGGTGTTCAGTGTCTTCTCTATGCAGACGACCTAGTTATTTGGACAACTGGCTCTGATGTTAAAAAACTCGAACACCTTCTCAATAAGGCTTTAACTAAATTAGCCTATTGGGCTGATTGTAATGAAATGGTGGTGAACCCAGACAAAACAACCTTCCAGCTCTTCACTCTGAGTACTAAAAATCATTCTCCTGCTCTCTACTTCAAATGACAATATTTACCGCATATGGCAAATACCACTTATTTAGGGGTAGTTTTGGATCCTAAACTCAGCTGGAAACATCATATTTAAAAAACAAGAGACAGAGTGCATAAGCGGATGAATTTAATGAAGAGAATTGCGGGAATTCGTTGGGGTTCAACTCAAGATGTACTTGCTAACACCTATAAATCTTATGTCAGGCCCATCATTGACTATGGTTCTGAACTTTGGGTTACGGCTTGTGCCAACACTCTTGCTAAGCTCGATGTTATACAAAATTGTGTTCTGCGTTTAATCACTGGTGGAGCAAAATTTATTCCAATTCAATCTTTGAAACTTCAGAGTGGCATTGAACCACTGTCTGATCGTCGAGACAGGACTGCCCTTGTTCTCAGCAAGAAATTGCTTAGAAATGGTAACAGCTACTGGCGGGGGTATAATCCCGCAATAAGCAGACTAAAAACGCAAATAACTTTTTTAACCACGCAAAAGAAATCGGCAACAGAATTGACATGCCTGACATCTGTAGATAGCCTTGTTTGGATGCCCTTAAGGTGGACTGCACATACATTGCCAAGGCAGACTTCCAGTTGTTTCTTCCTTGCAAAAAGACAAACTATACTGTTGCTGAGTTGAGATCGTTCGCGATGGCTACCATCTACGAGAGATATCCTCTCCCTGACTGGCTCCATGTCTATACTGATGGCTCTGCCGACCCTGAATCTAATAGGGCGGGTGCTGGGGTCTTTTGCCAATACTTCCAGCTGAATAAGGTGGTTGTAATTACTGTGACAACTTTGATGGTGAGATTTACGCTGTTCTTATGGCTGTTGAGGCCCTTGCTACTAGAAGGGATAAGAAAATTGTTTTATTTATCTACTCAACCGCAGCAATCCAGGCTCTTACTGATAGAAACCACGCGTATTCAATGACAGAGGCACATTGCAAAGAAACTATCAGTCACCTCATTGAGGGTGGTGGTGAGATTGTACTCCAGTGGATTGCTAGTCACTGGGGGATAAAGGGTAACGAGGAAGCTGACAGATTGGCTAAATTGGCTATTCTCCACCTCTCCCTTTGCGTAACTGCAGGACTAATATAAAATCTCAGTTCAAGAAACAAAGAAAACTGCAGTATCAGAGGGATATACAGGGATTAAGTTGGGATTGTGTATTGAGTAACAAGGGAATAATCCCTACTGATCTACCAAGAGGGATGGGAGTGGCCTGTTTCCGCTTGTTAACCAGACATGACTATCTCCAACCACACCTACATAAGATTGGGGTGGCTACCTCCCCGATCTGTCCGCTTTGTTGCGATGGTCTTATGAACAGACAAGTGGAGTGCTCTAATTTACGGGACATTGACATCAGTGATACTTCTCCCCAAGGACTTTATTCGCTATATTGGACGGCAAGACAGCGTATAGCCGAAAGGCCTTGGGCTGGGCGTAGGATTTAAAAAAATATTAACCTCCTCCATATATATTTTATAAATTTCCAAAATTACCCTTCGGTCACTTGATACCTAGTGTAGTGTAAATTTGAAAACATTTAATCATCGGTTCGATAACTCACTATATGCGTTTAGTATCATTTTCGCAGATGCAGGACATTTCATTGCCAAGTTGCAGCTAATAATATTTCCGTTCCATAAATTTCTCACACCCGAATTTAATTTGACAGCCGCTACGATGATCTCTGACAGTATGGATTACCCCGTTAACTCTGCTGCTGGAGGTATAGAGAGGTATCTCGTCATAGAAGAAACCATTAGCAAATATTGGTCTCGTAAAAAAAAATAACGATAAATCTTGATGACGACAGATCTTGTCTCAACCACTTTGAGGGTAAAAGCTTCGCCTTCTCCACAAATATATTCTAGAATTTCGTTTGTTTCAAACTAAAAAATTATTTTGAAAACTCTTCAAATTTGGGGAATTATACCATGTTTACTGAGATTTCTATCCTGGTGCTAGAGGTTTGCTTGCCTGACTAGATGTACACCTGTGGCGTAAAAGATAGAAAAACTACCTTTTATTTACTAAATACGTAGTTAGCATCCTCAGTTGTGAATATTAATTTAAGCTCTTAGTTATTTCTACTCCCTCTTCCTAGGGGCACCGTTTCATGAACATCAGTAAAACAATCAAAATTAATTTCCTCCGAAATTTTATTTCACACACTTTGTATATAACCCTTTATTTTAAAAACTAAAAATGAACTTACAATCCATGGAAATTCAAATGGATCAGCTTCAGTTCCACCAGCAATCCTTTCTTTGTCATGTTCGTTAGGTATTCCACAATCTGTGCGTAATGAAGCAAATTATGGCTTTCTGAGAAATAACATATTTTTCATGGAAAAAGAATGAAAGTTCTCAAAACACCAAAAAAAAAGATGATAGGAGGGAGGTAATTAAAGTCGCATAGGAGCAAAACAATAGGTTATTGACGACGAACTGGGATTGATCGAGTATGGAAAGATCCGAGTACAGTACCTCGTAATTTTGAACCACGGTCAGATGACGAGGTAAACACAAGAAGTATACACAAGGTAAACACAAGAAACATATCAGTGTGAAGAATAAAAGAGTCAGAAAATACCCGAATTATAAGATTAACTTTTGCTTCGAATCTGTTTACCATACATATCTTCATATATAGAGGGGTATATGCATTCATTCAGGACGGATAAACATCCGCGCCTTACCCGAAGTTGAACCAGGAATCTTTGAATCCAGAAGCAACATTCATATCTCTGTGTATAACCTTTTAGTTCACAGCGCGTTACATCAGATGCATATTTACAAGCTCCTAAGTCGTACAGCCATCCATGCCGTTGAAAATTTGAGCGTTGATTGAAGCCTTACGCCTTAAACTGATCTAAAAAACGCAATCTACCATTTAAACTTTGAATTTCCGGACAAATTTATTCCCAAAAAATATTTACTTTTGGCCGCTCTACCAATCCTCTACACTACCTCTATCCTCTTTACAATTTGGTTACAACTCTAACATATTGTATTATTGATTATCATTCCTTTCCACTTCAGTTATGCTATGGTGTGTTTCTCTTTTATGTAAATAAACTTTTACATTTACTCTAATTCTACAGAAGATTTAATTATTTCTATTTTCTAATACAATATCCGGCTTATTAAAAGAGCTAATACTTAAGATTATTAAATTTAGTACCAAATGGATGCCATTTTTTCAGGAGTGTAAATAAAATACTTCGAAACAGTGCGAGTTTAACATTTTAGTTTATAGTCTTGTATGTTAAGTGAAAAACTCTTAAAAACAGTTGATTTTTCAAAAAAAAAAATGAATCCTCTTTTTTTCTTCGAAATTTTGTAGAAGTATTAACTATAGTAAGTACTTTATTTTCTAATTTGACAAAAATTAGGTGAGGTAAAAGTTTTGGTTTCTAAATAGAAGCTATTCCTATAATAGCATATGTATTTCAAAACGGTGGTCATCTCAAATTTCAAAAAAGACCATAGATTAAAAAACAATTGAATTTTTATGATGTATAATTGAAAGCAAGTTCACGTTAAATGTAAAAATAGCAGTACAACACCTTAAATTACAGTCCTGTGTAAATTTTAATTTATATGTTCACATGCCGTCTTTGGAAAAGTACATTAAATACTATTGTAGAAAAATCGCTTGTATTTAAATAAATTATTTCAAAAAAACTTCGAAAAGTGCCATAAGTTTTATAATATTTAATTCAATACTTCTGTAAAATATATTTACATTTATTCATAGGGTCAATTGTTTACAGTGAAATATTTATACTTCACAGTTTCTTATCTTAGTTAGATTTTAAAAACTACATATTTTTATCCTCCAAATGTTTTTATTTTTTGCTATTGTTGTAAGTAAATAAATATGAGCTCAATACAATACATAATTTACCACAGTTAATATTATTAAGTATTTTAAGCTGATTCAATATTCTATCAGAAATATAGTACAATATGTGATCATTTACTTCAAGTTGAAGAATAAAATTTAAATATTTGGACACTGAAATATTTTTAAATACATAAATCTTTAAAATTAAAGAACAATATGTACTAACTAGAATTTTTTTTTTTTTACCATTTCTTAAATAAAAATGCAGCCACATTAGTATTGCTTATAAAATGAAAGCTTTATTGTATGATTCATTTTGTCTTGTGGTTTACCCACAGTACAATTAATTGATTTTCAATACAATATTATATGTTCTTCCTGTTACTGATAGTAGAGAAATTGAAATTTTTACTATGCATTCAATATTCATTTCATTCTCCATACTTGGAATGAAAGTAGGTAGGTATTTTAATTAACGTCGTACTAGAGCAACACAACGGGCTATTGAATACGGTCCTCTTGGAATAAAGAATTATGATTTTCAAAACTGAGGGCAAAAAGAAGTTATGATTTCAAATACTGAGGGAAATAAGAAATTATGATTTCCTCCATAAGGGAAAATATATTTGGAATTGTAACGAAAAAATACATCTTTTAAATGATCCATCTAAGATCTATATTTAATGTGTTATAATTACTGAGTGTTTATAAAATAAATACCTAAGTATTAAAACGTGAATATTGAATTATTTAATACCTACTTTACACAGTCACTGATTTTTGCAACCTTAAATAAATACGACGCTAAAAAAGCGACTGATAAACGAAATTAAAATCCAACGAAGAATGATCTATAGCCTGAAGCTCAACTACTTCAAAATGAAGATATATTTCAAAAAAGGCACTCTATTCATTATTGTTGGTTTTGATACATATTAGTATAATAGTCACCTAAAACAAGGATTTTGTATCTCGAAAAATAGTGCATTTAGAGATCTATTTAAATTAATTAATCTGAGATCTAACAAAAATTATTGCAAGCGATAAGTAATATTTTTGGTCACTTGAGCTTTATCTATCGACTATTGAAACATGTAGGTATGAGAGGCCTTTTCAGTATGAACAAACCAGACGAATATTTATTAAATAAAATAATAATGAGCTAATTCTTGAACTAGGTACATTTTGTAGTACTATGGAAGAGGTACAGTACTTGTAGAAAATCGACAATAGGGCTGGATCATCCAACAAACATTTTCGTAGTTGCATCACTGCCTATGGACATTACGGAAACACTTGCAAAACTGAGGAAATAAAATTACTTTGAACTTGAAGATTTTCTAACTCATGTTTATTGATGATGGCCGTTTACTAGTTAAGGATTCTTATTTATTTTAAGTGTTTTATTCCACATTGAATAATCTGCAACTAATTGGTAAGAAACGGAAAAAAAGGCATGTAAAATATTTCGAAACAATATTTACTTTCCAAGTTTGGTTCCACTGGTGGAATTATTTCTTTGACATTACAAGGTGGAGAATCTTGAGTATGCTCACTTATCCAGCCTAGGTATTTCGACACTCTTGTATAGCCAGATGGAAAACCCTTTCTTCCACAGTTTCCCTTAGGGCCAGTATCTCTCCAAGAGGATACTCCAACGCAGACCCATTTCTCATTGTATTTAACAAAGAGAGGGCCCCCTGAGTCCCCCTGTTATAAAAACGTGTTTTATTAAAGCTTCAAACGATACGAAACAAGTATATCGTGTGTTTTCCTATATGAGGAAGTTCGTGTGTGTGTTTTGGACCATTTTTAATACCAATTAAATCATCCGATGAAATTAAATCTGAAATCGTGATATTTCTGATAAGTATAAAATTGCTTAAACTTCACAGTACACTGAATAACCAAATAACCACATCTGTTAACGCCTCATTCCTAATAGCAAACTATTTTTATTTTATTCATGTTCTTTTCTGTAATAGCACGTAATATTTCAGGTGCTCAACTGTATCAGAATTCATACAATGTCATCTATCTATGTTCATTTACCAGAATAAGTAGCAACTAGTATACAAGAACAACTGTTCTTGTAATATACTAGCGCTATAATGCTAGATAATGGAGCACGGATAAGGGCTTGATCACTTGTATTAATCATATTTGCAAGTTCAGAACACTCACAGTCAGTAACTTCAAATGTTGTTGAGGAAAAATGCCAACTTTCAACAAGCTGTAACGCCCTTGCTATTCGTACTACAAAAAAGTCGTAAGGATGAAAATTGTGAGAAATTTAATCCTCTTTAAACTTTATACTCGAAAAGGATCTCTAAAATCAACCATTTCTGATATATATCGAAAAAAAACAACCTAAAAGTAGTACATTTTCGAGTTTTTTCGGCCACCAAAAGTTCTTTCGGGGTCGGCCATGTTGGATAACTTGGTCTTTTCATGTTGGCACAAATATATGCAAGTACAAAAAAAACTTCTACTCCATATTTTGCAAGGTACAACATATCTATAAATTGGACTATATAGGAGTTATCGCAACGACAACGTGAAAAGGAGTGAAAAACAAGAGTCTCATTGATCTTTACGCTACTGGCGTGATATTTTGATCATGCTGTAATGTTATAATACATTTTCTACCAATATAATTAAATTCAGATTTGCAGCAGGATACTGAAAAAAACTAATTTTCTGGTCGATTTCTAGATGTGTAATGAGCAATTAGTAAATCAGTGGTGGGATATTTTTTTTTGCAAAATATTTTATGTGCGAGTAAAATAATTTTTTACACCTTTTCTACTTTTCTAATTTTTAAAACTCAATGTGGAAACAAATCCTATTCATGTGCCTATCCTATAAATTATGTAAAATCTTAAAAATCCATCAATATAACATCGACACCCTATTATAGCCACAAACTGAGTAAAAATGTACATTAAGGTAACTACTAGGGATGTCAACTCTCAGAAAATAACCGGTTTTTTTCGTCCGGTTATAACTGGCCCGGTTTAACCGAGTCGGAAAAAAAAACGGATTTTAAAATAACCGATTTTTAAAAACTTCAAGGTGTTTTTATTTAGTTGTGTATAAAAAATGCTATACGTCGTTAACTGTTTTTATTTATCGCATCGCAACTGTTACAAAAATTCACATTAATTTTAAAATAAACCAAAACTTAATTGTTTCAAATTAAAGGTACACAAACTAATAAAATAATTAAAACATTAGTTACCTTGTTAATATTGCTTTATCTATTCAACCCAATATTTTTTATTTTCTTTGCTCATAAAAATACTCGCTCAGTTATATACTGGTTAGTTAATCGACTTCTGTCATCCGAAATCACAAAATTCAGAACAGATACTAACCTTTCAGATAGCACTGAACTTCCAACAACTGTCAAATACTTAAAAGTTAGCAATGCTAATGCAGGCGAATATGTCTTTATTTGACCCCAAAATTAAAGTGGGCTACTATCCCTTAACAACAGAGGCTGCTGCAAATATAGTTTGAGCTCATTGGGAAAGTTAGCATCTGCACCCTGCGATTGCATGGGATTTTCATGGCACACTTTTTTTTTAACTTTAACCTATTTAGTTACTGTATATTGTTAGTACTTTGAGTTAAAATGGTCAAAACGGTATTGGACTGTAAAGCGATTAGCAACCTGGAGGTACTTAATCGATAGCTGATTTAACTGAACCAGAAATGTATAAAATGTTTACGGAAAAAGGTTTTAAGTTTTGTGGGGGCACTCAACCCATTTACTTTAAGGTTAAAAGGAAAAATATTTAAACTTACCTTTTGAAATGTTGCCGTAAATTCAAGGTTCCCCCTCCACTTTTAATTGGCATGAGGCAAAAATTACGTTGAGCTTCGTTTTTATTTAGTTTAGCAAAATATTTTTAAACATTTGACGAAGGCATAGCGGTTAGACGATGGGATGAAAACTGTGAACTTCAGTGTCCGTAACTAATAATTACATAAATAGAACTCTATCAGTTGAAGGGAATAAGAAAATGACTAATTGCATAGACTATAACCACCTAGTCGAATGCATTCTTATTAATTATTGTGATTGCTATCTCGAATACATTTTTAGATCTTATTCGCTTACTTTATTGCTCGGTTTTCATTTTGTTGATGGATACTTGTCATTTCTGTTTGCGAGAACCAAAATTCAGACCATTTAGATTTACGCACACTTATTTAAACCACGAGGAGAGTTGCAATACACTTCTCCATAAATAATATACAAATATATAATAAATAAAATAACCGAAAGTACTTTCCCAAACAATACTTGCCCCCGATTCAAACTAGGCGCCTGTTAAGATATGTGTTGAATTTTACATCGTAATTGAACGTTGTTTGATATAAATGTACTTTAGATCATCGCTCACCCTTTTGTTTATACCTAACCCGCATAGACTAAACAATGCAAATTCAAAGAATGAGAACAAGCTATGTCACGGGAGTGGCTGAAAAGGGATATAAACTATGTGGATCTTGAAAAATCATTTGTGAAAAAAGAACCATTTGCATCCCATGAACACGAGCCATGAAGAAATTTTCTTTAATTTTCATGGCCGGTTTTTTTCCGGTTATTAGTTTTTAAAATAACAGCGGCGGTTATAACCGTGCCAAGAAAACACCGAAAAAAACCGGTTAACCGAAACGAAAAAAACGACTTATCCGTTAAACCGGACGGTTATTGACATCCCTTGTAACTACTACAACAGACGGTTTAGAGGGAGTAGGAATTCCTTCCTTATTATTTAAATACTGAAATTACTAAAAAGTACTCAATTTAAAGCGTAAAAGTAACAAATAGTTGGAAAATACCCTCACTCTCATAGCTTATTTCACAATATTTTTTACCAATGGCACACTCGCACTACTGATACTTGTTAAAACATTTCACTATCTTTCAGAAAAGGATAAGAAATTTTAATATATTTTGATATATATTCATCATAATTTTTTTTAAAGTAAAATTCATTTTCCCTGAAAATTCCTCTTTGCGTGGCACGAGATGAACTTGTTTAAGAATGGATGTGTTTTGAAGAGACAGAACAAAACTAACTATTTAGGGATTCAAACTCACCTTACAAGGTCCTTTGCCGGCCTCGCCATAAGTACAGATAGTTGTATCTGTAAGATTAAGTCTTTGCATTCTATTGCAGAGCTTAGTCCGCAATATTGCAACCTGTAGCTCTTGTAGTGTTTTAGAAGAGTACAACTCTATGAAATAGAACAAAAAAAAATATTTTTTTTTTTACAAATATTTAAATAAAAGTTAAAAACCTTATATTATAAATATAAAAATATGTTTGTCTGAAACAATAACACCCAACGATCAAATCTAACATCATGGCATTTCCACAGCTTGTTTTGTTTGTAATTTCTTGGTAAGGTATTTAATTTCAGCTCGCTGTATCATACCCTTAGAACTGTGGAAGTAAATTGAGTACTGAAAATTACACAAGAAGGGACCAATTTTTATTCAAACTAAAAATCCACGCAAAACATCAATAACAGTCACGATTAGCAATTGAAAGAGTAAAGAACACAATATCTAGATTAAATGACACTTCTAAAAGCTGTTTAAAAAAGAAACGACTCTGCTGAGGAAACATGCGCGATTTATAATTTGTCTGAAACTGCAAAATCTCTTGGTTACGCTTTTAAAACATTTGCTGTCGAACAGCATTGTAGTAGCAGACGCAATTGAAGTGTTATACGAGTAAACGCGGCTTATGATTTAATACAGGGTGACCTAAAAATTCCCGTACTCTAACTTAAAAAAATAATTGCCCGTGTATTTTTTTGAATTATTGAATTTTATCGTATGCTTATAGTGTTATCGAGTCTAATATTTATCCTCTGGTTTCCTTCTCGCTCAAGTTGTGCGATTATAAAGTTAGTTACACGTCATTTTGTTCATTGCAAGATGATTTTATCACGCATTCAGAGAATTGCGCTGTTTGAAGCTTATTTTGAATGTAAATCATATGAAAGATGTAAAGAATTTTGGCGACACAAGAATCCATATGATGCAATACCGAGTAATGATACGCTATATCAACTGGTTTGGCGATTTCATGAGACAGGTTCCGTGGAACACAAAACTCAGGAGTGGAAAACAGAAAGTTGTTACACCAGATTTTGAACAAGAAACTCAACGGAGGATATTGCAATCCCCTCTTCAATCCGGAGGCGTTTGTTGCAGCAACTGTGCACATCACAGGTATTGATACAGGCTTTAAGAGCTTTGCATTTTCGAGCTTATTGTGCAAAAATATTACAGGGGCTAAAGCCACCGTACAATAAGAAGCAGCATTATTATTGCCGATGTTATTGCGATGGACTCATCGCAAGAAACCTTTGGTCACTTCGTTCCCCTGATCTGAGCATCCTTGACTTTTTTTATGCGGGGATAGTTAAGGACCAAAGTTAATGAATATAATCACCAAACTATATGTGGTCTGAAAATGGCCATTACTCAAAGGATATAATAAGTTACTCCCAGCATCTTGAAACGCGTTTCTTAAAATATGCACAAATGAGTTCAGGTTTGCATCCAAGAAAAGGGCGGAAATTTTGAACATTTATTATAAATGTAAGCTCAAATTTTTTAACTCCGTTAGGTTAAAAGTGCTTTTTACCATTGGCATAAAAATTATTATTTTAAAGTTTGTTGTTTTTGTATAATAAATTCACGAATTGTCAGTACGGGTACTTTTAGGAAACCCTGTAGATAGTAGCTTATTATCTCAATAAAACACGAAATCAAAAATCATTGGAGTACCAAGTAATCGAAAGAGAAAATAACACATGCAGGCGAACGACAAAGCTCAAAAAACCGTTTAATGACGTAACAAAACTGCTGAAGTTACAGGTAAGACTTTGTTTGCCTGAAACAGCAAAATTCTAGGGTGAATCTGAGTATAAAACTAGATAAATAAATAATAATAAATCACTACATAAATAGTTTCTTTCCGTATATTCATAATTTCAATGACTAGTTCTTCACTTACTAGAATCAATTGATCCCCATCCGGAAAAAGTCGCCAAATCCTCTGGTGTTGTAAACTGTGGGTAGAACGGCAAACATACCAAACCTACTGTCCTAGTCAAGTTAACAGGATATTTCAGTCTAATGAGAGCAATATCATTTGCAAATGATGTGTTGTTGAAATCCGGGTGTATTATGAACTTTGCGGCAGGAACTGGATTTGAACTGGATGAAAGGTCATGAGCTCCTAAAACTATGCCGACTTTCCAAGCAAATTTGCAATTGCTACAAAAAATATATGTATAAAATTAATACGCATATTTTCTAAGTACAAAAAGTAAATAAAATGTACATATTTCCCCTTAGTTATATGTTCTGATTATTCTTACTTAAGGAAGTTACGGTAAACCATCTCAGAACTTTTTAAAACGCGAAATCCTTTCTGTCGAGTTTATCAAAAAGTTACATTTGGTTCTATGGTTGTTGCTTGCTTTGAAGTACGTAAGTATCTGGTACCTAACAACGCTAAATAAAGGTATTAATCACTAAACCTTCGGTTTCTTAAGAAAGTGGAACCGTTATCTAACAGCCGTGATACATCATGATGCCGCGGGCATAACTAGACGGCCGTCTAAACAAAAATCCTGAGGTGTCAACTTAGACGGACAGAATACGTTGGAGAATGGGCAACACTGACGGCTGTCGTGGTTTATTTTATTCGAGAAACAAAACAAAGTGGTTTTTATTCTCTTTTCCAAAGTTTCTAACTTCGGGATCGTTGAAGGTAGATTGAAAATTTCAACAGATTTCAAATCAGCGTAAATTTCTACGCCAGATCGATATCAAAAACAGTTTTATTATTCAATTATTTACCATTTGATTATTCAGTTATTTATTAAATAATTAATTATTTATTTAAAGCAAATCACATTTAAGGTATCGATCTGGTGACAAATTTTCCGCAGATTTCAAATCCGTTGACATTTTTATTCTGTGTTTAACGATCCCGATTTTACAAAAACGAATTAATCAATGGCAGTCAAAAATGTTTATTTATTTTTCTCCTCTTCGCTCGAATCGTCTGGAGCAGTATATGAAATCTGGACTCTATAAGAGATAAAACGTTCTCCAACTGTTTGAGATCGCTATGACGACAGTCATGGAAATGACGGCTCGGATAATTTTCGTTACGCTCACAAACAACGCTCTCTAGGAAACCAACACCATGTGTTAGTATAAACAACGTTTTAGTGACGTCACCCACCGATACATCACGGCCATTAGATCACTGCTACGCTTTCTTAGGAAACCGAAGCTTAATCAACTGTTCTATAAGTTGCCTTCTTTTTTTTAGGGTTGTGTGCTATCATATAATTGCACAGCATGTAGCTTCCATTACATGGTAAGTAACTTCAATAGTAACTTCTTGACACGTGGTTGTATTTTAGGAGAGAAAGAACTCTTAAGTAAGCTAAGAAAGTCTAGGAATCTTATTAAAAGCAAGAAAATATGCCGACCAACCGGTCTAGTGGTCAAGGTGTAGGCCTCTGGATCGGAAGGTTACTGGTTGGAATCCGGGGTCAGGACTATGACGTAAATTGTGCTGGCCATTGTTAGGGACAATGACGGTACACCCACTGGGTTTCTCTTCCCAAGGGACCATCTCTTTGTGCCTTGTAGTGGCCAAAAACAATTCCTTAGTGCCCGCCATTGGAAGTAGTGAAAATTACTTCCGGTTTTGTAGTGGCCAAGAACAGTCCAGTGTCCGCCATAGGAAAAATAAATACGTATGAAAATCATGCGTTCGCATTCATAATAACTACAGTGGGCATGCATAATATACCCCAATCTGTTAGTCTATTTGCCGTCCTGGTGGTTGTTTCGACAAGACATCTCGCCATTAGAAGAAAACTGACCAAATCTTGTTGGACTATTTATCTAGTCATTAGACGGAATTATCGAATCTGGATTTTGTCATTATAAATAAGTCAACTATATCATGACGAAATATTTCGTCATGAGTTAAATTGGCACGATCTACAAGGAGCAAATAAGTCGTCGAAACCAATTAGAGGGTTAAACGACATACATATCGTCTGTGATGAACAAATTCGTCTTTCAATGCATCATTATTTCTCGTTCCCCTCTTTATGGTTTTCTTGACATGGCATCTTGTTTTGAGCAAAACTGATCGATCTTGGAGACGAGATATTGTGTCATTAACAAAATTTGCCAGATGTTCATGTTCGAGGTATCTAATCGAAAGAAACCATTATAATGGTTATATAAGACTTCAAATATTAAAACACAACCATCAGTAGTTATCAACAATTGAGGAACTTGGTGGAAATAATATACAAAAGGGAATATTGATTCAGCTTTTAAATAACAAAACAAATTCCACGATGAAATGTTTTATTTATGAGTACTTTCAAAATACACAAAATAAATGTATTTTAAACATAGCTACGAAAACCTCTGTAATTTTAACGAGGCACTTACTTTAAGCAGTGTGCAACTGTTAATACGTAAAGTCTGCTTATCAAAGCTCCTGCGCAGAAATATGTTTTAACTTTCTCCACAAGGGCAACCTACAAAATACATTTATGATAAAGAATACAAGGTCAGAGTAACTTAAAATATATATTCCTATTCAGTGGACCATAAAGATAGTTCAAATCAAATCAAATTTGGACATCACTTACTTCATAAAATTCCGGATCTGCATCGTACTCTCTAGATTTTTAAATAATGTTCTTCAAATCTACTACCGTTACCTTCTGGGGCCTGATTCAACAAATTTTTCGGCGACCAACACTTAGTCCTCCTTTTTAAATCCTTTTGCTGCTTGAAAATTTTTTTATTCTATGCTAGTACTGTCTCGGATGCCAATAATTTTATTGATTCAAATAATAAATAAAATTTACGGACGCCAGTCACTCATATAATCTACAAGTTCTCCAGATGAATGACAAACTCTTTAACGATATCAACTATGTTTCAAGCATTAAAACTAAAAACTGTTTATAAGTTTCGAACTTCAACTAAGAAAAACCTACATAGCGTTGCCACTCACAGAAAACAAAAACTGAAATGTGTTAAAGTACTAATATCACAATCAGTAGATCTTAATACTTAAATTCTTAACAAGGACAGAGTCACTTAAAATGTATATTCCTATTCAGTGTGAACTCTGGAGCTAGTTTAAATCAAAAGAAATTTGGACATCACTTACTTCAATGAAGCGCTCTTCATTTCTCGAAAAAAAGTACCCAGTACACTGTCAGTTGTACCGCTCTAAACGCGGCTTCTTTGATCAAGCAGACACAAAGCAGATGTATTCCAAAATTCCCAAACTGGAGATCGTAAAACTCCTTTCAAGTGATCAACTGTCCATAACTAACCTTAGAAGTACTTTTCCAGCACTCCATTTGACATTACATCGGTTATAAATTTCTAGGCACTTGAAACAAACCCTCTTCATCTGACGTTACACTGACATCCCGATCTAGTCAATCTCAAGCCCCTTGAGAACACTCAAAATTCCATAGACATCTGGTTTTGTCAGTTCAAAGACGTCATGCAAGACATTAGAATTTTACACAGAGATTTCAGAGACCTGATAGCGAGAACAAGCTCGCTTACTTGCCGTACGCTTCTTGTCCCAAAAACATCTGTAATTTTCCTGTACATATCTACTAAGCTGTAAGATTCTTTAATAAATGTTGTAGTGGTGAAACCAAAAATCGTATTCCTTTACTCTACCATTTCATTTCTGTCACCATACCATTTCATCCGGTACAGCAGAGGAGAAATGATGGCCGAGCGGTGGGATTGTGCAGTTATCACCGGGACAGAAGCGGTTTCGCGCTTAGTTTGCTGATAGCACGGGGAGAGTTTGCTGATAGCACGGAAGGATCGCAGGGTAAACGACCCGCCAGGAGTCGAGACGAATCAACCTGATTCGGGAAGGTCAAGCTAAGCAACTGTTGTGTGGTGGAACCGGCCGCACGAAAGACGACCCCACCAGGAGTCCACGGAAGACGACCCCGCCAAGTCATGAGGTGAATCGACCAGATTCGGTGGTTAAATTTTCCAGGTGTTACGTGATTCAACGGAGTGCACTGAAGCCGACATGTCAGGCTTGAGAGAAGAGAACCATCTTGATTCGGGGCTATCTCGCCAA
Source organism: Metellina segmentata (assembly GCA_947359465.1). Lineage (NCBI taxonomy): Eukaryota > Metazoa > Arthropoda > Arachnida > Araneae > Tetragnathidae > Metellina > Metellina segmentata. The sequence continues at coordinate 57,184,434 of OX375877.1, forward strand.
GTTAAGCTCAAGTTGACCAATTGTGGGCTATTCAGCCGAAGAAAGTGCTATCCGATAGTGTTGTGTGCAAACAAAAGGGCCAGAAATTTGAGTACTACAAACAGGGGTGAGTGCTTTTATATTTCTTGAGTTGTGTTATTTACAGTTTGGTTAGAATTTCTTAAAATTATTTTTAACAAGTTTTGAAATACTCTAGTGTTTTTTCTTGTATGGGAACATTGTTGGTCAGTTTTCTAGAGCGTCGTAGAACTTTGTGTGTAATTATAACTTAAGAATTATATCGGATATTATTGTTATAGTGTCATAAGATTATTGCTATAGTTTAAGAAATGGCTTTTCTGGGAAAAGGAAACGAGCAGGATTTGCTCAATTTGGCAAATGAATTAGGGATAAAGGCTTCTTCGGATATGAACGTTCTGGAAATAAAAGTTGTAATAACTGAGAGTGATAATTATGATGAAGAATTTGTAGAAACTCTGTTTGAGACTATTCTTGCGACTAGAAAAACGGAAGAAGAGTTAAGGAGGGCTGAAAAATTAAGGCTAGAAGATTTAGAGAGGGAAGAAAAATTAAGACAAGAGGGATTAGAGCGAGTTGAAAAATTAAGAATAGAAGAGTTAGAAAGGGCTGAGAAAGTAAGAATAGCAGAGGTAGAAAGGGCCGAGAAAGTAAGAATAGCAGAGCACGAATTAAGACTAGCAGAGAACGAATTAAAAGAGAAAGAAATAAAGATGAAATTTGAACTAGAGAAATTAAAGTTAGAAAATCATACAAATTACGAGTCCAATGAAACTATAAAATCTTCTGCAATAACATCCCGATTAGACATAAAAAAATTAATTCCAGAATTCAATCCAAACCAATCCGATATTAGTTTATATCTCGTAATATTTGAACGCCAGGTTAAAAGAGCGTTAATTGAAAAAGAAAATTGGGTAGGGCATTTGTTGAGTCTGTTACCTTTAGATATTGTACAATTAATTGCCCGTGAGCCAGAAGAACAAACAGAAAATTACGATCTTGTTAAGAACGTATTACTTTAACTATTTAAATTAGGTCCAGAAATTTTCAGCCAAAAATTTGTGCAACATCAAAAGAAATCAGATGGAACATGGAAATATTTTAGTTTTGAAATTAAGAATTATTTAGAAGAGTGGCTCACTGGTTTAAAGATTGAAACTTTTGAAAACATTAAGGAACTAATGGTAGCAGATCAAGTGAAAAAACGCGCAAAATTCGACATGAAAGATCATTTCTTAAACGATTGGGCTACCCTAAAATCACTTTCAAAACTAGCAGAAATTTTCAATAATTATGAGGACGTAAGAAAGCTGAGAGCAAGATTCGGTGACACGGTTTATAGAAACGAAAAGACTCTGCCAACTTCAGAACTAAAAGCAGGGGAAATTAAGATAGGAGGCGCTCCCCGAAAAAAATTAACGAGACCTTGTTTTTGAGGCTAGAATTGCAACGGACAGTGAAACTTTCCCCCTCTCGTTCCGTGTAGCGCCCCTAGCGGAAAGCATTCCAATTAGTTAGTCTGCGATGAACTGAGAACGGAGTAGCATGTGCTATGTCCACAGTTAATTCGGAACCCCTCTTTGTAAATATTATTATTCTTTTTTTCTTTGTTTTGTAAATGTAATTTGTGTAAATAACTTTTCAAATAAATACTTAGGTTAAAGTCCTGTTTACCTTCATGTATTTTGAGCAGTTATAACTGTAAACACCCCTACCTCTTACAAAATGGCGCCCTAACTTGCGGCCGAATTAACAGTTCCTCGCAGACTTTAAATTTTATTTCAGGTAAAACCAGAAGCAGATATGAACACCCGTTCATTAGAAATCCTGTACTGAATTAGTTTTGGGACAACCTGTCCACATGGTAAACAGACATCGCCAGCCATTGGTTTCGAATTTATGTAAATACAGCTTACCTCAGCTTGTTGTTAATTGGAAACCAGGCATGCTAACTAATAAACTTAAAAAGTTTAATGCATGCGAAGTTTTAGTTTTATTCATGAAAAACAAAAGTGACGTTTTTTAGTAAAATGCACCCCGCATTGAAATTTAATTAGACGATAGGTTATTACTTTTAGATAGATTAATTCTAGTGTTTTGCATTCAAGGTTGTTTAAATGTAAAAAATCATACTTGCTGTGTATAGTATATTCATTAGGCTTTTTGAGTTTTGTTTACTTGTGTTCTTTTTTCGAATCGAAAGCAAAAGTGTTCCTATTTTTTAGAATTGAAAACAAAAATGTCAATTTTTAAATTAAAAGCAAAAGTGTTCTGTGCTCTGAAATGAAACCTAAAGTGCTTATTTTTTTAAATTGAAATCCAGTGTTAATTTTTAAATTGAATGCAAAAGTGTTCTGTGTTCTAAAATGAAACCGAAAGTGTTCATTTTTAAAAAACTGAAATCAAGAGTTATTTTTAAATTGAAAGCAAAAGTGTTCTGAAATTAAAACGAAAGTGTTTTTTTTAATTGAAATCAAAAGTGTCTTATTTATCAATTCTTATATAGTGACAAAAGTACTCGTATTGCATTTATGTTTGTGATTATTTTATTTAGTGAAAGATATATGCTGTCGAAATCGAAGTAGCACTTTTATTGTTCGCTTTGCTAACAATAAAAGAGGAATTTAGTTCTGATTGTTTTGAAATATAATTATCGATCGATTTAATTTAAAGTGTTATTTCTTGACATGCTATTCGGAATTATTTTGTATAAAGTGTTTGAAATGTGTCTTTAATTTAAGAACACGTTTGAAAAAAAAATTCTGAAAGTTTAGAATTACAGAGGTTTAAAGATTTTAAAGAAATTTTCGTATTATTACACAGGCGCTAATTTTTTAGAAGAGTAATTGATTTAAGTCATTTCAGTATATATTATTTGTGTTATAAACTCTTTCGTATAAAAGTATAAGATACATTAATTTTGTGAAACAATTGTAAAATTCGAACATTCCAAAACTGGCCTTCCTTGCCAAAGCGAAGAAGGAAGATTTGAGGATTTTGGCTGAAGAAATGGGTTTGGCCTTGGGCCAAGTTGTTATAATTATACAAATCACCGAACATATATCGAAGTCGCCTCAGTATAAAGAAGACATGGTGAAATCCCTGTTGTCCAACATTGTCGATGACAGAGAAGAGAAGAGGAAGGAAAGAGAGCCATAGAGCAGGCAGAACTGGATAAAGAAAGAAAATTTGAAATGGAGAAGTTGAGATTGAATCTTGAAGCTCAGAAGAATTGCATCGAAAACAGAATTTCACATACGACGCATGATGACATCCCGAAATATGAACTGAAGAAACTTATAACAAGGTTTGATCCCAAAGAAGGGGATATTGCATATTATCCTGAATCTTTTCGAAAGGCAGTTAAAGTTACTGAAATTGCCAGAAACTAAATGGGTTGCCCACCTGATTGGAGTATTACCCGCAGAAGTGACTGCGCTGAAAGCCAGAGAATCGGAGGAAGAATCGAAGAATTATCAGCACGTTAAAACCATGCTACTGAAACGCTATAAGTTGAGTACTGAGATATTCCGCCAATTGTTCGCAACGTAGAGAAAATCTCTTGAAAGGACATATAGAGATTTTTACTTCGAGCTACGAGATTACTTTGAAGGATGGTTGTAGGCGTTAAACATCAAGACATTTGAAGACTTGAAATCCCTCATTATAGCAGATCAAATTAAGAAGAAAACACCGGAGGACTTCAAAAATCATTTCATTCACGAATGGTCGAAGTGGAATTCACCCGACGATTTAGCAGATAAGCTCGATACTTATGAGAATTTGAGAACTACGTTGAAACGTGACATGCCATCAGTCAAGAAAAAGGGTTTTAATTCCAAAGGTGAAACTTCGAGACCTCCACCTTTTACGAAGAAGAGTACTTTTTATCCCAGAAATGATAAACACAGCTCTGATGTCCAAGAGAGCAGATCTGCTCGTATCTGCTATGGATGTGGTGAACCTGGTGTAATTAAATCTCGTTGTCCAAAATGCAGTCCATCTAACACGAACTCCCCACGAGTTGGAAATGTCCTCTTCCAATCCTGTTTAGCCAAGTCATCTCAATTAGCTTTATTGAATATTACAGTAAACAGACTCTTGGGTACTGCATGTGCCAATAGCGGAGCAAGCCATTGTATTGCTGGAGACCTTTTGTATCAAATTCTCAAACAAGAAGATGCAGACTTTCAGAAGACCCTACTCACTATGACACTTGCTGACGGAGAAAAAAGTGAAGTTGAAGCATACACAACTTGTGTAAATATAGGCCTTGAAGGAAGAGTCGTCAAGACAAACTTGATTGCATTTCCCCATACAAAAGCAAATAGTACACTCCTTGGTACAGATTTCCTTCAAGATGCTGGTGTCGTTCTTGACCTGAAGGGTCGCAAATGGTTCTTCAACGATTTTCCCCGTCGAAAATTTCATTTTGCTGAGGAAACAAATATGTGTGATATTAAGAGCACGTTAAATGCCGAATCAAATGCTTGTCAATTGAGAGAAGAAGAAGATCAACAGCTTTCAAGAGAAAAAAAACTCAACACCCTGTAGAAACAATATGAAAAAATCTTTGAACCAGGGGGAGAAGCTACTCCATGTGTCAAACACCACATCAATACCGGTGATCATCCTCCTGTATCTGTCCCTTCGAACAGATTGCCGCCTTCTAAGAAGTAAGTGTTGATGAAACAAATTGATGACTTGTTGAAAAGGGATGTTGTTGAAGAGTGCGAGTCGCCCTATGCCGCACCTGTGGTTTTAGTCCCGAAGTCAAGTTGTTATAGACTTTACGTGGACTATCGGAAATTAAATGAAAGAACATTACCATATATATATATATATATATATATATATATATATATATATATATATATATATATATATATATATATATATATATATATATATATCCATTACCGAGAATGGATTATTTGTGGCGTGATGCCAAGACAAGCAAGTATATGTCTGCCATTGACTTAACATCTGGATATCCTCAAGTGGAAGTCAAACCAGCTGACAGGGATAAAACAGCGTTCGTCTGTTCTTTCGGCACTTACCGGTTCAGAAGAATGCCGTTTGGTTGCCTCCTGCAACGTTTCAACGCCTGATGGACCGTTTCCGGAATGGACTTCCTTTAGTAAAAATACTGGTGTACCTAGATGACCTGATCGTGTTGTCACCCATATTCGAGCAGCACATTCAAGATCTAAAAAACGTTTTTGACCGGCTTGACAAATTTTGACTCAGTGCAAACCGAGAAACAAGTTCAGTCCTTTATTCAAACCTGTTCGTGGTATCGGAAGTTTATTCCTAGCTTCTCTGAAATTTCCAGACCACTCTCCAATTTGACAAAGAAAAGTGTTTCTTGGGAATGGGGTGCTGAACAACAGAAATCATTTGAAGAACTGACACAAAGCTTGACCTCCCAACCCATTCTGAAGCAAGCGGATGAAACTAAACCATTCCTTATGCGAACAGATGCAAGTAATTACGCTTTGGGTGCTGTCTTTCTGCAAAAGCATGAAAACCAAGAGCATCCTGTAGAATATGCAAGTAGGTTGCTGAGTTCTGCGGAACGGAATTACTCAACGACAGAGCGCGAGGCCCTTGCTGTCATCTGGGCACTTCAGAAATTTCGTGGGTACGTTGAAGGTGCCGAAGTGGTCATTTCGTCAGCCTCTCAAGTGGCTCATGAGTTTAAAGTCACCGTCAGGAAGACTGGCAAGGTGGGCTTTGCAGTTGCAAGAGTTCAATCTCAAGATGGAGTATATACCTGGAAAATGCAACTATTTGGCGGACATGATGTCTAGACCAGTCTGCCAAACTGATGAAGCGCTCTGCGAAGTTTCCACTATTTCCGTAGACTTCCCTAAGAGGACACCCAAAGAAATCCGAGAGGAGCAATTAAAAGATGAAGAGCTCATGAAAATAATCATGTGCTTTGAAGATCCTGAAAAGGGAGTTGACTACTCGAATTGGACACAAAGAGGATATATTAAGAATCAAAGCGTCTTGTTCATATATTCTCCTGCCTCAGAAGCTGAAGAAGCCCATTTGGTAGTACCCTCACATGAAAGTGTAGAGATTTTAAAGTTACATCACGACGCTCCAAATGCTGGTCACTATGGAGCGGATGGAACGTTCAATAGAATAATAAAAAGATATTACTGGACTGGAATGCGTTCTTTCATAGCTGAATATGTTACGAACGGTACTGAATGCGCCAGATTCAAGGCCAGTAATCAAAAACCTTGCAGACTACTGCAAACATCAATATACAGTCAACGTTTTGAAACTGTGGCAATAAATCTCTTTGGGCCGCTACCCGCAACTAAAGAGGGAAAAAGCTGGATTTTTATAATTGAAGATTGCACAACTATGTGGGTAAAATTATTTTCTCTCACTACAGACACAGCAAAGCAATGTGCCACTGTACTTGTGGAAGAGATTTTCCTTCGCTACGGGATTCTTTGGAGAATCATATGTGATAACGCAACTCACAACGTCTACGCTGTCATGCAGCAACTGTGTTTCTTCTTGAACATTGATCAGAAGCTCACGCCAGTAAATCACCCACAGACGAATCCGATTGAAAGTAGGAATCGTGATCTAAAGCCACGTTTAGCAATTCTTGTGGGACAGGATCACACATCCTGGGCTAAAAAACTTCCAATGATTCGATTTGTAATGAACAGTGTGCTAAGTGCGATACTACTGGTGAAACAGCTGCATTTCTTCAATTTGGTTGTGAGATGAGGACAATTGATAATGTAACAAATTATTTCAGTGCCATCGTTGACAATGATAATTTTGTGCCGGAAATCACACCATATCTTAAAAGATTGGCTAACATCTCCAATGACATCCGAGAGAGAGTCGAAACCAAACAGGATCAGAGAAAGACCTACGCGGACCCAAAACGCCGTAAATCACCACAGTATGAACCTGGTGTTAAAGTGTGGATTACGTTACATCTTAAAATAAATGCTGATAAAGCAAAAACAGCCAAGTTCATGCCAAAAAAGAGACGGACCGTACATCATCATCACCCAAAGGTCCCCAACATCATATGAAGTGGCCCACGTGGACAAGCCTCATGAACCAATGGGACAGTATCATGTGTCCGCATTGAAGAAGTGTCCGGACGAAAATGCAGTGCCGGTGGCACCATTACGCAAACGAGGCAGACCTAAGGCCCTTGATTCTAACCCTAAACCACCACCAACCCTCAGACGGAGCAAACGACCAAAAACTTCTGGTCCCTCAACGAGACGTCAAATCGGAATCACAGGGGGAGTGTAACGGACTTAAAAGCTTTCCCACTCTCGTTCCCTGTAGCGCCCCTAGCGGAAAGCATTCCAATTAGTTAGTCTGATATGAACTGCCAAAGGAGTAGCATGTGCTGTGTCCGCAATTAATTCGGAACCCCTCTTTGTAAATATTTTTATTCTGTTTTTCTTTGTTTTATAAATGTAATTCGTGTTAATAACTTTTCAAATAAATACTTTGGTTAAAGTCCTGTTTTCCTTCATGTATTTTTAGTAGTTATAACTATAAACACCCCTATCTCTTACAGTCTGTCAGTTTGAGTGCTTCAATAAACGATACAGTGATGGCGCCAATAAGAAGAGAGTGATTCCCGTATCTGTAATGCGTGCAAACATCTAGATTTGAAGAGACCGCTAACATTTAAAAAGCTACAAGATAACCTGGGACAGGATACAGTGCCATAAAGTGACGTATATTTTATAACTATAGTTTTTTCTGTAAATAAAGAGCGTATTCTGTGAAAGAGACGGTATCCAACTATCGTTTGTTTCATTAGGAGACTTAAAACTCGCTCCAGAGCATTTAAAAAGTATATCTATTTTTAATAAAACCGCCCTTTTTTGTTTTCTATTAAAGAACATTTCTGCCGTTGTTATGTATAGAATATTTCATAAAAAGCGTGTCTTCGTGAATTTGAAAACATACCACAAACGGATAACTATGTGGAGGATCCACAGTTGTACCACCAACAATACGTTCACCTTCTAATTTATTTTCTTCCCCACAGCCTAAAATAAGTAAAGAAAAAAATTATGAAACATAGTTAGACACTTATATAATTGAGTTAATCATACATCGATGTTTTGAAATACCAATGTTAAAAATTAAAACATCGATGTTGATAATACATCGCCCAAAAAACATCGATGTTTTTAAAATTCAGTCTATTTAAACTTTTCCCCCCCATTTCTTAAAACTGGCTTAGCTTCTACTGATACGACATCGACAGCAAAACACCGATGTTCAAAATTAAAACATCGATGTTGATAATGCATCAACCCCAAACTATCGATTTTTTTTAAATTCAGTGTATTTAAACTTTTTTCCCCATTTCTTAAAACTGGTTTAGCAACTAGTGATGCGACATCGGCTCCAATAGATCGATGTTTCTCATAAAACATCAATGTTTTGAAAACATCGACATCGATGTTGCATCCTTCCTTTTCAGACCCTTCACCCTTGGTCACTTTGGTCAAAAAGTATGTTCAATTTGCTGATTATAAAAATTATTCTACTTGGTTATTTTTTAAATTTTATAATGGTACTTGTTTCATTTAAAAATAAAACATCGACAACGTAAAACCATTGACATCGATGTCGCATCCCTAGCAGAAAACATAAGACATACTGAATTGCGAAATCATTTCCATTTGATTACTTTGAAGTTCTGTAAAGACATTACTTTGACATACGTTTTTGTATTACCTTCTACAAAATTGATTCGCCCTTTTTAGTTTCTTTTTTTGTACTGATATTATCGCCCCCATGTTTACCACCAGAATATGCAAATTAATTTGTGTTAACCTTTAGAAAATAACGTATTTATAACAACCTTGCCACAAGAAGATTTAAAAACTGTACAATTCCACACCTTGATACATTCTTTAATGATTTTAATACAATAAGTAATCTGCTTTAATGAATTGTTCTTTTTTATCTCTTGTTCAACTATATATGTGTCTTTTGACGTAGAATACGTTTTGTATTTCGAAAACTGGGAACCACGTTTTTGAATGTCCCAAAAATGCGCTCAAGTGAATCCAATTAAATATATATTTTGGAAAATAAAAATTTCTATAAAAATACAATATCGCGTTCAAAAGAGCATTAAACAAAGAATTTTACAAATGATCATTAATCTAGCGTTGACATTATGGGCTGATGCAATCGCAGAGCAAAATTGAGTCACGAAAATGCGAACTGTCGCTCACATTAATTTAGTCTAGCTCCGTCCTCCTTTCTGTTCGCACGATGTTTGAGGTGTCATTTGTTTCGTTTCTTATTTCAGTCTCATTCACCATATGACATCACAGACGTATTCCACGCATTAAACCTAGCATATGTATGGCCGGTCCGTTTTTTCTATTGCACTCTTTGGATCATATAAATTTTCTCTGTAATTGGATATTTTTATGTAGAGTTATTGTAATTCAGAACTAAGCGAATAAATCCTTTACTTATGAACTTACCACAGAACATATTTGGTATAGGCTCTGGAGGTGGGGTAGGAGTAACGCCATCTATAAATATTAGAAATAAACAATTTCATTTCAGCTCATTTTCAATGAATGCTTAATCGTTTCATTGCAATGTATCCAACCATTAGAAGGATACATCTTGCATGTACTTAAGATTACATTTTAAAGGATATTGTAAACCTGTAGCTCTATGCAACAAGAAAGACAAAGCAATTACTGGTGCACTTCAAATCGGTCGTAACTTCAAATGTTCTCACGTTGGAGTAGTGTGGAAGTTTGGATAGTGGGATTCCAATTATGGTGATGACTCGTAATCTAACCGTGGTTCAAAATTACGAGGTGTTCGGAGCTTTCGAATCTGGATTAATCGCCGACCGTCACCCATTGGCAGTTGTGTCGCTTTAACGTGACGTAATATCAATTACCAAACAACCAAATTTCAAAATTGCGCAAAATTTTCAAAATTATTTACTTTGATATTTTAAAATATTTAAATTTGGTATTCATTCGCTTACATAAACTCAATTTTTTTAACATAAAATCGTTTTGCACGGTATTGTTACCCTTCTATGAAATGAACTGGAAAATTTTCCCTACTTGTGTTCTTCAAGCATCACAGATTATATTGAAGCGATTGTTTTATTGGTTATCGTTTACTGTACGGTCCCTCTTGGCGACTTTTTCCAAAACATCGCCAAACGCAAGATCGCGTCAATGACGTCCATATCCAAGATGGCGTCATCAACACAACATACAGAGAGACAATTAAACAAAACTTTTCCATCCAATTTTCTGATTCTGTATAAGCAAAATTCACACTGTGAGCCTTTGCAAATACGGAAATGAAAATGAGGAATGCACAAATAAACAATAAAATATAAAGAAAACTAACTTGCCCATCACTTCCGCTAGCTCCATACTATTTCTTCGCTGTTTCGGTTGTCATCATTATTTGCTCCCTTCGCCTCATCGCATGTTAAAGGCGGGTAAACACGCATTTTTGCATTCACAAAAGCCATAAGTTTTTTTTTCGCCCCACAAATTCGACGAGATATATTTACAGTTGGAGCAAATACTTTTTTAACGATGGTGTAATTCCCACAGTAATAAAATCGAAAGGAACGGAGCTTCGAAAAGTGATGGTAACGGAAATCAAAGAGCGATCCAAAAAACGCACCTGTTAACGAAGGGAGCAGTAGATACTTATTTAACGATGGTGTAATTCTCACAGCAATAAAATCGAAAGAAATGGAGCGTCTAAAAGCGATGCTGCAGGAGCGTCTAAAAGCGATGCTGCAGGAGTGTTTAAAAGCGATGGTAACGGAAATCACATAGAGCGATCCAAAAAAACACATTTGCCAACGAAGAGAACGGTCGAAAAGGAATGGTATTTGAAAAAAACCGGTCGAAAAGGAGTGGGTGGTATTTAAAAAACCCGAGGTCAAGGGACTGGGATAGGGTTATCATTAATAAAATATAGCCAAAATTCAATACAATAGGTGATATTCCCGTGTTTGGCGACAAAAATCAAAATTGGCACGATATCACGGTTTTTAAATATAGGGTTGCCAAAAACTAATTTGTACAGCGGGGTTACCAGATTTGGCGAGAAATCTAGGGGGGACCGTACAGTTAAGGTCACCCGTTTTATTTTATGTAAAATTTTTTGTAATTTTCAAAAGCAAAAACCGAAGAATTTCGTTATTTTCTGATCAACTTTATGTAAATATTTTGAAATAATACTATGCGACATAGCGTTAAGAGCTCACTTCAATGTAGTGTAATAAATGTCCATAGATAATACTATAAAAATTCGACCATTTGGCATCAGCGTATTCGGATAAAAAGTTCAAAGAATTAAGTTAGTTAACAATGTCCATGTTATATATTCAACTCTCGTAATTGGGATGTAAGAGTAGTGCTTAATTTTGATACTTACGTATGAAAGTAGTATTTTCTAGTCCAGGTTGTTGGCTATCATTAGGCATGCCCTGCAAAATTTTTTCAAATGCCTTTTTTTATTGAAAGTTGTTTGTTAGATATAAAGCATAAGTTTATACATTTTTTAATGCAAGTTAAACCCAAAATTTTAAAATTATGGAGCGTGTAAAATAGGTATAATCAATCTTTTTAGATTTCTATACTCATTTCACCATACTCCACAGATTTCTATATTAGAATAAATGAGAAAACTATCGAATAATAATATTCAATTTTACTTATGTATATTCTAATTATTTGAAAGGGATGAAGGATGATAAATTTTAAGGTATTCTTAGCTCGAAATACGTTACACAACTCTTGATATTTTTTTTAACTTTGTTACGTTTTGCTTCTGCTTTGGTCAATCATGAAATGTACTTCTCAGGTATGGAAAAAAAATTATATTTTTAAGCATGTGCAATCGAGTAAATAAGCGAACGACCACCTTTATTTCAAGCACTATTCATAGCAGAGCAAATTCAAAGCTATCATTTTCAATAGAGAATACCTTCCACTACAATCCTAATTTAAAAAAAATACAAAAAAAAGACTCGTTTTTATATCGAAATTGGCACAAAGTTAAAAATTTCTTGTAGAAAGACCATGTTTTCCTGCCATAATCAGAATCTGCATGATGATTTTCTGATCTATACTTAATCGGCAAACCGTATGAGAAACGAGCGAAAAGACGAGCATGACGTCACAGCGAGTTTCAAGGGCATCTGGCACGCCCGTTAATCAGATAATGTAACTCCTTTTTTTCCGCAAAAGAAATGCACGCTATAGCTCCGCGATTTAAAAAATACGAAATTTGTATGACCACCTTTTGATCGCATCGAATACATTTATTAACCAAATTCAAAAATATTGTACCGTAAGAAAGAGGACATTCTAAGGTTACCTGCGATGTTTTTAAAATTATAACTAATAGTAATAAAATATAGATAGGACAGTTTTAAAAAAATATCCCGATTTTACCCGAATTGAAAAATTATTATCAGAAAAAAGATTGACAAATACTATTTAAGCTAAAAGTTACAAAGGAAAAAAAAACATGTCTATACATTGATCAATTATATAGGATGAGAAAATAAAACAAAGTTTATAACATTTTATTTATTTTATTTAAAAATTTTACAACCCACAAAATGGTTTAGGTTGAGTCTACCTTAAAAGTTTTACACTTTTAGACCTACAAAAGAGTCTACCTTATGAGCTTCATAAAGTTTCAAAAATATCAAACGTCAAAAGCGGACAAAATATTATAAATATGAATCCCGAATATCCGAATACAATGATGTTTTAAATACCTAATTACTGAAAAAAAAACTTACAAAAACACAGGCAATTTCGATGACGAACGAAGCAAATAAATAAATGATGCGATACTTCCCCTTCATTCTTTTGGGTATTATGTCAAGCTAACTCAGCTCAACCGAAAATTTTTCACAATTAAGCTAAAGAAGTATTGCGAATTGCTTCTACTTATACCCTACAGGGAGGCAACATGTGGTTCCACACCTGGTGTTCTGAATTCTTTTGGTACTTTCTACAGCTGTGGTTTTGCACCGAGTAAACAGGTTTGTTTTGTTAATGTCTCATTCGACATTGATGTTCTCACACACAAAAAACTGAGAAATACAATGGTCCTTTATTTTTGATTCTCCTGAATACAGTTTCCTGCATTGATTTACCACATAATACAGGGTGTCCATAAAAGAATGTCCCAGTTTCAATGGTATATTGTAACATTTTAATTTAGGCTATTTACATCAAATCATAAAAAAAATTTAAGGTTAACATAGTTTTTCTTTTAAATGTCCTATTTGTGCACCGTTAGTTATACGGCACACATCCAACCTAAAGTCCAATTCTTATCGTAACAGGGTTGGCTTACCTGGATATGTTGAAAGAATGGCTCACTCCCCAATTAATAGAGGGTGGACCTGCAAAATTTATTTGGCAACAGGGAGGAGCCCCTCCCCATTGGAATCTCTTTGTCCGAAAGTGGTTGAACGGCGAAGTCCTTGACCGTTGGATTGGTCGTAATGGTCGAGATGACAGAGCTCTTTTTAGCTGTCCTCCAAGTTCACCTGACGTAACGAAATGCGATTTTTTTTTCTTTTGGGTATTATAAGGTCGTGTCTACGTTCCACCGCTACCTTGCCAGATTTGAGACACAAAATTGAAGAGGCCGTTGCTTCAATTACACTGGACTTGTTAACCAAAGTGTGGAAAGAATAGGACTTAAGGTTGTATGTGTGCCGTACAACTAAATTTGCATATATTGAACATTTGTAAGAAAAACTAGGTTAGTTTACCTTCAATTTGATTTATGATTTGTTGTAAATAGTCTCAATTCGACTGTTATAATATACAATTGCCCCCGGGTACATTCTTTTATGGATACCATGTATAATAGTTTTCTTTTGAATAGAAAGTGATGTATACATAGCCCTATTAACCGAAATCTGAGTTGACAAATGACGTCTAAGGACTTCGTCTCCAGAACGGGCAGAGTACCAAAGAGCTCTCAAATGGCCATCGTTGTGAATAGGCTCGATGAGACTGATAGACCCATTTTCGTAGTCACCTATTAAGGCGATTTATTGACGACAACACATAATGAATGTTTCCGCTGTGTCAGTGAGTTTTTTATGATTTTGAAGGGGGCAATTTTTCAATTTTTTGTAATCATAGCGTTCATCACATTTTGAATTGTTCCTGACATCACCAAAGACAATCCTTTTGCTTGTTCACCAAAAATCGGTGGTAGTCTGGTTTTTCATGTTTCTATCGCATGCTTCCTTTTCGTGTACTGTTTCTTGACAAGAGACCCAAGTTGTTGTTCACCATGACCACCAAAGCCACTTCTAAACAGGACACAAACTGCAAAGTGCATCTTTTAAGTAAACTGTGTAAACTAGCCAATTGAATCGCGCTATCCAATGGCATTGAACTCACAGTTGCGTATGTACTTATAGAAAATTGTTACGTAGAGGCCAATACATTTACAAAACTAATTGTTAATGAAATAACATTTCGATAAAGTAAGCAGTTGTACAAAAGAATCTTCATCTGCGCATCAAAAAGAAAATTCCACTGGTAACAATTAAAAGAAGCTATCGCAACGTAATTCACAATTTAGCACAGTTAATGAACAATACTAAACACATCTGGATATACTATAATGAAATATGTAAATATGTAACTAAACGAGAATTTTCATATGCCCGTCGAAAAGTAAACTCCATTGGGTAGCACTTAAAAACAAGCTAACTCAACGTGATTCTCCATTTAGCGTAGCAAATGAGGAATACAAATCACAACGGATATCCTCCCGAGACCCGAGGAAAATATTGAAAAATTCATATATTTTTTCAAGTACAATTTTTTCTGAACCAATGGACATTAAAAATATTTATAAAAAAAATTATCTATATATATAATACTCTTACGTGGCACGCAAAAAAGACGTTATTTGTTATCACGTTTTGGCAACATTGTACGATTGTTGTTTACCACAAAGCCTCGCGCCTCGATTGAATTTATAGCGTTATCGGATGAAATTTTATTGAAAAAAAAAATGAATTTTCGTCGAGTTGCTGTTGCAGTTTATAATAAGAAATCGAAGAAAGCGGTGGATCATTTCAGGGCCATTTAAAAACAGTCCTTTTCAGGGGTAACAATTATATTTCAACAAAACGCTTGCACTATAACTTTCGACAACAAACTCAATGAAAAAGTGTGGGTGAGTCGAGAGTTCTGGAAATGTACACACAAACAACATGCTGGGTATTCAATTTCCAAAGCAGCACTCACATTTCGACTCAAAATTTTCATTTGAATTCTGATTCCAGGGTACTGTATATTTACTTTCTGTAATACAGCAAAATTAGATTTGAAAAAGATTTTTTGGAACATCATATTTTGTAAACAATTCTTTCTGCTAGGACACATGTCTTCATTAATGCGAGCGAAGCGAGTATAGGTTCGCGAAGCAATCCTCCGGGGGTTGGCGAGCTTTAGCGAGCAGGGGGCGGGCCCCTTAGTAAATTAAAATTTTTGTATTTAATTTGGGAGCACATCTCTAATTAAATGGAATGGTGGAAATCTAATTTGAATGGATATTGAGGTCATTAGCAAAATGATGAGAAATTTACACAAAAGTACCTGAACGAAAACATTTATTTTTATCAACACTGTGTGTTAATTACTAATAAATTTGCAAAAAATAATGAAAATAAAAAGTTTTAAATGTTAATTATTAATAAATTAGCAAAAGTCAAGTATACTAATAAATTAGCAAAAGTTTGTTTTTACTTATAAACAGTAAGAGTTAATTACTAATAAATTTGCATTCGTTTTCATGAAAAGCTTTAAAGCAATTTCTCTCAGCAGTTACACATAAAAACATTTGTCAAGCTGTGCAACGAAATTAAGTTTTGAAATATCCAATATTTCTGAAGTATGCCGAGTTCTTGATGACAGCAAGCTTTGTCATATGTTTTGCCTCTTTTTGTCGAAAAGGGAGTGATGGCTGTAATAATCGAATTGTCTTTCGATCATGTTCAAGATCATCATCTGACGGCACAAAGGCTGTCATTTGGGTATCGTCTGCAATTGTTTTTTCGCATTACTTATTCCAAAGTCCATATACTTCAGAAACCCATTGTTCTCAGAATCTCATCTTTATTGCAACGATGGATTTGCTGCAGCCGAATATTTAATATGAATTAGAATTTTTAATGGAAACTGACTTTTAGAAAACTGAATAAAAAATTTTTTTATCTGACAGTTATATAACAAATTATGTTCGGTAGCGTTTAAAAACAATTTGAGGTAATTCACCATATAACATAGCAAGTGAACAATAAATTTCAAAACGGGATAGAAAAGAAATCAAACGAAGGGAAAATAATAAATGATGAGTCTTTATCTGCCCGTCAAAATTATATTCCGCTAACCGAATAAAACAATTAGCGAAGCAAATGATTGCGGCACACAAAACACCGCAATTCAGCGTTCCTTCAATAGATCGAAATGACAATTGTTGCTGGCTCTTCAGGACTGCTAGAATCATACATTATATTAGCAACAAAAATGTTGAAATAACCAAAGAAATTATTTCGCATTGTGTTTTTGGCTACTTCAAAAGTCATCTCCGTTGAATGGAGTTATATCGACTTTGAGTCGTTTATCTAAGTTTGTAGAAAACTCTTTTTAGTGCATTTTTTTCCTTTCAGTAAACAATATCATTAGGTTTGTTTTCAGCAAGTAACCTATAATGCAAACAAACGGTAGGTAGGTACTTGATTATCGTCGCAATGGAGCAACCGGATCGGCGACGGTCCATGATTAATCCCAAATAGGTGGTAGGTATCTTTGATTAGCGTCGTACTGGTGCAGCACAATAATGGGCTATTGACGATTCAATCCCAAAGGAAATATCCGAGAACAACACCTGATGATTTAAAACCACGGTCAGATGACGAGGCAACACCTAAGCAGGCACCCAACTCTCCAAACTTACACACCATGCTAATGTGAAATAGCCAAGATGATATGTGCCTTAAAATTAAATGTCCATTGAGAGGCGTTTTTGTAAAGCTAAATATACTTAAAGACGCTATTTTTTTAGCGGTTGAACGTGTTTTCTGTACATACCTTCCCCCTACTGTTATTTCAAAGTAAAATTATCAACTTCCGATGGCTCGTATGTTTACATCAGGTGTGCAGAGATCGTGACACGAAGATCACATAGGGCTCTCTGTTGATGTGCTAGCGGCTCGCGTCAATATGGTATTTAAGGTACGTTTTTCTGAATTACGAAAGCAATACTACTGCTCGAATGTTTAACACCCAAATCAGTAAGCACAACTTGAACTCATCAACATGTAGAACAATGAGAACCTGAGTAATACATTTATAAAAATTGTTAGGCGAGTAAATCTTAGGTTGTTATGAGCATGTACCGCGAGAAAGTGTATGAGCGCATCTTCCTCAATCTTGAGTTTTGTAGAGCAATAAATATACAGTCCACTATAGTATTTGTGAGTTGATTATGAGGTATCGATAGACCCAACAAAAACTATTTAATCATTTATGGTTAAGTCGATTGGAACTATTGAAAATCGTTGCAAGACAATACATTAAAGTACGGTAAGTAGGTAGTAGGCTGATATGTGAAAAAAATTGTAAGAATTATACCTTTAATGATAGAAGCATACAACTTGGGGCACATATACTACATATATGAAGATTTAATTTTGGATCCGAGGTCATGTCCAATTTCGCCTATGACAATAATGGCGGATATTCAAAATGGAGGCTTCGGAATATTTTTTGTGCTCCTTTTAAATGTTATTTGATGATGTTAATTCACAGCTATTAAAGTAATGGTGAGTAATTGCACTTTTGTGCATGTACTTTGCTATTTTTAATAATATATATATATATATATATATATATATATGGGACATTCAAAGTAGCGGCCTATGAGTATATTTTATGTGCTCCTTTTTTACTGTCATTTGGCGATGTTAATAGCGTATTATATGCGATTTCGAATGAATTGATGCTATAAACATTCGTACATGTCATAATTATATTTCCATATTAACTTTTTGCACAGGTGACACGATAAGAACAAATATAAGATAAAAATGTGGATGTAGTTCATAAGCTGATTAATCCATTCAATACTAATACATCTGGACAATTCAAAGAAACAGAGTGGAACAAGTGTTTCATCTGTCAAGAAGACAGGTCTGAAGTTCTTCGATGTCCAGCAGACAATAAGTAATAGCAGTAAGCGTGAAGAAAAAGGAACTGGTTATAAGACAATTTCTGATTTACTTGTGGGATTTAGTATTGTTGTGTGTTTACCAAGGACAACAAATCTGGGACGTCTCGATGATGTAGAAAGTGTCGAGGCAACATTGGAACAGTTTCACGAATCATGTAGATTGCAGTTCAATAAAACAAAACATCAAAGAGCTCAGAAATGGAGGATAGAACCTGCTGATAATGCAAATAGTTCTACGAAATTCACGCGCCAGAATGTTGTGGTAAATAGTTCAGTGAATTCAAAAGCAATTTGTTTTGTTTTTGTGACCTGCCTGCTCAAGCTGGAAGTTCATTATGTATTGAACATTCGACCTGGGTGTGTTCCTCACTGTGCCCTTAAACTTGAGCACATGCCTCTGCTTGCGAAACTGAGTGCCTATGAACTTATTGTATCTTATCTTAGTACTGTTGGCAAAGGGCAGCCATTTCTAATAGCAGGAATATGGGTAACACTTGTGTAACTTTCAGGAAGACGTTTAGTTGCTTTCTCTTCAAAAGTACTTGAAGTCTTAGATCGATAAGTTCCTCTAAAATCACCATCTGGATATTGAAATATAGATATTTCTGTACCATGGAAAGAATCATGAGCTGTAGTAGATCTTGGATTGTGGTCAATATTATCAACCGCACTAATTGTGAAAAGCCCTCTTTTTAACTGAAGAGGAACTGCAGTAGTTTCCATGTGATACAGATGACATATTTCATTTCCAAGTTCTGATGAAAGGTCTAGCACTCGGTTTTATGATATGCTTAATCCGAGCTCGTGAAGATCTTCAACTAGTTCACCCTTGCAAGTTTTTGTTTAAAATGAAATACATAAGTATGTAGGCAAATGTGTTTCTCGTTATCGATTGTGCTGGTAGACTGTTCCAGAATGACACTCCCTACGTCTCACCAAACTTTTATACATAGTAACTGTGCTGTAAGGATAGGTTGTGGTTGAAAAACGTGACCGTGCTTTAATATTTGGACCAATCATAACCATAGCAACTAGAGCTAGCGGAAATGCTGTTACGGAATCTTCCAGACAGGTTTCTCCAAATGATCCATTGAAGAGGTTTTTCATTTTAAAAATGTCTCTTCCTAACTATATTTGCTACTTTGGCAAGATGCATAGCCGTCACAACCTGCATCGTATTCACAAGCTTTCTTCAGAGCTAATCCATAAAGCATATCCGAAGCCACCATTTTGAATATCCGCCATTACTGCCACAGGCGAAATCTGAGATGGCCTCAGATCCAAATTAAATCTTCGTATATATAGTAGATGTGCCCCAAATTGTATGCTTCTATCAGTAAAGGCACAATTATTTCACATATCAGCCGTACTATAGGCAATGTGCACATTAACAGCTTCCGTATTGTTAAAGTTCAAAAGTTTATTTCTCTCATTTCGTTTACCAACACAATCCCTCTCTCCCTCCACTTTGTCTCTCCCTCTGTCAGCCAAATTAACTATATATTTGAAACTGCCAACTGGCCACTTTTTACTAGCCTTGCTGACCTTAATAATATGGTAGAAAATGATGATATAAATAAAGTTACTAATAAAATTACAGAAATAATTATAGCAAGTGCGGACGCCTCAATTAAAAAAGTCAGAAATGCGCCTAAAAAACAAAAGAAACCGTGGTGGAATGAGGAATGTAGCAATGCGTATCGAAAGCAAAGGAAAGCCTGGAATATCTTTAATAGGTATCCAACCAGATAAAACTTTATTATTTACAAAAAAACAAAAGCGGCATTTCGAAAAATACAAAGACTTAGTCGGAGGGATTCTTGGATAAATTATGTCAATAGTATAAATAGTAAGACCACAAGTAAACAATTATGGAACAGAATTAAAAGAATTTCCGGTGTTTACCCCAATAGACAAATTCCGATACTAGAATACAATAACCAAATACTATCAGCACCCAAAGAAATAGCAAACGCAATTGATACATGCCTTTCCGAAATATCCAGCTCCACTAACTACTCTGAAAGTTTAAAAAAAATTGAAATTGAATCGGAAAAGAATAAAGTTAATTTCACTTCAAACCGTATATTATCTTATAATTGTGATTTTACCTTTCCCGAATTGACAAAGGCTTTATCCTTAGTTCACAAATCAACTCCTGGCCCAGATAATATTAGTTACATCATGCTCAAACATTTATCAAATAGTTCTCTAAATAACCTCTTGAAATATTACAACAGAATTTGGACCGAGCACACTTTTCCGCAGTCATGGCGATATGCTACTATAATACCCATACTGAAGCCGAATAAAGACCCCAAGAACCCTTCGAACTACCGTCCAATAGCCCTGACAAGTTGCTTATGCAAAATTCTAGAAAAGATGGTCAACGCAAGGCTAATGTATATTTTAGAAAAGGATAAATGTCTCTCTCCACTTCAAAGTGGTTTCCGGAAATATAGATCCACTATTGACAATTTGGTCGCTCTCGAGGCTGAAATTCGAAATGCTTTTGTTCAGAATAATCATCTAGTCTCGATTTTTTTCGATATCGAAAAAGCCTACGATCGAACATGGAGACATGGAATTTTAAAGGATATATTTAATTATGATATAAGAGGAAATCTGCCTATTTTTATTCAAGAATTTTTAGAAAAAAGATATTTTTAGAGTTCGGATTGGATCGTTTTTTTCATATATTTTTATTCAAGAGGAGGGAGTACCACAGGGCAGTGTTTTAAGTGTAACTTTATTTATTTTAAAAATTAACAATATTGTTTCTCAATTGCCTCCATCAGTTAAGGGTCTTATTTACGTTGACGATCTGCAAATTTCATGCGCAGCTAAAGACATTCGTTTAATTGAAAGACAACTTCAACAGGCCGTTAACAAAATTACTAATTGGACAAATGAAAATGGTTTCAGTTTTTCACCATCAAAAACTGCATGTGTTCATTTTTGCAGAAAGCGAAATCTTCATCTTGACCCCGAAATATTTTTCAAAGATATTTTTATTAATGTTGTGGACAATTTTAAATTTTTAGGTATCATTTTTGACAAGAAGTTGACTTTTCAACCGCATATTTTAAATCTACGCAAACGTTGCGAAAAGGCCCTCAACATATTAAGAGTTTTATCGAAATTATCATGGGGATCTGATCGTACTTGTCTTTTGAAAATATATAGAACTTTAATACGATCTAAATTGGACTACGGCTGCGTGGTGTATGGTTCAGCAAGAAAATCTGCTCTTCAAACTCTGAACACCATCCACCACACAGCTTTACGTTTATGTTCTGGGGACTTTAGGACTTCACCTGTAGGGAGCTTGTATGTAGACTCTTATGAACCTTCCCTGGACCTAAGGCGACAGTCGTTGTCCTTGGAATATTATTTTAGAATTTCTTCAATACCGTATCACCCATAGCATACCATTCATCACAGTCCATATTTAAAACGCCTTTATCAAGCAAAAACTTCCTTTATCCCTACATTTCATTTAAGAATGCTGGATTTAATGGACGGATCCGAAATTTCTTCACTTGACGTCACCCAGAAAAAACTTTATTATTTCTCTCCTTGGTTTAATCATGATTTCGAATTTCAAAACCCTTTCCAAGATTTTTATAAAGCAGATACCTCTGATATTATTTACAAACAACTCTTTCTAAAGCATTTGGAAAAATACTCTAATTTTATACATATTTATACGGACGGGTCTAAAAGGGCAAACTACGTTGGAGCTGCGTTCACTATTAATGATTCCATTCACAGTTTTAAACTTCATTCTTCATGTTCTGTTTTTACTGCTGAAATAATGGCCATTTTTAAAGCATTAGAAAATATATCTGATCATTGTCATAAAAAATGTATCATTTTCACAGATTCATTAAGTGTTTTACAGTCATTGAAACATCCTGATCATGACAGTCATCCCATTGTTTTAGAATCACTGAAAAGAGTTTATCATCTTTCATCCAGGAATTTTAACTTACTATTTTGTTGGATCCCATCCCATGTTGGGATTGCAGGAAATGAAATTGTTGACCAAGCCGCCAAATCGGCAGTAAATCATATTAGTCATACCATTCCTTATCACGACTTAAAATCTTGCATTTACAAATCTTTAAAAACAAAATGGCAAAACGAATGGAATGAACAAACCGAGAACAAACTTCATGCTTTAAAACCAAATATATCTGACTGGAAACCGCTACCCTTAAGAAGACAAAATGTTATCTTGACACGCCTTCGTATTGGACACACTCGCATAACACATAGACACCTCCTCCTCGGAGAAGATAATCCCATCTGCAATTACTGTATCTGTCCACTAACCGTAAAACACATTTTAGTAGAATGCTCTCATTTTAATAGGCAACGACTTAAACATTTTAATTCTTTTACTTTGGTTTTAGAAGACATGATTGGAGAGAATCCTCATCCAAATATTTTTAATTTCTTACATGACATTGGGTTCATATATCACATATAACTTTATATAGTATTCATTTTAGTAAACTTTTTACAAGACATTGGTTTTATCCATCACGTATAATTTTATATAGTATTTACTCATTATGTTTTGACATATCTCATTTCATTATTATATTATGTATCTGGTTTTTTTATCTTGAGTTTGGCATAATATGTCCCAAGAGGACTCAATGCCACAAAACCAAATCCAATCCAATCCAATCCCTCCACTTTGAGTTGGTTTCGCCTGTTTCTCTCATTTCCTTTCCCAACACCTTCCCCTTCACCCTCCACTGTTAGTTTCAGCTTGACTTTAATAAACTTTGATGGCTTTTACAAACTTGGTACAAAAACGGGTATTTTTCAACAATTATATGCACAATATGAATTTAGTGTTTGCAAAGAGAGATTTTTAACGAAAGTAGATGTCCCTGCTGTAGAAATATCCTTACGTCAAACATCAATAAAACAATCCCTTGGTACTGGGCAGGGTTTCCGAAAATGTGACTGCAAATCTAAATGTACCACATATAGGTGTGCTTGTCGCAAAAACAAACTGCTGTGTATTTCAAAGTGTCACCAATCTTTAGATTGCACTAATTAGTAAGCATAATTTTATCATTTGTGTGTTTTGAAAATTCATTTCCTTAATTGTAATAATATTTTAAATCGTTTGATTTTTTCTATTACAGTTTATTAATTGATTGATGATTGATTCTATCAACGAATTTGTTGATTGTATTAACTTGATTCTTTAGATATCGAAAAGTAAACAAATAACATTATGTTAATTTAAACGTACAGAAACGTTGCTGCTGTTCCAGCAAATATCTTATTTTCACTTTAACGAGTGCCTAGTAGGTGATGTGCAGTCTCTTGAATATATTTTGAATAATATATTTCCTCATATAGGTATGTGAGCTACATTTCCGTTAGGAGTCGAATGAAACATGCAAAGGAACCTATAATCCTAAGACTGGAAAGTACATTTCTGTTTCTTTGAAGCGATAAAAACTTAAAGTTGATACTGTTCCATCCATTCTACCAAATTGTCAAACTAATCTTTTGTTTACTTGTACCAACACCAGAAAAAGTCCTGATGAAAGAAGACTGAGGGTAGAAACGATATTTTACAGATTTCCATAGCAGAAAGTATATCATCCATAGAACAGTATGACAGGGAAACAAAGTTTCATTCTCTAGAACAGTTAACTGTATGTTTAAAAGTAGACCAAGTTA
The DNA here is from genome assembly GCA_947359465.1 of Metellina segmentata. Taxonomy (NCBI): domain Eukaryota; kingdom Metazoa; phylum Arthropoda; class Arachnida; order Araneae; family Tetragnathidae; genus Metellina; species Metellina segmentata. Next base: position 57,208,491 of record OX375877.1, read on the forward strand.
CTCCAAGAAACTAAGCTCGGAGAGACGCGGCAGTTCAGTGTCAAGGGATATAGTGTACTACGAAAAAATAGAACTGCGGGAGGTGGTGGCCTTATGTTCCTTGCGAGAAATGTGCATTTTAAAACCATTCCCGACGCCATCGAGCCATCAGGTGCCTTGGAATATCAGGGATTGAGGATTCTCTCCAAGGATCGTAATATAGACATTATAAATACCTACCACCCTCCCAATAATTTAGGACTTCCGACGGATATGATTGAAGGTTTTCTTGGAGACAACACACTTGTTCTCGGAGACCTAAATGCAAAACATGCTGAGTGGGGATCCCCTACCACTAACAATAGAGGGACTGAGCTTGTAAATTTGGCAAATGACAAAGCTTTTCTTTTTCTAAATGATGGATGCCATACCTATCACTCGCATAGTTATAATTCGACTGACGCTCTAGATATCTCTATGATCAGTCCCGGCTTGTTTCCTTATTCATCATGGAGAGTTCTAGCCGAGGTGGGAAGTGACCACCTTCCAATACTTATAGAAATCGACTTTAAAGTGAACTACCATGGAGATAGTAGGCTCCGCTGGAACTTTCGTAGAGCCGATTGGTCTTTATTTGAAAAATTGTCAGAGGAGATGTTCGCTCAGAGCTCTCCATCAGAGGACCTGGAGAGAGAATGGTCTGGCCTTAAGTTCATAATGAAAAAAGTCGCAAAGGCCTCCATTCCTCGTGGAAAGTGGAAAGGGAAGAAGCGTTTATTTATTCACGCGAGCGACCCCGTCCAATCGCTCATCCAAAGGAGATCGGAACTTCATGGGGAGGTAGCTCTGAGTTCTCGTATGGACAAAAAGATTGAACTAAACAAATTAAATGCTGAAATCAAAAGACGCTATGTTGAGATAAAGCGTACTAACTGGCAGGACACATGTAGAAACTTAGACCACAGAACCCCAGATTCAAGGCTGTGGAAATTGACAAAATGTCTTGATAAAATGCCGGTCAATAATGAAGATACCAACACTATCGTTGGGGATGACGGTTCAACTGCTGTAAACGACCAAGAGGCAGCCGAGACTTTGGCCAAGCATTATGCTAAGGCGAGCAGAGTGACTTTCAGTAGATCGGACAAAAGGCTGTCCAGAATTACAAGAAACCTAGTGAAATCCTGCCGAGATTTGAGGACAGAGAACCCTTTATTTGATGATGATTTCACAGCAGATGAACTATCTTACGCTCTTCAACACCAAAATCTGACCAAGTCACCAGGTCCGGATGGAATTCATGGTCAATTCCTAAGCCATCTGGGTTTTCTAGGCAAAAGTAGGCTGCTTCATCTCTTCAATTTGTCTTGGTCAACTGGGAAACTTCCAAGGCAATGGAAATCGGCCATAGTCATCCCCATTCGTAAACCCAACAAGAAAGCCAGTTCTGTTGACAGTTACCGTCCAATCTCTCTCACCTGTATTATATGTAAACTTATAGAAAGGATAATTTTGAGAAGATTGACACACCACCTTTTGTCAAATAACTTGATTCCACCAGAGCAATATGCGTTTAGAAGAGGCCATAGCACAATGGACCAGATTCTGTTCTTCAGTCAAAGTGTTAGAGATGCCCAAAATTGCAAACCCACAAAACATACTTTGGCGGTTTTTCTAGATCTATCTAAGGCATTTGACAGGGTTTGGAAGTATAAATTACTTAACAAGTGTTACAATGACTTTAAAATCAAAGGTAGAGCTCTCCCATGGATCTCAAACTTTCTAAATCACAGAAATTTTTGCGTAAACTTTCAAAATAAGCAATCAGGATTTTACAGGTTGTATCAGGGAATCCCTCAGGGTTCCGTACTCAGTCCTACCCTGTTTTCCATGTTTATTGCAGGAATTGAAAAAATTGTATCACCATGCCAGATTGGCATCTTTGCAGATGACATTGTGTTGTGGTCTAGTGGTTCAGACATAGGAAAACTGGAATCTAATCTAAACGGATCCTTAGAAGCTGTTCGTGATTTCTCAAACTCTCACAGGTTAAACTTCAATCCCTCAAAATCAGTTAGTAGCTTCTTCACCACTAATAGACACCTCTACAATTATTCTCCTGCAGTGTACTTTTCTAATCAGTTACTGGACTGTGACAAATATCCAATTTACTTGGGTTTTACATTGGATCCTGAGATAAACTGTAGGAAACATATAGAGAAAATAGCAGATAAAGCTAGAAAGCGTCTACAGATTTTGAAGTATATTTCAGGTAGAGACTGGGGAGCTGATGCTTCCACTCTCAGACTTACTTTTTGTTCCCTCGTGCGTCCCATTCTTGAGTATGGTTACCAGGTATTTCAAACGGTTTCTGCTTCTAACTTAAAGATCTTGGACAGAGTACAATTGAGTGCAGCAAGAATAATCACTGGGTTAAGGAATAGCTGCCCTAGTGAAGTGGTCCTATACGAAGCTGACATTTTACCTCTGACTACGAGATATAGGATTGGTTCTTTTAAATATTTTAATAAATTGTCAAGTCTTGGTGATTTTAACAGGACTGCTGAATTCACTTTGAAGTGGAGGAGTAATCAGCGTTTAAAGAGAGACACCCCGATGGAATTTGTGAGGAAGGAGGATTTTATTGATTTTGAGGTTATTCCTTCGACCACTTTTAACTGCTTGCCTCCGACGGTGTCCCTTGAGAATGTCAGTTTTAATGATGAACTGAAGACTCATGCCAATAAACAGACGGATCACCCAGACCTTTTGAAACAGTTGGCCCTGGAGGTTGTCAATAGCATCCCTTCTGATGCATTGGTCATCTATACGGACGGTAGCAAACTTGAAGACGGTAGAACCGGGAGTGGTGTTTTCATCAACAGCGCTGAGGACAAGGTCAAATGCAGCATCCGAAACCCTGACCATTGTTCAGTCTTTAGATCGGAGATCATAGCAATTGGTGCAGCCCTTAATTATGCACAGTCCACTGATAAAAATTGTATTTGGATTTTGACTGATAGTAGGAGTGCTATACAGTATTTCAAAAATTGGCCACAAATTTTTGACATCCCAGACCAGGATATTCTGAAGCTTCTCTGCGAGATTGGCCTGAAAACACCAATAAGCCTCCAATGGATTCCATCGCATATCGGGGTGTATGGAAACGAGACAGCCGATGTACTCGCCAAGAATGGCTGTGATCTCCCTATGGACTGTTTGAATCGCCTCACTCCCACTGAGGTCCACTCCCTGGGAAAACAACGTTTGCTTTCCTTGTGGCGCCGTACGCCATCCCACCATTGGTATGCTGGCAATCACCCTGGACTCTCAATCACATGCTGTGGCCCTCGGCCTTTTCAATCGGTCATGGCCAGATTTCGAAGTGGCCATCTTAAAAGTATCAAATTTCAGAACGGGGAGAGAATTTTCCCACCTTGTTCCTGTTCCCTACCTGCCAGTCCTGATCACCTTCTTCTCTGTCTTGGCGCTTCATATAAGCAGCTGTTGGTTGATCAGGACTTTTTGCAGGTATATGGGGATCTGGCACGACGGGGCCTTCTGGACCTGGTGTAGGCTTTCCTACACCAGGGGGATGTGCAACAACAACAACAACAAAGTAGAAAATGTTCCTGCGAGTCGGTAGCATTGTCTTTAGAACTGACAAATATTGCTTCTTCAAATGGACACAACAGATGTACCCATTATTAAAACTTCTCTTATCATAAATGAAAGTTTAAATATTTCTGTTTCCTTGGGAGACATAACATTAAATCAATTGGGTACGTTCAATTTCCCTCAAACTGTAAATGAAATAAATGTAATATTAGAAATTTGAGATATTATATCTGATAAAGTTGATTCAAATGCAACAGAAATTTTACCATCAATCGTTACATCTATTGTGAAACTATTGAATACTTTAGGGGTAAGTGTAAATAATGATCAACAAATTACTATCCAATTTCTAATAGAACAAATTGATTCCATTCTATGAAGCAAATTTTTATTAAGATACCCTACTGAAATGCTTATATTTTATTGTATTTTACATTCAATATCTCTTCATGCCTATAACTTTTTAAGCAGTTCTGATTTTGTTACGATTCCACACCCAAGGACTAAGCAGAAGATTTTTGCGCATCACTGAATACTAAACCCCAACTAGAACAATCTTAAGAGAATTGTTTTATGTTTATATCAAGACAATTCAACTCATTAGAATCTTGTGACAAAACAGTTGTTTTGCTAATGGACGAAATACATATTAAACCTTATCTTGACTACAAAGGTTTAAATATGTTAGGAATGGCATTTAATTTTGAAAATGCTGCAACGCCTGCTCAGGTTTTTGTGATACATGCCTTCTTTGTCCATTTAAATCTGTTGTATATATTGTATCTGTAAAAACCATAAATGTAAACATTTTAAATGGAGTTATATAAAAAAATTTCTTAGCTCCATGATATAGAATTTAAATTCATAGGTGTTGTATCTGACAACAATGCTCTCAATAGTAAATATATTTCTTTATTTCACACTCACCCTAAAGCTGAGCTCGAAATACCCGGGTGCACAGGTGCACTGTGCACATGGAAATAAAATTGTGCACCTATCGTTAAAAAAAAGGAGGGAAAACGTTTTTTTTTTTTTATTTTATTTTGATGTTTGAACAAAATAATAGTATCAACCTCAATCGCTCTAAAGGAACGTAATTAAAATTCTTAAATACACAGTGCGAAAACAAAATCGCGGGGCCGCAACGAGTTTATACAGGAAGAGGGTTTACTTGTGCAACTGCCACAAGAACTTTCCAATGATCAAAACATTTTTCAGGTGGCTCTGTTGAAGCGACTGTCGCAATAGCCGTGCACCGGATACCTTGAAAAAACGAAAGTTTTGAAAGAAACACGACATATCCAACTATGCAGTTCGACGATTGAAGACCGATTTAAATCCATTGTAAAGGATTTACTTATGTCTGCTTTTGCTGTCTTTGAGCCATGTTATTGGCCAAACAATGAAGAAATTGAGAGTTATGGGAACAAAGAAATTCCAAATATCCAAATTGAGAATGTATGGTTGCTTTTTCAAATTTCATTAGAAGTAATAGTTTCACAGGTAAAAAAATTGTTTAAATATTTTTATTTACTATCTACTACTAACCATCTAAACATACCCAACTAATAAAGTAGTTTACTTTACATTAATGCTCTTATATTAAATTTTTTTAAATGTGCACCGGGTATATAATCTGTGCACCTAAATTAAAAAATAAATTTCGAGGCCTTCCCAAAAGTAAGCATTGTGTATCCCCACCCTTCTGATGCTACTAGTCTTTTGTTTTATATATTTTATTATTTTCATATCCTAAAATGTATCCGCAACAATTGGATTAATCAAAAAAATATAAATCAGTGCTTTTATTATCCAGATTTTAATGATTACGAAAAATATCTGCTTCTTGAAACTAACTTTGTTACACTAAAAGTTTTACACGATGTTGAAAGCCAAAGTTTAGTAAAATTTTCTTATGGGTTAACACTTGAATCATTGATTTCCCGTAATCTAGAGAGGCAAAATGTGAAGCTAGTCCTTAAAATATTTAATGACTTTGTTGTTCAAGCTCTTTTGCATCTAGGACAGTAACATAACTTAATGAGTTACAAACCAACAGCCGATTTCATTACTTTGATTTGTAAATGATGGAAAATTGTAAATGTTAAGACTCCACTCAAGCGTATACAGGATCCATTTCAAGAGTCAATAACTCTGTCCACAAATGATGTAAAAGTAGAATATATGAATGATTTTCTTTCCTGGCTAGGTTCGACAGGTTCACTAACAAAAGAAACACATTATACCATCTCGCATACAACATATGCTCTTCTTGAGATGTTTAAGTACTGTATTAATGAGTTGAATTTTACATATTTTCTACCTGGCAAAACTCAGACTGACTCCCGTGAAGATCGCTTTGGAAAATATAGAACACTTGCGGGTTCACAGTATCAAATATCAATTTCACAAATTTATGAATTTGAGGCTAAATTAAGGATGCAAAATTTTATTCCACTTGTTTTAAATTCCAACATGTATGGTGAAGTACAAATTAAAAACACTGACCCGTAAAATAATTGATCAGAAATTAAGGTAAATATTGGATATTCTCAATGTGTTTTAGATATTTCTGAAAAGGATTTTGAATAAACACCTCTGCTACCAATTTTAAACTATTTATCAGGTTATTGTGCGCGTTCAGCAATTTTTTTAAAACTGAACTGTGGTGCCTCCTCAAAATCTTGAGTTCTAGATAAAACTTTAAATTAATTTCAGATGACATTCTTATTTGGAATTTAGACAGAGGTGGTTGCCTATGTCCACCTCCAGATGTTGTTACTGCTGTTACATATAATTACATAGCTGTGAAAAATCTAGTTAACTAAAAGAATGAACATTTGTTTTTGAGACAGAATAATCAAAGGGAACTTGTAATCACTATTAGTTTTGATTTAATTAATAAGCATACATTTTTTCTTAACGATGGGGGTTGTTCTAATAGGCATTCAACAGACCATATAGTAAACAATTATTGCACTTCATAAAATGATACACCAAAATATGTTTCACTTGCTAAACATCGTAAACTAGAAACAGCTAAAAATTCACCAACAAAAGCAACCATGCAGGCTATGCCAGAAAAAAAATCTTTACCCCAAATACATAAAAACAAAAAAATAAAAGTAAAAATAATATAAAAATCATGTAAATCACCGGAATAAAATTAAAACTAAAAAATAATTTTAAGGTTGGTTAATATATTTTCCTTTATATGTATGATTTTGGGAATTTGAATATAATCAGAATTGTATCATGTTTACCTTTAAATAACTAATAGAATATAAATGTTTGCTGAGATTTGTATACGTGCGAAAATAAAGTTTGTAATTATTTTTATTTGTATTCTATTGTGTTTAAGATTTGATTTCCTGGCATTCAATCTTAACAACACTTTAAACTATGAAATATTTGTAAAATTCTATTGCATTTGTATTCTTTAAGGCAACTGCTTAAAGTATAATAAGCTACTTAAGGCTGTTTTTTCGATAACCGGTGGAATATCGTTGCTCCGCGGGTTAACTCGGACTTGTGAATACGGCCGTTAGAATCGGATGCTGAACTAAACCCCGAATCATCAGTCAAGAGAACATGGTTCCATTGGTGTTGTCACCAGTTCTAATATTCTTTGCACCAATTAAAGCGATCCCCCTTGTGTTGTGAAGACAGTGAAACACATACCATTGACTTTCTGGCATAAAGGCGATTTTCATTAACCCTTCTGTATACAGTTTCCCGTGATACAACAGTTTCCGTGGTTGATGCAAGCTCTAAACTTAACTGCCGAGCATTAGACGTCCTGTTGAAACGGACAGTTTTTGCCATATATCGATCTTGAGAAGCAATTGCTATATATTTACGACCTTGTCCAGGCTTCCTTAAAACAATTCCTGATTTCTGAAAATGTTTCCATAGCGCAAAGATAGCCTGTCTTGAAATATTCACAATCTCACAGCTTCCATGATTGTCTGCACTGCTTCTAAGCGGCCGATAATGCACCACTTCACAGATTCTACCAAATGATACTTCGGAGCCATAACAAATCGTTTCAAGTCCTTACACATTGAAATCGAAAGATGTATTGTAGAAATTCACTCAGTTATTTACTTTGCGCAAAGCGCTTTATTCAACGTAGGGTGAAGTAATGCCTTGATTTGCATATCAGAAAGCGTTCGGAAACTTTTGATTGGATAATTCTAATTAGGTTTGTCTTTCACACATTGCTTGCAAAAATGGATTACATCTATTAGTTATTTCATGGAATATAAGTATATTTTGGTATGTAAAATAATTTTTGACACGAGTGTTAATTAATGAGATATTCCTAACTAACTATTTTCAAAACGACTACTTTTGTGTTCTTGTTTGTTTGAAACGAGTATTCTTTAAAATTCTATTTGGTAGCATGTGCAAAAATAAAGCAACTAGTTTTAAAATTAAATGTTTTCTTAAGGGGTTCCGGGACTCAAAATTCTAAAATCTTCAATTTTAAAGTTTCTGTTCTGAAATATTTTTATGTAGGTAAACATTTTGTTTTGCAATTATAATAACTATTTTTAAATTTTCAAAACTTTTAATTTTTTTTATAAAATATTAAAAAATGTCAAAATTTTGAAGTTGGAAAAAATTGATATATATTAAATATTTTATAACAAATCACTTCATTTTTGCATTAATTGATTTCTAAAAGGTCATACTATAATTTGTCTTCGTAATTTTTGGGCAATTAGAAAAAAATTAAAAGATATATTTTATATAAAAACTACATAAACACACAGGATACAAAGTTCGAAAAATTGTAGAAAAGAATATTATACATACACAATTTCTGAAGACAAATTAAAGAAATATATTCGAAAAGTAAAAATAGAAAATTTTGTTACTTTATGATAGGTAGTTTTAAGTAATATCGATTTTCACTCTTAATATCCTCTTTAACACAAAAGGAGAAAAAGGGCGCTTTAAATTATGAAGGCTCGTTTGATTTGCCCCCCCCCCATCTGTCATTTTTATAAAAACTAAAAAATATTTCCTGTCCTACTTATAGTAGAAAAACAATTTAGTTGTCATTTATTCAGAAATATCTATATTATATCTATATTATAAAAAGAAATTGTGTAACCTTCAATCGAAAGCTTGTGGGACTAAACTTAAGAAGTAGCCAACATTTAACAATAAAAACTAACACTTTAATGTTTTTACAAAAAAAAAAGTTAATACATTAGAAAATTCGGTAGATTTGTTGGCTGCATCACAGTCACTGATATGGTTTGATTTATACGGGTATGGTTTACAAGTGATTTGTTAGAATTGTACGCAAGAATTGTACGTACTTCCAGTTCAAGACCCTCTTAACAGACGAAGCAAAGAACGAAAGTATAATTTTACAGCTTGAGAAAATAGAAAGACAAGGTTTTTAACGTATGTTTACCAAACAAGTTTTGCATAACAATAATTTCAACTCGTAAACGAAGACACCTTGACAAGGGAAAGATTTGCTTTATTCTAACATACATTCCGCTTTAAATATAAGATTTTGTTACGTTCTTGAATGTGATGAAATAAAAATATGATTTTTTAATATAAATATTCAATAAGTTTACAACAGCAAACAGCAAGATAAAATTGAAGCAAAGTTATCGGGGAAAAAAGCTGTTTTGAAGATATTAATTCATGATTCCTTTTTATCTCATCCTCCCGCATAGCTGCCACAACTTAAACTAAAAATTGGACACATATAATAATACGAGATTATTTCGCCAGGAAAAAAAAAAAGAATATCACTGCATGTAGTCAATTTTTATTTTTGTTTTGACACACGAATTTTGCATTAGCCCTAATCGGACAAATAAATTTAAATGGGCCGAAAAAATTCAATGTATCAAGCAAACACTCCATCTTTATAAAGATTTACAATATGAACTGGAATTGATTTATATGAAATAACAAAGTTTTTATGAGTGTAAAGTAAGGATTCCTCCTAAGCAACAATAAGTCCAGTAATGTTACGAATCCAAAGAAGGTTGGAGTGCACTGCAGAAAAAACCCTTGGATCACCAGGAGTTGCACAATCATCGTTGCTTCCCCACGAGGATAGGCCAGCCAAATAGTATCTTCCGTTGTGTAACATCATCAAAGGGGCTCCATTGTCACCCTGGAAGTTAATACATGAAAAGCTTTAGAAAATATAAAAAAGGTAATTCTTGTGTTTTTATACTTTTTATTGCAGTACGTTTAATTTTTGAAAACCATGTTAAAAGGTTTAAGATTGCGAAACTTTTCAATGAATCGTCTTAAAAACTGGCTTTTTTAAAATCATGAATTAAATTTTTATTTATTAATTAATTTATTCCATTTCAATATCTTTGATAATATTAAATTTAGTCATCTTATGTCATAAATAAACTGTGTATGGGTAAATAAGTAGTTAAACCTTATGAGAAATGCCCATTTTTTATAAATACCCAGGTAAATACCTTCTTTAAACCGTAAATTGAGTATACCGCAAAAATAAATACCCGGGTATTATTTATAAACTTGAAAAAAAAATTGAAACCTTCCGCAAGCGAGAAAAATATTCTAAGAAAAATTGTCTAAACATATTCTAAAGAAAATTCACAAAAACAATTTTCGTTGACTTTTTTTTCTTGAATTAATACAATAATTTTCTTAATTTTTGTACTATGGTAATAATTTGGAAAACTTTTATTTTATTCCGATACCCATTGTAAATGTATTTTAAAGTAATTTTATGAGTTCAAATAATTATCTTATGCGTAGTACCTCGCATGTATCCGTTCCATCTTTGAAAACACAAATCATATTTTTTGTAGACCATCTGGGATACCTCTGGACACATGATTCTTTAGACAAAACATTCATATCGGCTTTTCGTAGAACATCACTAAAAGGACCACCTGCAAATTTTCGTTTGAATATTTTTTACACTTCACATGCTGATTACATATAAATTAAAGTCTTAATCACTCATAATTAATACCAAAAGAGAATTACATCCATAGTTTTGAAAGAAACATTTATGTTGGAAAACAAAATTGATTGGAAACTGAATTTCAGAATTTCTTGTTTAAGAGTATTAAAAAACGAGTTCAATAAAACAAGAAAATGCATGAAAATGTTTTTACCCTTTCTGGTGAAGTGAACTCCACACTTTAAAATTCCTAGCCTACTTGTAATAGGTGTTTAGGAGTAACCACATGACAGAGGCATATAGTAACGCTATCTATCGATGAATAGCGTAAAATCTAATCAAATGCTTTCAATGGCTAATGGCTAACGGTACTACAAAATATGTGGTTAGATAAAAGTTTATTTGAAACTTGAGATAAAGGTTAATTTAGAAACAAGAGCTAAAAAGTACTTTAAAAGTCTTCACATAAGATATTAATCATAGGTTAAAGACAACCATCTAGAATAACCAAACTTTCCTATGGAAATAACTTTTTAAGTTTAACTGTATGCATTCTTATTGTTATTAGGTTTAAGGTTTATCGCAATTTAACATGAGAAGGCCTTATTGCACCATTATGTACCAGTGGAAATGGGTTCAGAAATGTATTATAGCCTCCTATGAATATTAATTTTTTCCAGTTTCATAGCAGATGTTGTTTTACAAATGAGTGAAGGAAGACCACCAGGTATTTGCTGGGTCATACAACGCGTCGGTGTTCGTATTTGAGCGAGGAAAGAACGTATATAATCTAGACGTTGTAACATGACTCGCTGCGACAAGTAAGTTAATATTTCCACTCTTCCGTTTTTTTTTACATAAATAAAGAATAATCTATGGTGTTATATTTATCTTACGCGACCAGTGTATCCATTTATTATAAATCAGAAGTATATATTAGTATTATATAAATAATGTTTCTATTTGAATTGCAGTGGTTGCGCCCTCTACATTTTTAATTTCATTAAAACAAGTGACTTATTCCAATGATCGATTTATGCTCGTGAGACTTTATAGAGACCTATAGGGTATTGTATATATCCGAGTTGACATAAAGTATCAAAATAAGGTTCTTTAAATAAATTCTATATTCTCCTCAAAATACACTGCTGGCCACCCAAATTGCAACACCAAGAAAGACAAAAAATATCACAACAAAATTTATTTTGTAGATAACATGTTGACCAAGTGTCAAATGATTAAATTTATAGACCTGTGTGAAGTATGGTTCCTGCCAAAATCAGTAGCCAGAGTAGCCGCCATTGTTGGAGATCACCGCTGCCACACGCCTCGGCATTAATTCAAAGATACTTTGGATGTGTTCTTGGGGTACAGTAAACCAAGCAGCTTCCACACGTTGCCAAAGTTGATCTGGTGTGGCAGATGGGGATGTAATCTGGGTCAATCGTTGAGCAACCATGGACCACATGTTTTCTATCGGCGAAAGATTCGGAGAGCGAGTTGGCCAGGGGAGCAATTCAATCTTTCGATTGACGAAGAACCCTTGGACAATGCATGCCACGTGTGGTTGCGCATTATCCTGTTGAAATATGGCTGTGGGCAAGCAGTGAAGGTAAGGAAGGACAACTGGCTCCAACACCTCGGAGATGTAGCGCTGGCTGTTTAAAGTAACGGCAACGCGTACTAGAGGAGTGCGAGAGTGATATCCAATACCGCCCCATACCATAATACCCGGTGCAGGACCAGTGTGGTGGTGCAGATCGCAGTTGTTCAGCATCCTCTCTCCACGGTGTCTCCAGATTCGAATCCGACCATCGTAGTGTTGCAGACAGAAGCGTGACTCGTCATTAAAGACAATTTCATTCCATTCTGCCGTCCACATCCTTCTTTCATCGCACCATTGGCGGCGGAGACGTCTGTGGTTCTGCGTCAAGGGTAGACGACGCAATGGACGTCTTGCGGACAGACCACTCTGCTGTAAACGGCGTCGAATGGTATGCTCAGATACTGTATGATACATTACAGACTGAATGTGCTGTGCTATGGTTCGTGATGTGGCTGAGCGATCCGTCACTGCCAAACGCACAATATGCCTGTCACCACGTGAAGTGGTGCATTAAGGTGGATGCGATCGAACACGTTGGTACGTCGTACCCTCCTGCATCCAACGATCACATATCCGCATTACAGTTGTTTGGTTTCGTCCAACACGACTACCGATTTCCCTGAAAGATAATCCACAATCTCGGTAGGCCTCTATCCTTCCTCTGTCGAACTCGGATACTTGATCAAAAGATGATCGCTGTTTTCTACGAGGCATAATTGAACGTTTTTTTTTTTTTAAACCACAAAAAAAACACAATTGCCGTACTTGAAATCGTTGAAATCTCCAAGCCTTAAATAGCGCTTTGAAGTGGCGCCACAGGCGCGCGTGGTGTACGCCTGAGCGGAAACTATAATCATTTGCATATCTCACCTCCGCTAATGCATGTTGTAAATTTCATATTATTTGCATGCTTCTTTCAGGGTGTTGTATTTACGGTGGCCAGGAGTGTAGTTCAAACTTTCATTTTAGTACGGAAACAAAACGAATAACAATAAATTAGTTTTGTGAATAAAGGACTCTATATAAAAAACAATCTATATATATAATTCTCTTACGTGGCACGCAAAAAACACGTTATTTGTTATCGCGTTTTGGAAACATTGAGCGATTGTTTGTATAACACGAAGCCTCGCGCTTCAATTGAATTTATAGCGTTATCGGATGAAATTTTATTGAAAAAAAAATGAATTTTCGTCGAGCTGTTGCAGTTTATAATAAGAAATCGAAGAAAACGGTGGATCATTTCAAGGCCATTTAAAAACAGTCCTTTTCAGGGGTAACAATTATATTTCAACAAAACGCTTGCACTATAATTTTCGACAACAAACTCAATGAAAAAGTGTGGGTGAGTCGAGAGTGCTAGAAATGTACACACAAACAACATGCTGGGTATTCAATTTCTAAAGCAGCGCTCACATTTCGACTCAAAATTTGCTCAAAGTTTTCATTTGAATTCTGATTCCAGGGTACTGCATATTTACTTTCTGTAATACAGCAAAATTAGATTTGAAAAATATTTTTTGGAACATCATATTTTGTAAATAATTCTTTCTGCTAGGACACATGTCTTCATTAATGCGAGCGAAGCGAGTATAGGTTCGCGCAGCGAACCTATGAGGATTGCGAAGCAATCCTCCGGGGGTTAGCGAGCTTTAGCGAGCAGGGGGCGGGCCCCCTAGTAGAAATAAATTAACTCAAATGTATTGCGAAGCAATCCTCCGGGGGTTAGCGAGCTTTAGCGAGCAGGGGGCGGGCCCCCTAGTAGAAATAAATTAACTCAAATGTAGCACACATAGACACCGTTGACTCGATTGCGCATAAAATGTAAACACCTTTGAATTCAATATATTTTTAATTTTGAATTTATTTGTTGATAAATATTGTAAAATTGTTGCTTTGAATCTAAAATAAGACATACTCTACATTGTTTGGGTTATTCAAAGGTTAAATACAACACAAGACTTACTTTCAGCTGCTGATTATTTTGGAAGGTATAAGAGAAATACGGTAACACTCATTTAATGTTAGGAGCCTTGAATTTCAATCAATCATAAATCGTCATAGAGTTCAACAATAAAAATGCATTTTTTTATGAATTCCAACAAATTTGGTCCATAAAATATCATAATCTATCACCTGAAATATGGGACACCCTTTAAAAAAAAAATAAGAAACTAAGAAGACGGACCTTTTTGTCAATAACATTAACATTTATTTATAGTAGACACTAATTCGCTTTATTTACACAATTATTCCAAGTCAAATGAAAATTTTGGTTTGATTATAAGACTCCAGGGATGGAAATAACAAGAGGTGTTTGGATACTGCTGTAAAAATGATATTTTGTATCCACATACTTGCAACTTATTCTTAAGAATGAATTTTTATCATGCATTCTTTATATATCAGTGCTTATATGAGATAATTACTTGTTGAAATTCGTCCCCAACCGGCTGTTTTCAGTTTAAGACCAAGATAATACCAAGCTTTCAACAAAGGTAAGCATATTGGTCTGTATACATCGGGCATTCCCGTAGCAGGTACCTTCAATTTCAGAAGAGCTAGATCGTTGTTGTACGAAGTGGGACTGTTATAATCTTTGGGGAGAGATACTGCTTCCACATCGAATTTCCTGAACTTTGGCTCTACAACCGAAATTTGATGCCTGCCCAGAAATACGACAACAACCTCTGGATATATTTGCATGCCATGATACCTGTGAAAAATGTAAACATTTTCTGTCACTACTAATTCAAGGCAGACCTTTCCGACAAAAGCTTAAATTCAGAACATAGAAGACATAAAAGAGTCAGTTAATGGTGCGAGATAAAACTTTCTTTGTCACAGAACAGAAAAAAAAGCTTAATGTTCAATAATATTAGCAAAATCTGTAAAATCTATTACATGCTTATTCATTCTCATATTACAATTCTTAAGCTATCTATATACTATAATCTGAACTGATATTTAATGATTTTAGTAATATGTTAAAATATAAACGAATAGTTCAAAGCTTTTTATAAGGGTAAAATGTTTACTTACCATTTTTCGAAGATACTCGCTACAGTTAAAACGTATTTTGGACTTATAAGAGATCCTAATCCTGCAAAGCTTTGATTATACACGATCCTTGCCTACGATTACAAAATGTAGGACTTAATACAAAATACACTGAAATGACACGTTAAATTCTTGTAGATTTTAGTATGCAAATAAACAGCTTAGTGTCATATTATTGGACAGGTTGAAACACATAACGGTTACAGGTAAAGCAAGTCTCTACGCATTGCTACACTTCGTAGCTACTACACTGTAAAGCAAAACTTACAGGAGGTAGGTTGGTAGTTAATTAACGTCACACTGGAGCAACACAACGAGTTATTGGTGACGGTTCGTGATTAATCTCCTAAGTCCTCAGACAACATCGCCAAATTTTGGACTATGGTTAGATAACGAGGTTACACCAGAGCTGTCACCCCACTCTCCAAACTTCTACACCATACCAACGCGGAAAAACTTAAGGAACACCATTACTTTAAAGGTAAAAATCTCAAAATTAAACGAAATAGCTAATGACGATTTACATAATCGAGAATATTTAAATAGAATACTTGTACATACTTAAATTATGGAATCGTGACTTTAGTGGTCTAGGAATGGGTTCTGTTACCACAGGAAAGCACCCGAAACCTCAATATCTGTATGCAAACGTGGTGGAGTGCCAGCATCGCTTCGAGGTGGTTATACAACCTACAATTAACCTCCTCCATCTATCTTTTATAAATTTTCAAAGTTACCTTTCGGTCACTTGATACCTAGTGCTGGTTAAATTCGAAGACATTTAATCAACGATTCAGTATCTCTCAAAATGCGTTTAGTACCATTTTCGCTGAACAGATTCGCAGGTCATTTCATTGCCAAGTTACAGCTGAAAATATTTATGTTCCATAAGTGGCTCATGGCAGCATACAGTAAGAATACAGTCAAGGGAAAATACATCAAAACATTTGACATCACTGATATCAAAATGACCGTTTCTATAATCTAAATTGTGAGACTAACTAAATAGTTAGCATCCTCAGTTATGAATGTTAAGTTACGCTATTAGTTATTTCTACTCCCCCTCCCCAAAGGCACTGTTTCATGTACTTGAGTAAAACAATAAAAATTAATTTCCTCAATAAAAATTAACTTTATTTCACACACTTTGTAATAAAAACCTTTATTTTAAAAATTAAAATCGAACTTACAATCCATGGAAATTCAAATGGGTCAGCTTCAGTGCCACCAACAATCCTTCCTTCGTCACTTTCGTTCGGGATTCCACAATCTGTGCATAATGAAGAAAATTATGGCTTTTCTGACAAATAATATATTTTTCATGGAAAGAGAATGAAAGATCTAAAAACATAAAAAATAATTGATTAATGGGAGGTTATTAATGTCGCATAGGAGCAACACAACGAGCTATTGGCGACGAGTTGGGATTGATCCAGTAGTTAAGCATCCGAGGACAACACCACGTAACTTTTAATACGGTGTTGTGTCCATAAATAAATAACATGATATCAGTCTTAAGATATCTTTAGAGGAACCTTTTTATTGAATTGATCGACCAAAATTAACACAAATCCGCTGTAACTATGGCATTGCCAACAGTGTTGCCATTGAAATTTATATATATATATATATATATATATATATATATATATATATATATATATATATATATATATATATATATATATATATATATATATATATATATATAACCAGCACAATACACAAATTAACAATATCCCCTCGTGATACACTCCCACTTATATTTTCTTTCTAAATGAAACACTCAATTTCTTAGACTTTCAGTGGCGGGACAAGCTGTACCAGTTAACATCTACTTAAATCAATTGTAGCGAGCTGGTTTTCTTACTGTTCTACCACACTTAGTCTTCACTACGTCAGTACATTGCTCATCATCACGAATCTTTTCCAATCCAGTTTCACCTTTATGGCAATTAAATTTAATTCTACCTTAACCGTGATTGACCTTTGCATGTTTAACCATTTCACTGGCAAATATTTCACTATGACAATCCAGTTCCAAAGGATACAATCTTTGCACAGGACGAAGAATGTCCCCTCCACCAGGTTTCACTTTTACGACTCTAACAGAGTCGTCCTTCCCAGAGAACACTTCCACCACTCGTCCCATCCGCCAGTCTAGTCTCCTTTTGTCACATCCTATGAGGTATCTGATATCTTTTGTCACATCCACGTCTCAAACTTGAACTCGTTTGATTTTACCTTTATTTGCCTGCTGGGGAATAAGCATATTGAGGTATTCTTCCCGAAATCTTTTCCTGAGATCCTCTCTCAAGCTCTGCTGCTATTTGTACCTCTTTGAAAGGTTCACGCTGTCTAAATTGTTTAAGTCAGGTACTCCCACCGTTCGAATGTCCTCAAGGAACATAGCTGGGGTTAGTGGCGTTACGTCCTACGGATCTTCAGATAAATAGTTGAGTGGCCTTGAGTTGATAACTGCTTCTGCATGACATAGAATGATACTTATCTCTTCAAAATTTATGGATGCTCTTCCCAAAACTCTTCTCAGAATGTTCTTCACCATTTGGACCACACGTTCCCAAAATCCACCCCACCAGGCGGCTGTAGGAGGATTGAAAATCCATTGAATTCTCAAAATTGAACTCTTTTGAAGTATCTTGTTCCAGTCAAGGGAGCCATTTGACTGACAGCACCAACGAAATTTGTCCCATTCTCGCTATAAATTTTCCGTGTCCGTCCTTGTCTTGCTATGAATCTTCTCAGTCCGAGTAAGAATCCATCGGTGGAAAGGTTCTGTATCAATTCTAAATGGATTGCCTGATGCACGTCGCAGGTAAATAACAATATCCATGTTTTATATCCCTTCTTCAAGTGAAGTGGCTCTACCATGTCCACCCCTGTCACCTCGAACCCCAACGCATCTCGAACCCTTTCTGCATGAAGGGGAGCATGCACGGTTTCTAATTTCTTTGAAGTATATCTCTGACATCGAATGCACCGTTTCACGACCTTTTATCAGTATGCTGACCTCTAAGAATCCAAAATTTTTGTCGAAGATCTGACAGGACAACTTGTTCCACAGTGGCCGGAGATCAGATGCATTTTGTGAATTAGCTATTCCACTAGTGAATGACCAGAAGATAAAACTATGGAACATTTGAAATTATATTAATCTTTCCTTCTGATAATCTTTGTCTTTACTGTTATCAGCCAGTCAGCATCGCGGAATGCGTTTAGACTTTCAATTTGTTCTTGATAACAGTGTCACTAAAACTCTCCTGTTGTACAATTTTCATTAATTTACTCTCGGCCGAGTGGATATCATCTACTGACAACTCCTATTCTACTTCTGAAATTTCTACAATTTGAGCCGAATCGAACAATCTATGCTACCAATCGTACTATTGTTGAGTATCTCGAAAACCGCCTCACATACCTAGCTGTCTCATGAGTGGTAAGATTGATTGCAACCACTGGTCTTTCCCTCTCTTTTGAGAACTCATCTTCAATCTGTCTGTTCTTTGGAGTCGGCTCATACTTCTTTTGACTCCTTAAGCCACTGTGGTTCCTCCCACCATTTTGATTCCTTAAGGGTTTGAACAGAGCACCCTCTTGAAGGGAGATCGGCTGGGTTACTGTGCCCTGGTACGTGTTTCCACATTTCCCTTGACGATAGTCGAGCTATTTCATTTACTCTGTTGTTCACAAATGTCCCCCAGTTTTCAGTCTTCTTGATCCAATAAAGAACTGTTATGGAATCTGTACAAAAAAATTTAGGTACATCTTCAAATCTCATCGCTCTTTGCATTTATTGTGCTAACCGAGCACCGATGCAGCACACCAGGAATTCTAACCGTGGTATGGTTGTGTTCCGCAATGGTGCAACTCTTGATTTGCCCTGTAGTAGTTTCACATTAACCCCATCTTTCTCCCTCCGCTCTTAAATAAATCACGCAAGCGTAGCTCGTCGCGATGGCATCTCAAAAAGTGTGCAAGATGAAAGATTCTCTGTATCCGAAGGGAATTACACATTGAGGTATTCTAATGTCTTTCAATTTAGTCAAGTCAGACAGACACCTGATAAATTTCTTCTCTGCCTCCTCAGGGAGCTGTTCATCCCATCCTAATTTTTTCCAGGTTTCTTGCAACAACACTTTAGGAACAATAGTCACTGGGCAAAAAAACCCAACGGGATCAAAAACCTTCTGAATTGAGGAAAACACATCATTTCTTCTAGTAAAAAAGTCACAACAACTAGTCAACTGATCAGGATCACAGAAAAGGACGTCTTCCTTTCGGTCCCACCGAAGACCAAGAACGTGAGATGGCTCCGAACCAGCTTCACTTGAAGTACTTTCCCAACCTATAAGATCAAATTGTACAAGTTTCATCAACTATGTCGCTCGAGTCACGAACCGGGAAAGTTCCTCAACACTATCAACTGACGTGACATAATTGTCCACGCAGAAACTTTTTTCGAAAACTTCAGCAACGTCATGATATTTTCGAGGGCAATTTTACAAAAGGTTGCTGAAGGCAGCACCTAGTATAAATGGGCTACAATTCAGACCAAAAACTAACCTTATGTGTCTGCACGTCTTCATCTTACTTTCTCCACAATCACTTCAATAAAAAAATATCTATCTTCTCGATTTATAGAGATCTGTCAGAAAGCTTTCCTTATGTCCAAAACTACTGCAATCTTCCTTTCTCTAAACCTCATCAATATTGACGGAATAGTATCCAACACATTCAATCCCTTATCCAAACAGTCGTTTAGGGAAAATTTACCCTTTTCTTTTCTCGCCGCGTCGAACACTGGTTGGATCCTAGTTGTCGAATATTTCTTGAAAACTCCACGGTGAGGAAGATAATGACATCTCCCCTCCGGTTCTTCATCTGTAACTACTTCTAATATTTGTTCCCTTTCCCATTCTTGTAAAACCGACTCATAGTCTTCATATCTTCCTGAGGAAATTAACTTCGATGTGGTGGAAAATTGTCTTTTCCCGGCAATGGTCCTGTTATCCGGAAGATCTGCATTGTCCGTCCAGGGTAATTTTACCTTATAGCGCCTCTCAATATCAGTTGACGAAGCATCGTTGAAGAATTTCGTCACTTCTTCTCTTGGTGCCTTTTTTACAGGATCTTCGATTCCTAAGACTTTCGTGCCCAAAAAATGTTATATTTCCTTGCTATGTACATGGTGGTACTCACAGAAGCATTAGTGAGTGCTGTGCCGTTATAATCACTGGCGGTTCTACCGATGACAAGCCAGAATAAGTGGGTTTCGTAAGATATCAATCCACATTGAAGATGTTCTTTGCTTCCCGTGAAGAGCTATCCACAAAAATCTGCTCCAATAAACAGCTCTATATCAGGCGAACCTACTCAGTAATCAACAATCCTGATCTTTTCGTATGTAATTCTTCATCCCATGGTCCCCTTTAAGCCGTGGAATTTTACCACAAATAGATGGCTGATCCCAAACTTGTATATACAGAGAAACATTTCCACTTGTAAGTTTGAGAGTGATTCTGTAAAGCCCATGGTCTTTCGCTTGTGTTTTAACACTTCCAAAAAAGGAGTGAGATAAACTTTTTCTTGCCGTAGGTGTAAGACCCATGTGCTGATACCATTCCCTTCAATATGTGAGACTTTGTGAGCCACTGTCAATAAGGGCTTCAACCAGCTTCTTTCTTCCATTGGCCTCAATATTTACAAGGATAGTCTTTAGAAGAAATTCGCTACCCTTTTTCGCTTAACTCACAACCTTCCGGTTGCTAATCCGCTGCTTTTCCAAACGGGATACATCGGGTCCACAGAAAATTGATAAAATAAAGTAATGGAAATAGTTACCAACAAAATTCACTAATCAATATGTGAATTCAAAAGTAAACTTTCATGATCAGAAAATCAAAAGGCATCATTTCGATATTTTAAATTAAAACATTACTAGTAAAGGATTCTTATTAAATACACTTGTTTTATTTCACATTGAATAATCTGCAACTGGTAAGAAACGGAAAATGGCATTTGAAACAACTCGAAACAATATTTACTTTCCAAGTTTGGTTCCACTGGTGGAGTTATTTCTTTGACATTACAAGGTGGAGAATCTTGAGTATGATGACTTATCCAGTCTAGGTATTTCGACACTCTTGTATAGCCAGATGGTATTCCCTCTCGTCCACAGTCTCCTTTATATTTCCAAACGGCCACTCCAACTACGAACCATTTCTCATCGTATTTAATTAAGAGTGGGCCCCCTGAGTCCCCCTGTGATAAAATAGTATCTTATTAAAGCTTCATAAGATAAGAAACAAGTATATCGCATGGTTTCCTATATAAAGAAGTTCGTGTGTATGTTTTGAACCACATTTAATATAAATTAAATATTCCAATGAAATGAAATCTGAAAACATGATCTTTCCGATAAATGTAATATTGCTTAAACTTCACAATACATTCAAAAACCAAATAACCACATCTGTTAACGCCTCATTCCGAATAGTAAAATATTTCTATTTAATTTATGTTTTTATTGTAATCGCACCCAATATTTCACGGTCTTAATCGTATCAGAATTCATACATTGTTATCTATCTATGTTAGTTTACTAGAATAAGTAGCAACTAGAATACAAGAACAACTGTCCTTGTAATATATCGCACTCGCAGAATAGACAGAGTCTGTGTAGTATCTCGCAGAACTCTATTCAATAAAGTTGTGTTAGTAAGTACATCGTTTTTCCTTTTCTTAAAATATTATTGCATCTCGCATTCATCGTAAAAAATATATTCGTTAAAGGAATACATGGATTTTTTAAACATATTTTTGCTAGAAAGAATCTAGTGGTCATTTCCACAGAATAAAATATTTTTAACAGGGTAAGCCCTGTTGACCCATTCTGTAGAATAAAATTACTTGGAAAGATTATACATTGCTCTTCTGTTTCATCAGACTTTTTCGAAATGAGTCTATTATTTCTCTTTAAAATAGAAAGCTTTGGAAAGAATCAATTCTTCAAGGTCAAATTGGTTAGAAGTCATAGTTATACAAAAAAAAAGGAATTAGATGGAATGAATTTTATTAATCTTTGAAAAATAATTGAACTAGCAAAATGTAAATGCTTGTAATATGGATCGTTAGCGTGTATATTTAGACGTTGGTCATTTGGACGTTGGTCACGTTGGTTATCTGTTGTTCGTGAAATTTGGGTTTAAAAATGAATTGCTTTTTAAGCCTAGGAAACACCAAAAAGACGTAAAAAAACGTACGGGGTTGTGTCGGGACACAGCCGTAAACTGTTTGGTACATCAGTAAGGCCACATGGAATTGACACACACAAGTAGTTCAAATGTTTTGCAATTTTTGGGTCACGGTTAATTGTAAAATTCAATGAACCACATTGTAAAATGAATTTAATGAAACTTAATTATTATTTCTGCTTCCTTCGACTTTTCTTGAAAATTACACAATTTAATGAGTAAAAGTAACGAATCGACGTAAAATAACCTCTCTCATAGCTTAACTAACAATATTTTTTACCTTTCGCACACTCGCCATATGATGGTGTTATAAAATTTCGCTATCTTTGAGAGAAGGATGAGCAATTAATTTGATATCTATTCATTACAAAGTTTTTTTTAAAGAAAATTCATTTTCCCTGAATATTTCATTTTGTGTGGCACGATATGAACTTGTGTTTTAAGAATGAATTTGTTTTTCACTGCCAGAACAAAACTAACTTGTTATGGGTACAAACTCACCCCACAAGGTCCTTTGCCGGCCACACCACCAGCACAGATAATTGTATCTGGAAGATTACCTCTTATTCTTCGATTGCATAACTCATTCCACAATATTATAACTTGCAGCTCTTGTAGTCCATTAGAAACGAAAGGTGACGCTACGAATAAGAACAAAAATATATTTTTTGACAAATATTTAAATAAAGGTTACAAATCTTATATTATTAAGCAAAAAAATGTTGGTTTTAAATAACAACTCCTAGCGATCAGATCTAGCGTTATGGCATTTTCACAGCTCGTTTTGTTTGTAATTTATAGGTACGGTATTTAATTTCAACTCGTTAGATCATTTCCTTTGTGAACTGTAGAAGTAAGTTGAGTACTGAAAATTACACAAGAGTAATTTTTATTCAAACTAAAATACACACGAAACGTCGATAACAGTCACGATTATAGCAATTGAAAGAGTAAAGAGCACATTATCTAGATTAGATAACACCTCTAAAAGCTGTTAAAAAAAGAAACGACTCTACTGAGGAAGCATCCGCGATTTTATTTGTCTGAAACAACAAAAATTCTAGGTTGCTTTTTTTAGTACATTTGCTGTGGAACAGCAACCCATTAGTATGGGTTAATGAACTTTTCCTTGATTAATTACGATAATATTGACACAATTGAAGTGTGATACGAGTAAGAGCGGTATTATGAGATAATAGATAGTAGCTTATGATCTCAATAAAACAGGAAACCAAAAATCATAGTTGACCCAAGTGATGGAAGGAGGAAAGAACACATGCAGGCGAACGAACAAAGCTCAAAAAGCCGTTTGATGACGTTACAAAACTGCTGAAGATACAGGTGCGACTTTGTTTGCCCGAAACAGCAAAACCTCTCTAGTGAATCTGAGTACTAAAACTAGATTTATAAATAGTGCTAAATCATTACATAAATTGCTTCTTTCCGTGATTCATACTTTCAATGACTAATTCTTCACTTACTAAGATCATTTTGTCCCCATCCTAAAACAGTCGCTAAGTACGCTGGTGTTGTAAATTGTGGGTAGATCGGCAAACATGCCAAACCTACTGTCTTAGTCAAGTGAACAGGATATCTCAGCCTAACGAGACCAATATCGTTTCTAGCCGGTCTGCGTTTCTTATAACCCGGGTGTATTATGAACTTTGACACAGGAACTGGATCTGGACTCGAAAAAACGTCATGAGCTCCTAAAACTATGCCGACATTCCAAACAGATGTGAAATTTCTGCAAAAAAAAAAATGTATAAAATCAAAAATCATTTTTTCTAAGTACAAAATGTAAATAAAATGTACATATTTCCCTGTAGTTTATTTATTCTAATTGTTCTTATTTGAGGAAGTTACGGTAAACCATCTCAGAACTTTTTAAAACGCGAAATCTTTACTGCCGAGTTTGTCAAAAAGTTACGTTTGGTTCGATGGTTGTTGCTTGCTTTGAAGTTTGTAAGTATCTGGTACCTAACAACGCTAAATAAAGGAAGTGATCACGAATCAACTGTTCTATAAGTTCCCCTACTTTATTTCTAGGGTTGTGTGGTATCAGATAATTACACAGCATGTAGCTTCCATTACATGGTAAATAACTTCAATAGTAACTTCTTGACACGTGGTTGTATTTTAGGAGAGTAAGAACTCTTAAGTAATCTATGTAAGTCTAGGAATCTTACTAAAATCAAGAAAATATGCCGACCAACCGGTCTAGAGGTCAAGGTGTTGGCCTCTGGATCGGAATGTTCCTGGATGGAATCCGGGGTCAGGACTATGACGTAAATTGTGCTGTCCATTGTTAGGGACAATGACGGATCACCCACTGGGTTTCTCTTCCAAAGAGACCATCTTTTTCTGCCTTCTAGTGGCCAAAAACAATTCCTTAGTGCCCGGCATTGGAAGTAGTGAATATTATTCCCGGTCTTGTAGTGGCCAAGAATAGTGTCCAGTGTCCGCCATAGGAAAAATAAATACGTATGAAAATCATGCTTTCGCATTCATAATCACTACAGTGGGCATGCGTAATAGTATGCCAATCTGTTAGTCTATTTGCCGTCCTTGTGGTTGTTCCAACAAGGCATCTCGCCATTAGAAGAAAATGGACCATACTTGTTGGACTATTTATCTAGTCATTTGAAGAAATTATCAAATCTGGATTTTATCATTATAAATAAGTCAACTATATCATATGAAATATTTCGTCATGAGTTAAATTAGCACTATCTACAAGGACGAGATAAGTCGTCGAAACCAATTAAAGGGTTAAACGACATACATATGGTCTGTGATCAACAAATTTGTCTTTCGATGCATCATTATTTCTCGTTCCCCTCTTTATGGTTTTCTTGACAAGGCATCTTGTCTTGAGCAAAACTTATCGATCTTGGAGACGAAATATTGTGTCATTAATGAAATTTGCCAGATGTTCATGTTCGAGATATCTAATCGAAAGAGAATAAAGGAAGTGATCACGAATCAACTGTTCTATAAGTTCCCCTACATTTTTTCCAGGGTTGTGTGGCATCAGATAATTACAGAGCATGTAGCTTCCATTACATTGTAAATAACTTCCAGAGTAACTCCGTGACGAGAGTAGGTCGTTATATTTTAGGAGAGAATGAACTCGAAAGTAAGCTAAGCAAGTCGAAGAATCTTATTAAAAGCAATAAGCGTGAAAATATTCCGACAAACCGGTCTAGTGGTCAAGGTGTAGGCCTCCTGATCGGAAGGTTCCGGGTTCGAATCCGGGGTCAGGACACGGATGTTAACTGTGCTGTCCTTTGTTAGGGACAATGACGCACAACCCACTGGTTTTCCCTTCGCAAGTGAACATCCTTTCCGGCTTTGTAGTGGCCAAGAACAATTCCATAGTGCCCGCCGTTGGAAGTAGTGAAAATTATTTACGGTCTTGTAGAGAACAAGGATAGTGTCCATTGTCCGCCATTGGAAAAATAAATGCATAAGAAAATTATGCGTTCACATTTATAATACCTACAGTGGGCGTGCGTAATAGTATCCCAATCGCTTAGTCCATTTGCCGTGTATGTTTGACAATGCATTTCGCCATTCGAAGAAATCTGACCATAACTTGTTGAACTATTTATCTAGTCACTAGAAAAACTTATCACAACTGGATTATAAATAAGTCAACTAGATCATGACAAAATATTTCGTCATGTGTTAAATTGACAAGATCTTCAAGGACGATATATCTCGTCGAAACCACTTGGGGTGTTAAACGATATACATAAGGTCTATGATCAACAATTTAGCCATTCGAAGCATCATTATTTCTCGTTTCTCTCTTGATGGTTTTCTTGACAAGGCATCTCATCGTTATCAAAAGTGACCGATGTTGGCGACGAGATATTTTGCCATTAACAAAATTGGTCAGATGCTGATGTTAGAGACATCTCCTTTGAAAAACCACTTGGATGGCTATATAAGACTTCAAATATTAAAACACGACCATCAGTAGATATCAACAATTGAGAAACTTGGAGTGGAAAATATACAAAGGGGGATTTTGATTCAGCTTTTAAATAACACAACAAATTCCAGGATGCAATGTCTTATTAATGAGTATTTTTAAAATACACAAAATTCATTCGCGTTTTCCTCTTGATGGATTTCTCGACAAGGCATCTCGTCGTTAGCAAAACTGATAGATCTTAAAGACGAGATATTTTGCCATTAACAAAATTTGCCAGATGTTCATGTTTAACACAACTACCAATATATATGAACAATTGAAGAACTTGGAGGTGAAATATACAAAGGGAATTTTGATTCATCTTTTAAAAAACAAAACAATTTCCAGGATCAAATGTTTTATTAATGAGTAATTTTAAAATACACAAATTAAATGTATTTTAAACATAGCTACGTAAACCCTAGTAATTTAAACGAGGTACTTACTGTACTAAGCAGTGTGCAGCTGTTAATACGTAAATTCTGCTTATCAAAGTTCCTCCGCAGAAATATTTATTGACATTCACCACAAGACCAGCCTAAAAAATTCATTTGTGATAATGAATACAAGGACAGTGTCATTTATTCGCTGAACTCTGGAGCTAGTTCAAATCAAAACAAATTTGGATATTACTTACTTCATGAATCGTTCTTCATTTGTCGGAAAAAGTACCCAGAAACGTACCCAAGAAATGCATCCAGGGAGGAATAGAACCTGCGCATCCCTCATAGCTGAGGATGCTAGCACAGTGGACAAGCAAACTGAGCCATAACGGCCCCAAACGTTGAAGGCAGAAAATATTTTCCTCTTTCTGTTTTCGGATCTTTCCCTTCCGAATAGATCACTGTCCGTCACCAATTGTCCGTTTTGTTGCTAAAGTGCGATGCAAACTCTACTACCTACCATCCTCACACATATTCGAAAGTTCATGAATTGTAGTTCTGAAGAGGCCAGTAACGGGGCCAAAAAATAACGAAATAAATTTTCACGAGACGAGACCTTGTTTTTGATGCTAGTATTGCATCTACCTCTCTGATTGCTACAATGGACTATACAGTGAAGGTGTCAAAACCAAGATAGTGATTTCCTTATCTGTAATGTGTGCAAACATCTAGTTTTGAAGAGTCCGATTACCATTGGAAAAGCTACAAAATAAACTGAAGAAGTTCTGCTACAGTGAAATAAAGTGACATATATTTTGGAACTGTCATTTTTCTATAAATGTCGAGGGTACTAAGTGAAATAGACGGAATCCAAATATAGTTTCATTAGGAGACTTAGAACTCGCTCCAGAAAATTTTAAATATATATATATTTATTTTGTATAGCCTTGCACTTCTATATTCTTTATTTCAGAATATTTATGTTATTCTTATAAACATAATATTTAAAAAAAGCGTTTCTTCATAAATTTGATAACATACCACAAACGGATATCTATTTGGAGGATTCACAGTTTTGCCACCCTTTATGCGTTCATCTTCGAAGTTATTTTCTTCACCACAGCCTAAAATAAGTAAAGAAAAAATTGATGAAACATAGTGAGACTTATATATAACTGAACTGCAGAATACATAAGACATACTGAATTGAGAAATAATTTCCATTTCATTACTTTGAAGCTCTGGAAAGACATTACTTTAACAAACATTTTTGTACAGCTTTCTACAAAATTGATTCGCACTTTTTAGTTTATTTTATTTGTACTGATTTGATCGTCCCCATGTTCAACACCAGAATATGCAAATTAATTTATGTTAAACTTTTGTAAAGAAAGTATTTATAACAAGCTTACCACAAGTAGAATTAAAAAACGTTCTATTCCATCTCTTGATACATTCTTTAATGATTTTAATATAGTAAATAATCTACTTTAATGAAGTGTTCAGTTTGATCTCATATCCAACTGTATTTGTATATTTTGACGTAGAATACATTTCGAAAACGGGGAACCAAGCTTAATTTTAGAGTGTCACAAAAAGGCGCGTAAGTACTAAAAATTTAATAACTTTGAATATAAAAAAGATATATAAATGAACGATATCGCGTTCAAAGGAACATTAAACAAAGAATGTTACAAATGCTCATTGATCTTGCGTTGGCCGATGCAATGGCAGCACAAAGTCGTGTCACGAAAACGCGCTATGCCGCTCACATTAATTTAGTCCAGCTCCGGATTCCTTTGTGTCAGCACGACGTGTCATGGGGCATTTGCTTGGTCTCTTATTAAACCTTTTATCTCTTAAACACAGCGGCCGTGTCCCGACACAGCCAGTCCCTTTTTTCTCTAACATTGTTTGAATCATATATATTTTTTCTCTGTAATTGGATATTTTTCTGTAGAGATACAGTGATTAAGAACTAAGTGAATAAATACTTTACTTATGAACTTACCACAGAACATATTTGGTCTAGGATATGATGGTGGTGGTGTAGTAACGTCATCTATAAAAACTAGAAGCAAACAATTTAATTTTATCTCATTATACGATGAATGCATAACAGTTTCATTGTAATGCATCCACCCCTTAGAATAATACTTCTTTTATGTACCTATGATTAATTTTAAAGGATATTGTAGACCTATTCCCTAATACAACAAAAAAGACAAAGCAATGGCCCAGCTCTGGCGAGTTGTTATTCAAGTCACGTGCTTTGGACTAGTAGCCTTTAACCCTCCTAAAATACTAGATTTGCGAGGGTGTAGGGTTTGTTCTAACCCTCAACGCACTTATTTACTAAATAACCAAACGTCTAATTATATAAAATACTAAAATATGTTGTTTGCGTGACTATTAGTTGGTTGTGTGACGTCAGGAGTAGGCGGAGTTTCGTATGGTTTTGGGCTGTCGTGATCTAAACGATATACGATGTATCAAAAATCCTTAACTTAATGTTCCATAGAAATAACGTGGACTATAAAACGATTGCCGCACGAATCTCGTTGTTTTACCAGTGTTAATCAAAAATTAAGTTTTCCTATAATATTGTTTTACAAGTATTGCTCAAAGAGAAACGCTATGCGAAAGCAAGGCAAATTGACAGATAATAGTGGAAAAAGCTTATACATTGCCAGTAATCAGCAAAATTTAAAAGATAGTGGTGTAAAAACGTTTATACATAGCCAGTGAGATCTCGCTGTAACGGTGCAACCTACGTCATCCTGAGCACCCAGAATCCTTTGCGAAAGCAGAAGAACAACGAGTGCGGTTGATGAGGATGGGACTGCTGATGATGTTATATTCAACCAAATTTAAAATGTCTTTTTTAATTTTATGTCATGTTTGTCCATCCAAGTGGTGCACGTTCCTGTATTGTGTGTTTGTGTCGTCCAAGCCAATAAAGACTTGACGGTCTAATCCAGCTACCTTATTCCGTTTATGAAACACCTTATAGGAATGCTGAATGGTGGCATACGTGGGATACGTCTCACAATAGCTAAACAGATGTTCAGGGTAAGTACCCCTTACCAGATAAATTGTTAGTACTGATCAGTACCTGTCCCATAGTTTAATGATAAGGGTGTATTAGACCAAGTTGAACTTCCGGTAAGCTTGTTTATATCTGTTGGGTGAAATATTGTTCATTATACTTCGGGTATACCAACATATCAGCTTAGGAATCCACTTGTTAAAAGTACATTGATTGTGATTATTATTAAACTGAAATCGTTATAATTTCCGGTAGGCTGTATAATTTGTTGTTCAAATAGTGTTAATATTTAAGAAATAATAACAAATTAGCTTTGGAATTTGTATCCAATATAGTCTTGGATTAAAAGTAAATGCTAAGCATTATTCATTTCTGGTTAACTGTTAACATTTTGTTATGCGAAACACAGTTCTGTTTCGGTAATGCATACTTAATTAAGTTTAGAAATGAATGTGACTGTATAGTTCTATATCGGACCTTGATATGTTAAATATTAATCGTATTAAAATGTTCATATATTTTTCTCAGTTTTGGTAGAATTCATGGCTGAATTTATGTAGTGCCTCGAACAAAATTCTGAGATTATTGAGTTTGGAACATTCAACTATTAATATTGTTTTTTATGAAACATCCCGTTTCATTGAATTATATTTCTTTCTGAAAAAAATATATTCTTGCGAAGTTTAATTTTAACTAGAAGTGTGTAAAGACTTGTATCAAATGTGTTTAAACTATTTAGATACATTAGTTTTGGTTCTGAATCGTTTCTGATTGCTCACAGCTGTTAAGAATTTGAAGTGTGAAATTCAAATACAAATACAAATATTGACGACCAGCTACAGGCTCGAGCCCAACAAGGCTGGTCCTTTGTTTATGAATTCCCTAATTCCCACTGACTATCCAATTGTATCTTAAATTTGTATACTCCCTTTGAATTAACTATATTTTCTGGCAACGCGTTCCAACTGTCTATTACCCTATTAAAGTAGTAGTTTTTCCTTAAATCCCGATTAAAATGTGTCTTATTCAATTTATACCCATGCCCCTTGTTCTGTTATCCCTATTGAAATTTAAGCCCTCTGTGTCCCCTTGTTTTACAAACTTGAAAAGCTTACGTTCATTATAGTCGAAATTTGCTAGCCCCTTTATTATTTTTGTAGCTCTGTGCTGAACCCTTTCAATTGATTCTATGTCCTTTCTCATATATGGAGCCCAGAATTGTACAGCATATTCTAGATGTGGTCTAACTAAACCCTTATATAACGGCAAGATTATATTCTTATCCCTTGAAGTTATTGTCTTTTTAATATACCCCAATAACCTATTAGCCTTTTTACCCGCAGCTGAACATTGGTGACCCATTTTAAAATCCCTGTGAATTATCACCCCAAGATCCTTGACTGTTTCTCCCTCCTTTACCTTTACTCCCTGCAGACAGTACTCGGGTCCACTGTTCCTGTAACCCATATGCAGAACTTGACATTTCCCTACATTAAATGACATACCCCATTTTACAGTCCATTCGGATATCTTATCAAAATCCCCTTGTAAATTTTCTATCTGTAACTTGGTATCCACTGCCCCCCATATTTTTAAGTCATCTGCAAATATACTGATTCTATTCTTGATCCCCTGACCTATATCATCTATGAAACTTATAAATAAAATTGGTCCCAAAACAGATCCCTGAGGCACCCCACTTATAACTTCTGTCCACTGTGAATAATTTCCTTTTACCTGCACTCTCTGCTTTCTACCCAATAACCAATTATTTATCCATATTAATATTTTTTCCCTGAATCCCCAGCCTTTCCAATTTAAAATAATGCCTCATGAGGTACTTTATCAAAAGCCTTTTGAAAATCTATGTACATGATATCCACACTGCTCTTATTATCCAGCTCCTCAGTAATTTTTTCGTAGAACTTCAAAAGGTTTGTAGATCAGGATCTGCCCTTCCTAAACCCAAACTGATTCTTTGATAACAGTCCCCCTTCCTCCAAGTATAACATTATATGCTTTTTTAACAGAGATTCAAATATTTTGCAAATTACTGATGTCAGACTTACTGGTCTATAGTTGTCCGGATCACTTTGTATTCCCTTTTTGAAAATTGGAGTTATGTTGGCCAACTTACAATCCATTGGTACCCAACCCGTGCTATATGTTGAATTAATATCGTGTGAATTACTTCCCCCAATTCTTCCGCGCATTCCACTAGTACTCTCGGATAAATATAGTCTGGCCCTGGTGCTTTAGATGGCTTAATTCTTTTCAACTAATATGCTATTTCTTCCCTGTTAAATTTGCATTCTTTAATTATACCTCCTGCAAAGGCTCCATCCTTGGGATCTTTTTTTAAATTATAGTTACCATTGAAAACCCCCAGAAAAAAGTCATTTAACACGTTTGCCATTCCTACCTCGTCTTGAGTGAACTCACCTCCCTTCCCCTCCAACGGGCCCAGTGTAGTACTAAATTTATTTTTACCACTTGCATATGCAAAAAATTCTTCAAAACGACATCCTGAAGTCCGAAATTCAGAAGATGTTGACATTGAAAATTATTGAAATCGGTTTTTCGGATTACACTTCTCCGATGATCTTAGTTGAGGCGCCTGGAAAAGATCCCATACCTTGCGTTGATAATAGAAACCTAAATAAAATAACTAAGACCAAGTACTTTCCTCTTCCAAATATAGATGAACGAAATGAGACGGTATCAATCGTAAAATTTATAACTATTTTAGATCTCTCAAAAGGGTATCGGCAAATAAACGGTCCCGCTGAATGAAAATGACCAGACTCGCAGCATTTGTCACGAACTTTGGCATCTATCGTCCTTTGAGAATGCCGTTCGGATTGAAAAATGCCCCTTACAAATTTAGCAAAATGGTTTCGAAACTTTTGGAAGGGTGCGGGGAGTTCGCTGTGCCGTATCTCGATGACATTGCGACCTTCTCTCATTCTTTTCAAGACCATCTGAAACATGTAGATGCGATCCTTCGAAGAATACAAAAAGCTGGATTGATCATTAAACCTTCAGAGTGCAAGTTTGCACAAGGTCAAGTTCAGTAACTTGGACATATCGTGGGTGAAGGATGTAGAAAACCTATGGACGTAAAAAGTGAAGCCATTAAAACATTTTCTCCGCCTAGAACTAAAACTGATGTGAAAGCCTTTTTTAGGACTAGCGGGATATTACAGCAGTTATATCCCTATGTTTTGTTCGATTGCATCTCCTTTGACAGACACTTTGAAGGGTGAATGGACCAAGGGTGAAGGGTCTGAAAGTAGGGATGCGACATCGATGTCGATGTTTTCTAAACATTGATGTTTTAGAAAAAAACATCGATGTATTGGAGCCGATGTAGCATCACAAGTTGCTAAACCAGTTTTAAGAAATGGGGAAACAAGTTTAAATACACTGAATTTTAAAAACATCGATGGTTTGGGGGCGATGTATTATCAACATCGATGTTTTGCTGTCGATGTAGCATCACAAGTTGCTAAACCAGTGTTCAGAAAAGGGGGGAAAAGTTTAAATACACTGAATTTTAAAAACATCGATGTTCAAAAACATCGATGTTCAAAAACATCGATGTTTTGGATCGATGTATTATCAACATCGATGTTTTAATTTTGAACATCGATGTTTCAAAACATCGATTTTTTGCTATCGATGTCGCATCCCTAGTGAGAACTAGTTGAGTTAGAAAACCATCCACGATTATTGGCATGCAAGGTCTTGCGTTTAGCAGTCTTTTTCTAACGACCTTCTAACCTTTTCGAAAGTCTGTGTACTCAAGGTCAATTACCTTCTCGTCTGAACTACACTACACTTTAATCGTATCACAAGATAAAAAACTGTGCTACCTGAATCAGTGACAACAAAAGATGCACTAAATCCTTTCCCCTCATAACAACAGTCTGTGCGAAACATGAAAATCATCGAATTCTCTGAAGAGACCATGGATTCGGGTCGTTCACTGTGACAGTACCTGAAATAGAAATCAATTATGTCATTATGTGTGTCCCCTTTGATAATCTTAATACATTTCTAAATAATATGTCTGCATTGCTCTTGCTTTTTTTCATTTCGGACACCTAAGGAGCCGAGCCCTGAAAAAAAACTTGCAGCTGATTGTCTACAGAGTTTAGACAAAAAATTTATTCTACGCTTTTTTTATGCAAAATTTGAATAAAAATGCAAATAAATATAGTAGAACTCCAACTGTACGAACTCCAGTTATTCGGATCGATTTGAGAGAAAAAGAAATTAGCAAAATCCGCATTTTAAAACTTTGTTACCCAAGCAACTAGTAAATAAATGTTTTTCATTATTTACCTCGTGTTGTTCGTGCTGAAATTTCCTGTTATGCTGACCGCTAGGTAATCTTGGGCACAAAAGGGTTGTTCTGCCCGGATATCAAAAGTGTCACTGAAACTGACTCGAATTATTTTTCCTTCCGGTACCTGAAATTAAAAAATCTACCTAGAAATAGAATTCAGGAAGCATAAAAATAGTTCCTATCGTAATGGGGAAATATTTTTCGTATATGCTCTCACAAATCGAATCTTTTAATTTATCTGCCTGTTATGTCGAGAAAACGATTTTTCTTGTGAAGGTCGATTTGTATTTCTCGTATTCTTCAACAGAATTTTCATTCTGTATGACTGAATGGGACAAACTGAAAGTTGTTATTAGAGCTGTTCAACAAGTCTTGCATTATCTCTTTGCACACAATTTGTTGAAACAAACATTTTAAATTGAATTATGGACATGTGGTTAAAAATCGTACAAGCACTACGTATTTTACACTACCCAATAATTATTTATAATTCTTAAGCAATAACATCAATATTTGTTCGGAAAACAATTTCGAGCAAAAGTACTCGCAAGAGTTAAATATGTTTCCATAAATATTTTCAGTCCATGAACTAAGGGAAATACTGATCGACATGCTGCCGATTTACATGGAAGATTTTACGTACATGACTGATCACACATTATATTAAAAGAACAGGTCAGTTGCAGTTACATATATATATATATATATATATATATATATATATATATATATATATATATATATATATATATATATATACAAGCATCTTTACCTCTATTTTCCACACACAAATGTCATTGGCATAATATTGATTAGGGAAATTAGGCGTCTTAAATGTTCCAGTCCTGACACCTTTGAAAAGCTGCGAGCACTCCGTGTTGTATATTTCTGCAAGAATTCTAAAGCCACGCGACTGAACAGTAGGATTCGAAAAGAATCGAATTTGAAGCTTTGAACTTGCAGTCAAAATTACACGTCCTAATTGGAATCCACAGTACCTAGATAAAACAGGACAAAAGAAATTAATTAAATATTTCGTAGAAGGAGCTAATAATATTAGGTTTTATTGAAGCTCTATATTAAGTTACGATAAAACATTTTTAAAAAGAATCGAAAGATCTCTACTTAGCTATTTTTTCTGCTAGGAGATTTTTTGCTCTGTGTAAGAGTTTTTTTTCTGCTAATCTAAATGTGGGTGATGGTATTGTTTCCACGGCGATACGTGTTACCTGTACATATTCCGAACATGACCTAACTACGATTTCATCATTCGCGAATAAAACAATCCAACGAACGAATTTGGAATTGATGCATGATAGTTTATTGGTCAACCTCAATCACATTAAACCCCAAAAGGACGATAAGTTACATTTTAAGCTAATGTACAATATAATGTGAGGGTAGTTGACTAGCGAATTTACTAGAATTTTCAAAACATGTTTGAATTTATTCTCTACTTTAATTAGTTGCAGAGATATTAAAATTTTAATCATGGTGTTTGAACCAGAAGTATGTATGGGAAAACGCGGAAATGGCCGTTAAAAGACCTAAAACCTGTCAAAATTTTGAATTAAAAACTTATTTTTTGCAAATGTAATTTTAGAAAGGTTTTTAAAATGTTTAAATGGTTTCTCTGAATATTGTTTGAAATATTGTGAGCGCTTTGGAAGCGAAGTTCCTACGAGTTAAATAATTCTTTCGAAGAATGGATTAGGGGGTGGGGTGAGTGGGGGGTTCTTAGTATCTCTAAATATGAAGAATTGAAAGATCTCATTATGGCGGATCAAATTAAAAGGAAATTATCGTTTGAAATGCGCGAGCATTTTATTGATGAATTAACGAAATTGAATAAAGTAGCCGAATTAGTGAATAAATTGGATGAGTACGAGGCGGCACAGTTCTATCTAAAAAGACCAGGAGCTAGAGGTTTGAAATCAGCTGAAACACAAAGCCATCAGCGCTCCAAGACATTCAATGACAGACCGTAGATCGTCCGTGCTCATCAAAGTGTTACTAACCAACATATTAAATGTGTTTCATGTATGAAATTGGTCATAGAATTTCAGAGTGTCCAAATAAGTATAAAGGAATTAAATGTTTAAAGTGTAATGAATATGGACACCGCAAATTCAAATGTAATAAATGTGAAAAAACTGATATAAATGAAGAAAATAAAGTTTTAATTAATATGTCCAGTCATCATGAATATAAGTTGTACAAATGTCTTAAAATTAAAAGTAAATATGTTGATGCTTTAATTGATAAGGGATCAGATTTATCTAGTTTGAAATATGATTTTTATATGCAAATTGGTGCACCAAAATTAACCCCTTGTGACATCATGGTATTGGAAATCAAAGTGTAAAATCACTTGGTTATTTTTGTGTTGACACTTTTAATATTCTCACTGAGTTTGTTGTTATTGAAAACTTATGTTGTAATATTGTGATTGGTATGGACGTAATTAACAAACTTAATATTTCAATATCAGGAAATGATTTAAGGATTTTGAGCTTTCGAGAAGGTTCTATTAATATTTATTTTATACACGCATTGGAAGTGAAAGAGTCGGAAAAAATAAAAGCTAAACGTTTTGATAGACCCCATACAGGAAGTAAAAGAATTAAAAAAAAAACCGAGTTGCCAAAATGGCACCACTGTTTTGGAATCCGAAAGTTATGAAAAGCAGAAGTTCGGTATCCCCTCCCAAGTGTGAACTATTATTAATATTCCAATGATAGGCGTTGCGTCATCTTGTGTACAGGATGTTAGAGAAAATGATTTAACTTATAATCCCTTATCCGAATTGCCGATTTCCTTGATGGATGAAATTGAATTACAACATATTAAAGATGCTAAAATAAGAAACGAGTTAGATATTTTGATTAGAGAATATAAGCCGCATAAAATTAAAGACACAGGAATAAAAATGACTTTAATTTTAACTGATGATGTTCCGATTTCTCAGAGACCGCATCGAATGTCTTTAAAAGAATAGAAAATAGTTGAGGAACAAATACAAGTCTGGTTAAAAGACAGAATAATTAAACCCTCCTGTTCTAACTACACTTCACCCATTGTTTTGTGTAAAAAAAGGGTAATAATTCATACAGATTGTGCGTTGATTATCGATCGGTTAATTGAAAATTAATCAAGGATGAGCACCCATGCTTCTTACTTCTCAAGCTGTTGTTATGCACATTAGTAGTATATACATGTTGACAACTACGGCAAAACCACTAAGTGGCTGTGTTTGATAGCCAGTATCTGGTCATAGGGCAAAACCAGTAAGTGGCTGTGTTTGATAGCCACTAACTGGCTGTGAAGCACAGCCGCTAAGCGGTTGTGTTTACAAGTGGTGGATTGATAGCTGTATAGCAGAGCGATCTGATTGTGTGGTGTACATACTCTCACAAGACATGTGATCTGAAAGAGAATGAGATATGGCGAAAGTATATGAAAATGTTGTACATATGCTGTGTTTAACATCCCTCTTGCATGCGATTTGGGAATGCACGACTCAAAAGAGCGCAGACCATCTCCTAAGGCCAAGCCGGCGCGAATGAATTCACTCCCCCTCTTTTCGAAGAAAGTTAATGCCAGACAAACAAGTTTTTTCAAGAGGAGAAAAAACGTCTTTCCACCTTGAAGCGGTTAAAACACAATAAGCCGCCGCCTTATCCGTTTGCCTGCCCAGACGGTCAAGGTCGCATCGAGCACGAAAAATGAATTTTGATGTCATGAAGAGAAATTATTTATGGTGTTATTGCGATTAGGCGTTTCGTCTCATATACGAAGATAAAATTTTAATATGCGATCCGAAGTCCGCTTGCGAATACATTGGGGCAGTTGTTTGATTGTAAGAGGGCTTGGGGTATATATATATATATATATATATATATATATATATATATATATATAGAGAGAGAGAGAGAGAGAGGGCTTGAGACCTCCCCAGAATTCGATATGGATTACAACAGGGTGTTCATGCTGCTGTTAGGAATCGTATTAATTGGAGTGGTAATATTTACACTAAGTCTGAGAGAGGACAGTAACGTGGTGGACATTTCGAATTCAACGTGTTATTATTCTAAACAGCTAGGTGATAGAAAAAATTTGTTTTTTCTCATTTGTTGGAAAGGAGATTCACGGGTGTATGATATACGCTATTTTTTTAAAGACGAATCTTTTGGTTTAAAAGCAAACGTCGTAGGAGTACAACTAATAGAATCCGAGTTTTATCAGTTATGTCAAGTATGTTGAAATTGAGACATCCTTCGACTTGCTTGGTGACGGGGCCATCGCAGAGCGGTAAAACACAGCTCGTGCGAAAAATGATTGCTGAACAAGTTTATGAATGCAATATGAACAAAATTTTGTGGTGTTACTCAACATGGCAACCTTGGTTTGCCGAAGAGAAAAACATAACGTTTGTTTGCGGTTTACCATCGAAGGAAAAGACATACAATTTGATCGTAATCGATGACATGATGAATGATCTAACAAATGCTATTTCGTCTATGTTTACAGTTGGTTCACACCATGGGGGTTATAGCGTGATTTTAATCACACAAAATCTATTTCCTCGTGTGAGAGTTATGCGTGATATCAGCTTAAATACACACTATTTGATTATGTTTCGCAATAGCCGAGATTTATCTCAAGCTGCTTGTTTCTCTAGACAAGCATTTCCTGGGAAAGGGAACTATTTCATGGATGCCTATAAAAAAGCAACCACAGAACCTTTCAGCTATTTGCTTGTTGATGTTCACCCGAGAAGCCCAGAGGAGCAACGCCTCCGACAATCTATATTTCCAGATCGTGGGCTTATTAATTGGGTCTTTTTACCATTGAAAAATGAATAGAGTGAGACGCCATGTGCATTTACTACACTTACTCTCCAATGCGAGTCCCCAACAGCGAAAGGCCATTTTAAGAACAGCGTCAAATGAACAAATTCAATCATTGTGTGAAATTTGTCAGAATTTGTTATCGGGAAATATACCCAATGCTAAAGTGAAAAAACTTGGCTATTACAAGAGAGTGATTCGCCAGATGGCAGATAGAAAAATACCAATTACAAGAAAACGCAAATTGTTCACGAAACAAACAGGCGGATTTTTGCCTCTGATTTTACCTGCTGTGTTGAGCCTGTTGGGGGGAATTGCGGGTAAAGCTATTGGCAAACGCATTTGAAAATGTCAAAGAAAATGGCATTAGTACCACCGGAACTGGTATCTGAATATTATCAGCTAAATAAACCCGAAATTCGAATGGAAGACAATATTCTTAGTTTGTTACAACAGAATGAAATGCCCGACGATATGAGAGCTAAACTTCTCTCTCAGTTAATACCCAAATACCAGAGAGCGATGCAACCTCCAGCGCCTCAGAAACCGTTTGAAATTCCTCCTGAATTGTTGGAGAGTATACAATTATCCGAAACAAAACCTTCTGAAGATGTTTCTATTCCTACTATGCTGGTTAAATACCTAGGATATGCTGTTCCGAAATCGCTAAAGAAATATGTATCACCAATCTTGGAAAAATTGAACAGTTCAAACTATACATTTAATGAAAACAACGAATTGGAAGTGAATGGGAAGCCAGAATATCGAAGCAATGCAATAGATATTTTTAATTATCTGATGAGAGACACTCAGAAAATCGAAGCTCCTCCGAGAGGTTTTGATAATTTTTTTAAAGGCATTTGCGAAACTAACATCCCGCATCAATGGATTGGCAATAAAAGACTTCGAGAGCAGTTAACTGTTTCAGAGATGAATCCATTGATGAAGAGAACAGGTTCACTCTCTTCTGCCGAGACTAAAACCCCGAAATGGGAGACATGGAACGAATGAGAAGACTTTACTTTAATCCCAAAGAACCTGCCTCGTTTGGAAGAGTCAATCGGTTGTCAAAGGAAAGTGGTATTAATAGGCATGACGTTCGGAAATGGCTCTCACAACAAGACGTCTATACTTTACACAAACCAGTGCGTTACAAATGTCAAAGGCGGAAAACAATATCCTATGGCGTGAATGAGTTATGGCAAAGCGACTTGATAGATGTGCAGAAACTATCCCGATATAATAAAGGATATCGATATATTCTTACCATTATCGATGTGATGTCGCGATTCTTTAGGGCCATTCCTATTAAAAAATAAGAAAGCAAGTACAATGGTAAAGGCGTTTCGAAATGTTTTCCAAAAAATGAAACCTTCGAATTTACAAACCGACAAAGGAAGCGAGTTCTATAATAAAAAGGTTCAAGATCTGTTCAAGAAATATGGTATTCATCATTATTCCACTAAAAGTGAGACCAAAT
The DNA here is from genome assembly GCA_947359465.1 of Metellina segmentata. NCBI lineage: Eukaryota > Metazoa > Arthropoda > Arachnida > Araneae > Tetragnathidae > Metellina > Metellina segmentata. The sequence goes on from OX375877.1 coordinate 57,249,054, forward strand.
GTGCTATTTTAGAACGCATGCATCGAACGCTACGTGCACGCATGTATCGAGTTTTCACTCATCGTAACTCCTATAAGTATTATGATATTTTACAATCGCTAGTATATTCATATAATCATTCCGTGCACAGCAGCCATGGTTTCAAGCCGGCTGAAGTAACCACTAATGATGAACCGATCATATATAAACGATTGTACGAGTTCAGTTCTTTAACAAAATTTCGTTATGCGGTGGGCGATGTGGTGAGAATATCAAAAGCTCTCAGAACGTTTAGAAAGGGATATATACCAGGATGGAGCGAAGAAAGTTTTAAAATCTATAAAAGATATCCCACAAGTCCACATACTTATGTTCTACAGGATTTGAATGGAAAAGAGATTGATGGTCGTTTTTATGCTGAGGAGTTACAAAAGATAGAAAAAACTCCGGATGGTTATTGGGCAATTGAAAAAATTATTCGTACTAAAGGTAAAGGACCATCTCGTCAACTTTTGGTTAAGTGGCTAGGATTCAACGATTCCTTCAACTCGTGGATTAAAGCAGAATGGATCAGAACATAGATGATTTCCATGTCATTTTACCTTCAAATGCTAGCACGAACTATTTTCCGAACAACACGCCAGATCGTTATCGGACTAAATTAGCTTATCCGATTACTCTAAATGGCTCATGGGAATGTTGTTTAGCAGAAGCAACCATACCGGGTAGATTCTTTACCATTCACCCTGGTTATAATGATGAATATTCTATAGAGAAAATGGTGGAAGTAAAAGGTGTAACAACTTTGCCTAAATATGACATAGTACTTTATAGTGAAGATCATGTAGACTTTGTGGAAGGAGTCAATGCAAATCTTAAAAAGACATTTGCAAATCCTCCTCTTATTCTTTTTCTGAATGCGTCAAGATCACGACTTCGTATAACATTAAAAACAGGATGGGATATGTACATTACTTCACAACATGCTGAACATTTCTTGCAGTTTTTAAAATTGAACCCAAAAATTAATGATATAACACGTAGTAGAACTATAGACTATGTTTAAACCGTGGACTATCACAAACCGAATTTAGAGAATTTTCGAAACCAGTTTATAACACTTGTTGCCAATAAACCAATACCAAAACTAACTTATGATATATTACTAGATAAAATGAATGGTAATGTATTTGAACAAATCAATAGAAAGATCGTTGCTACAACAGCGAGTAGTCTAGCACAGTTCTTACGACGCGAAAATAGTATAGTTGTAAAATTAAAAGAACATATAGATATACTTCTTGAACGTGACTCCTGCCCCAATTTAATGAAGTCTCTGGGCATCGAAGAATCTTCTTACATTATTAGCGGTGATAAAAAAGAAATCACATTAAACTATTCTAATCCATTAAATGGAGTTGAGGGTGAAAAGTTTAAGATTATTGTCAATGAAGAATTTCCAGCTCTTCATTATGAACAAAGAACATATAATTTTAAAATACCTACTGGCATGTATCGACAGGCCAAATACTTTTTTAACGAATTCAAATTCGTTCAATTCAAGATACTACCTGATTCTAAAGTCAGGTTGGTTGTACCGCAAGACATCAAAGTAGTGTTTGGAGATAAACTCTCGGATTTATTAGGATTTACGCTAAATACATTCACAGAAGGAGCATACATTTCCGATTATAGCCTAGAATTAACAGCAGGTATAACAGAGATATATGTATATAGTGATATAGTATCTCCCTCGCTTGTTGGTGATTCACTGGCTCCAATTTTAAAAATCATACCGATTGCGAATGAAGAACAAGATCAAATAGTGAAAACTTTCCCCGTACCGCTTTATTTTCGCGTTAAAAGGCAACATTTTGACTCCATTGAGATTGAACTGCGAACAAGCAGGGGTACACCCATACAATTTATATCTGGAAAAACGAGCCTGGTGCTATCCTTTCGAAAAAAATTGTTATAAAGCAGTGTACAAACACCCCCTCTCTTCATATTAGTCTTTAATCATGCATAAACACGGTCGAATGTTGAACCCTCAAGATTGTATTGATTACTATTGTAATCAACAATCAGGGAAGGGGGGCTATTTTTCATCAGATTTTCCCATACAGAGAGGTTATGGAATGTTCACTAATTTGCGTCGATTCGCTCAACCTCTTATGATCAAAGTGGGAAAATATTTAGGCAGACATCTGCTAACCGCTGGAGAGAATGTAATACGAGACATTTCACAGGGTAAATCCTTCAGAGAGGCCAGTCGTAATAGGATAGGAGAATCCGGCAGAGAGATCAAACACGATCTGCTTCGCAAATTGAGAGGTGGTGCTAGTGGTATTAAAAGAAAGAAACAAACGAAGAAAAATCAGATGAAACGTCGAAAGAGGTGTTCGAAAGACGTGTTTTCTAGACTCTAAAAAAATGGAAAACTGTTATTGCACAAAGAGTGAGCTAGATTTGTTCGAAACATCGCGAATTCAGTTAGCAATCGACCGCTCAAGCTTTATAGAAATTCACCCTGTTGCGTCCATTTCGGACAGCAGCACAATTGAATTTGCCATATCTGGATTGGGTGAATCATATTTCGATCTTTCCCATGTTTTCCTCTATGTTCAAGCGAAGATTGTAAAAACAGATGGCAGCGCATTCGTTGCTGCCGATCAATGTGGCCCTATCAATTATCTCTTAAATACCATGTTCTCCGAATGTCATGTCTCACTCAATGACAGACAAATTTCTTCGGAAAACAATTATGCTTACAAGGCTTATATTCAAAACATGTTGTTTCATCCTGAATCCTCTCAAAAGAATCTGCTAAGTGCGGCAATGTTTCATAAAGATACTGCTGAAAAGTATGATGATTTGGATATTGCTGGAGGTGGGAACAAGGGCTTGAAGACGAGATGGAATCGCACTAAGAACGGTGTCCTTTTTGATATGTGTGGTCCTCTTCATTTGGATTTAGGCAATCAATCGAAATTATTAATAAACGGCGTGGGAGTACGCATCAAACTAGAAAAAGCAAAACATGCGTTTACCTTGTTAGCAAATACGGATGGCTACTGTCTTAATATCGAAAATATCAGCCTCTTTGTGAGACGATGTGAAGTATCGAGCTCGATATTGATCGGACATGAGAAAGCGCTGGAACATTCTCTCATTCAAATGCCGTTTACAAGAATTGAAATGAAAACATTCACTCTAGGCACTGCGCTAAAAAGTGTTACGATACCGAATGCCGTCAATGGGGCGCTTCCCAATAGAATCATTTTGACTATGATATCCAACTCAGCGTTTAATGGAGATTTTAAAAAGAATCCTTTTAATTTTAAAAATTATGATCTGAGCCATGTTTTTCTAACAGAAAACGGTGTGCAGATCCCAGCCACCGCTTATGCCCCGAGTTATGCGAAAAATCTTTATGCTCGAAATTATTTGAGCTTGTTTACAGATCTTGGCAAACATGATACGAGCATAACTTTTAACGAGTATAAACATAACCTATGTTTTTACGTGTTTGATCTCACTCAAGACTATTCAGCTAGCGACCCATATGCGAACATAACTCGAAGTGGTGATATATCGATTCATTTAAAGTTCGATGCAGATCTCAGCGAAACGGTTACGTTGATAGTATATATGGAAATGCAAGCTCTCATAGAAATTGATAAAAGCAGAAACATCTTTATCGACTATTAAAATTATGGACGGTGTGATGTTGAGCAGGCTTGCACAGGGTGATCATAAGATCCGATCCACCTTTGGGGGCGTATTCGCAAGTGATATGCTTCCTTTAAAAAGAAAGCACTATCGTTCCTTCATTGTAAACACCGATCCTGCGCATTGCGGTGGGCAACATTGGCAAGCCATGTATTTTGATGAAAAAGGATATTGTACGTTTTTTTGTTCTTATGGCACACCTCCTCTTCACAATATTAAATCCTTCTTAAGCAAAAATTCAAACCAATATGAGTGGAATCACCACACATTACAACATTATAAAACCATGTCATGTGGTCTATTTTGTCTCTATTTCTTGTGGCATATCACAAGAGGATTAACCATCAACAGATTGCGAGCGTCGGATGTCTGCGAAAATGAGCGAATTGTTCAAAGTTTTGCCCATCAACACCTCAAAATCGGTGCTACGCCGGAGCTGGGTTATAATCAATATTGCCATCCGCTTCGTAAAACCCGATAAGAGAAAATGAGATTTTTATGAAACGTTTAGCGAACAGAAAACTAAATTTAAACAACATCTCTCGCCAGAGGTCGGGAATCGAATTGTTCTCATGTTGATAAATACAGGAGAACATTCTATTCGCATTTAATCTAGAGAAAGAACTCTAACTATACAATCATCATGGAGCGCTATGGTTATTTGATCACAGGGTCAAACATTGCGAACATCCAACATCATAATGTTTTGTATAGTGACATTATAGAATGTCTGAAAAACGGCATTGAGGAAACAGCTGAGAGCGAATTCAAACCCATGTACTTTAAAATATTACATAACTCAGATATTGTTAAGTATTTACATTGTGGAAAGAAAGATCAAATCTATTCCTATACCTATCTACATCAAACATCTTCTTTAGAACCCTATTACATATGCTGTGGGGCTAGCAAACTCTATACGGATTTGCTTCAATGTATTATTGATGGTAAAAATATGGATGTGAGCGTTCCGGACATTCCAGGCTATAAGCTAAAAGTAGGATATCTGAAAATACTTGAAGATGATGAAGTGTTAAAAGATATACACGCCCCCAGCTAAATTCATGTCTGAGCCTGTTTGCTGATTATGTATTACAGCAGCCTCTATGTGGACACTTGTTAATGATGAAGTGATGTATTACTGTAACCTCTATGTGCTTACTTGTTGCTGATGAAATGTTAAAAGATATGCATATCTCTCAACTAGATTCATGTCCAGACTTGTTTGCTGATTATGTATTACTGTAACCTTCATATCCTACAATAAAATTATTTCATTTTTCAAACATGTCTATGTCTGCTTTCTTTCTATCGATTGCTATAAAAGAACTATCACCTAGCGAAAAAACTCATTTACTCTCAGGAGTGTTTTCTGTTCGGTTGGGGTTTTGTTTGTTCTCCAAAAGGAATAGCAAGAAAAATGCCTGTGGAAAGCTCAGAAGTTAATTGGAAATCCTTTTCGAGAGATAATTCACTCACAGAGGATGTTATGAGAAGTTTGCATCACAAAAGTGATTGGTCTTTAATATCTCAATATCAAAAGTTTCAGAGAATTTTATTATTGAGTTTCAATCGTCTGTTGATTGGGCCGCAATCTGTCAATATCAAAAGCTATCAGAGGAATTTTTAGACACCAATCGAAAATATGTCGATTGGAGCATTATTTCGCGATACCAAACTCTGTCTCCTCGTTTTATGATCAAATTTGCTGATAAACTTGATTGGAAAAACATTTCTACCTATCAAATTTTGGATAGTAATTTTATTTTTAATAACAGATCATTGGCTAGATATGCATCTAGTTTCAATACATCAAAAGCTATCAGAGCGCACAATTGAGCTGCTCCCCGATATGGTCGATTGGAATGAAATTTTCAAACACCAAGATCTTTCTTCAAAATTTATTAGAGATAATATAGATAAAGTGTCAGATTGCGGTGTTCTCCAAGACAAATATCTATCAGAACAGGTTGTACAAGCTATTTTTAAACGACAGGTGCTCATGTATCTAGCTAAAATTTGTTCGAATCTAAAGTAAATTCTAAAAACGTTTCATAGGTGGTATCTCCATCGTATCTTTCTATCTAGAAGTTTTCGCCATTACATAGCACGCCATGGAACGATACGGTTATCTTATTTTAGACTCTGCAAGCACGTATAGTTATATACATTATAAACTAAACTCCAACATTTCGGGATGTGTGCGCGATGTGCTTTCAGTGTTTTGTCTAAATCAGATGGACAAGAAAAAGCTGTGCTACATCAAAATTTTGAACAATCAAGAAATCGTTGAATTGATTCATGAAGATGCTCAACAGCCTAGATTTGGAATGTGTTGGTTACATCGAACAACCATCCACAAGGCATTTTCTATTTGTGGTAGCGGGTGGCTGCTATATTCAAACATCTTAGACTGTCTTGAATCTTCAAATGATTGTATTCGACAAACAGAGATGAACTATTCAAGTCCTGGCTTCTTCAAACATAGTTTTTTTCAAATTTTAGACGATGAAGATATTGTAAACCTGTTAAAACCATAGAAATAAAGAACCATCTGTAATATTTAAAACTGAAATAAATATATTTGATCCGATTTATTGTGATGGCTCATTTTTTCAGGTTTTATCTTATACTGCCATGTTCTTTCGCCTCTAGGCATCGGAATAGTCACGTTTTCGAAACAGACGGTCACGCCCGTCGCTCTCATGCAAATTACCTTTAGTAATAACATCCTTATTCACATCTAAGAGCTAGGAGAGGGTTTATTTTTGAAAGTTAATTGTGAATTAACAACAAAAGCAAAATCCCATCTATCTTCCAGGATTTTCGCAGGTGTTTGAACAGGATAGGGCGGTGCAATTCATGGTTCAAGGTGATTTTCCCTGCATCGGATCTATACGCCTCGAGTGTTTTTTTATTATTTAATCAAACTATAAAATCCTTTGCGCTCCTAGCAACAGTTTTATAATTTTCTCTTGTCTGTGTGTGAGTGTCCGCGTCCTCTGTTCTGTCTCTTTGCTGGCTCCGCGCATCGCTTGCGTCTCCTGTTCAGATTGTCGCTTCGCAGCTATCGTCTTGCTAACGCTTGCCTGTGTGTACCTCATTGAGATCGCATCTCTTCTCCTCCAAGCCAGATGAGCTCTTCCAAGATGGGTAAGTTATTATTTCATTTTGATCAAACCCCCCTCCCCTCCAAAAACCTCTAACTTTAATTTTTTGTTAAATATAGTTTTACTTCTCTCTCCCCCAGACAGTAAAAAACGATATTTTTGCATAAGCGATGACGAAGAACAAGAAGAAGCTATCCAAAAGCTCCATATCCTTCCACCTGCTAGCAAAAAAATAAAGAAAGCCGCATCTGTCTCGGGTGGTAGTGGAAAACAAGATCCCCGTTTTGATCTGGACTTGTCATCGGATTTTGATACTCCGAAATCTGTGGCACCCTACTGTATTAACCTCGGGAAGGGCATCGCAGTGGAGCTTAAAGAGTTCAGGAAAGTTAATTATATAGGGTTTTTTAAAACCACCGAAGGGGGAGATGTCAAAAATAGATTTAATCTGCCCTTGTCTTTGCTAGAAAATTTAACGAAGCCATGCGATGCGATGGCCTCCTATGTTAAGTCGATAGAGCCGTGAGGCTCGAGGAGGGATGCCATCGGTTTTAGAGGTACCTTTTTGCTTTTCAGCTTTTAGAGCCGGCAATGTAGGGGGTTTTTGCTTTTGTTATGTGTTGTTTAATGTGTCAAACCCGCCTTTTGTTTCTCTTTTTATATGTATATAACATTTTTTTTACATAATGTTAGAATTTAGAACTTTTAAATCATCTTTCCAAAATTATGTTAAAAGTTTAAGATCTATAGTTAATTCCACAGATCCTGATGTGTTGTATAGCGAGGCACGAGATGTGATTCGAAATATTTTAAACAGCGGGCATGTTTTAAGACTCAGGCTAATAATTTGTCTGAGTATTGTTTTTTCAAAATTAAACGATCAAAATGAAGAAATTTTGAACACTTTTTATTTTTGCAGTGATGCCCAACGAATTCTTTCACCATCTTGAAATATATTCTGCGATTGATAGAGCTTTTTCCAAAATTTTTAACTCGATTGATGCATTCACTAGGAATGGTAGTGGTTGGATTCTAAAAAATATTCAACACATAGACATCCATCTCGGCAACTATCGCGAACTCCGAGGAGGATGCGCAGAGGCGAGCTTACCTTTAAAGTTAAGAAATAAAAAAGCGCTTATTTCTATTAAGTGCACAAACAAATGTTTTTTGTATTTGATTCTCGCTAAACTCTATCCTGCTAGTTTTCATATCAACTCACCTCGTAAATATTTTAAACATCTAAAATATTTAAAAATTAAGAACATGAAATTTCCGATGGCTATTTCTAAAATAGGCATTTTTGAAAAAATGAATAATCTAAGCATAAAAGTATATGGTTGGGAAGAAAATGATGTTTTTCCCATTCGCGTGTCTAATCAACCCAAAGCATGCACGAGCATAGATTTGCTATATTTCGAAAAACATTATTTTCTCATTAAACACTTTAACAGGCTAATGAATAGAAAACACGGCATACATCATTACTGTCGTAAATGTTTATGTGGCTTCGCGCGCCGCTCTACGTTAAACAGTCATGACATTTTATGTCAACAAATCGCTCCCCAAAAAGTGAGCATGCCAAGAGATTTGACTCTGAAATTTGCTAATCTCGCGAAAATGCTATATCATCCGTTTTGTGTGTTTGCAGATTTCGAGGCATTAACAAAAAAAGTACAGACCGTTTCGCCTTCTTCTTCCGCTAGTTACACTAACATTATCGAGCGACATGAGGCCATTAGTTATGCCGTTGTTGTAACTGACATAGAAGACAATCTCATTTTTCACAAATTTTATGTAGGAGAAAATGTGATCAAACATTTTTTGAAAACGTTAAAATATATCGCAGAAAAAATTTTGGAAAAAATGCATGGGACAATACCTATGATTGATAATCCTAGTCCTACTTTCGATTCTAAAACATGTCACATTTGTAGAATGCCTTTTAAAACAAACGAAATGAGAGTGCGTGATCACTGTCATTGGGGTAACGGACAAATCAGAGGTCTTGCACACCAATCATGCAATTTAAATTACAGAGCAACATACTTTGTCCCTGTTGTCATACATAATTCGCAAAACTATGACACGCATCTTATTCTAAAAAATTTGCCTTCTAATTTTGCGAAAGTAATAAACATCATACCCATAAATATGGAGAGATTTACATCGTTTTCTCTCGATGCGCTTAAATTTATTGACTCTTTTCAATTTTTAGATTCTTCTCTAGATGTATTAGTTAACAATTTAAAAAGCAGTAACCACGCTTTTAAAATTTTTGATGCTTTTTACAAACATGAAAAAAACCGCTTTTTATTAAAACAAAAAGGCATATTTCCATATTCATATCTGGATTCCATCGAAAATTTAAAAGAACGCCAATTGCCTCCTAGAAAGGCTTTTTACAATGTTTTAACCGATTGCGCTGTAAGCGAAACTGATTACAAACATGCCCAGCTGGTTTATCATACTTTTAACTGTAAAACTTTCACGGACTATCTAGAGCTGTATCAAAATGTTGATACTCTAATGCTAGCCGTTGTGTTTACTTCTTTTAGAAGAACTGCGATGAATTATTATAAATTAGACCCCGTGCATTTTATTACGATTGCTGAATTAACATGGAACGCCGGGTTAAAATTTACCAAGGTTGAGTTACAACTTTTAAACAACGTCAACGATTACATCTGGTTTGAATCCCAAATGAGAGGAGGCATTTGCTATTTAGGTAGACGTTATGCTAAGGCAAATAATAAGTTTGTTCCTGATATGTATGACTCTAGCAAACAATCCGAATTCATTTTAGCTCTTGATGCTAATAATTTATATGGATTCGTGATGAGTCGACCTCTTCCTGTAGGGAATTTTTCTTGGTTAAGCTCAGAGGAAATTAACGATTTTAATGTTTTTAATTATGGTGCTTTCTCTGATGTAGGATTCATACTCGAAGTCGATCTGCTCTATCCGGAGAGTCTACATCTTGAAACAAACGATTTACCTCTTGCCCCAGAACATTTAAATATTACATATGACATGCTTTCTCCTTATTCTAAAAGATTGTGCGATAAATTTCAGCTTAAGAACACTCTCCCATGTAAAAAACTAACACCCAACTTTTATCCTAAAAGTAATTACATAACACATTATTTAAATCTACAATTCTACGTTAAAAAAGGCATGATCGTGAAAAAAATTCATAAAATATTGGCTTTTAAGCAAGAGCCATGGCTAAAAAAATATGTTGATTTTAACAACGAGAAACGAAAAGCAGCCACCAACGAATTCGAAAAAACATTTTGTAAAAAAATGAATAATGCATTTTTCGGACGACTTATGCTTAACCAGCGGAAAAAAGTTTCGATAAAAGCAGCCACAGTGAAAGAAGATTGTAAAAAATATCTTTCTAGCCCGCTTTTAGAATATTTCGAAGCAATTAACGAGAATTTAACTCTGTTTAAAATGAAAAAAGTTAATCTTATATTGGACAAACCTGTTTATGCGGGTTTTTGCATTTTGGAGTTATCAAATCTCCACATGTATAAGCTTTACTACAATCATTTTAAAAAGTTTTATAACAAAAACTGTGAATTGTTATACATGGACACTGATTCGTTATACATTTCTTTACAAACCGAAAATGCATACATAGACATGCAAACAAAATTTCGCTCTATTTTAGATTTAAGCAATTACCCTGAAAACCACTTCTTGCATGATCTAACGAATAAGGGTGAACTAGGATTTTTAAAAGCCGAAACTGTTGAACCTATTAGAGAGTTTGTTGGTCTGAAAGCAAAAATGTATGCTTTTTCTTATGGCTCCGAGTGTAAAAAAACAGCTAAAGGCGTTAAAAAATCTACACTACGCGATTATACTCTTGAGCGTTATAAATTAGTTTTACAAAATGAATCTCAAATGAGAGGAAAACAATGCTCTATTGTTTCCAAAAAGCATGAGCTTTATACGGTTGCACAAAATAAAATTGGACTTTCTGCTTACTATGATAAAAAATATGTAATGTGCGATGGTGTTCAAACCTTGGCATACGGACATTTTTTAATTGATAAGACATAAAACAACATCCTGTATTTCAGATCTTTTGTTTTCTATGTGCTTTAGACAATGGCTAAACATAGACCAACAATATGGTGTGTTTATATTTAGCCACTGTCCAGCTTTATACTCGTCCATGTTTATGCTATGATTATGCTTAATTAGTATATAGTAATGAATTTATAACGTATGCACACACAACTTTGTGTTTTTGTATTATAAATTCTTTTGTATTTTGCTTGTGCTTTTTCGAGAAAACGAGGGCTTCCTCGAAGAGGAGCTCAGTGGTAATTTGTACACATGTGTCTGCACATTTGCATATCATAACTTCTTTTGTAATTGCTTTTTCATGTTTTGTATGCTTTTTCATGCTTTGTGCTTTTTCAATAAAACAGGACCTCCTCGAAGAGGAGCCTGGAGGCCTGGCTATAGTAAATAATTGTGAATATAATTCAATTATTTCTATAGCGGGTTCCTCAGGCCGGCAGATTTTCAAAAACTGTTCCTAAATCGAGAACAAATGCTCGATCTGGTTTCAGTAAACATTTTTTCGATCGGGGTAGAAAAACTCCGAAGTCATGCTTGGTAAAACTGTTTCCCGAACTCGAGAACAAATGCTCGAGTGGGTTTCGGGAACATTTCCTTTTTTCGATTGCGGACAGAAAAGTCCCGAAGTCGATTGATAAAACTGTTTCCGAACTCGAGAACAAATGCTCGAGTGGGTTTCGGAAACATTTCCTTTTTTCGATCGTGGGCAGAAAAGTCCCGAAGTCGATTGATAAAACTGTTTCCGAACTCGAGAACAAATGCTCGAGTGGGTTTCGGGAACATTTCCTTTTTTCGATCGTGGACAGAAAAGTCCCGAAGTCGATTGATAAAACTGTTTCCGAACTCGAGAACAAATACTCGAGTGGGTTTCGGGAACATTTCCTTTTTTCGATCGCGGACAGAAAAGTCCCGAAGTCGATTGGTAAAACTGTTTCCGAACTCGAGAACAAATGCTCGAGTGGGTTTCGGGAACATTTCACTATATCATTTGGTAAAACCGTTCTGAACTCGGGAACAAATGCCCGTTTCAAAAATAACATTTCACTTGTCCTACTCCTATGTGGTAGTGGACAACAGGTCCAACGTCGAGGGGGCCTGTAGGATATCCGAGATGTGAGTGTGTGCATTTCTATGCTCACATTTTGGATGTCTTACAAGCTGTTACTTAGCCGTGCAGTGCTTGGTAAGTTCGTTATGTTTTCCTATTTTACATTAACTGGCTGCAATTAAGTATAACAACACAATCTCTTCATCCGATGGTAAGTCCTCATTTTGAATACTTATTTTTCTCTCAGTTCTTGGACGAAAGGTAAACACAAAAGTAGTTTGCCATGCCAATATGCGCGTAATTTTGTTTCATAGTATCAAATTTATGCGCATATTGGCACAGTAAACTCTTTTACATTAACTACCCAGCACCATGTAATGAGTTTGTTCTTTTTCCTTCATTACAAAATTCTCTGCTGTCTCGGTTTTGATCTCCAGAGGAATTAACAACCCACTTGTAAACACAGCCGCATTAACTGCTTGCAATTAAGTATAACAACACAACCTCTTCATCCGATGGTAAGTCCTCATTTTGAATACTTATTTTTCTCTTCCCAGTTCTTGTACGAAAGGTAAACACAAAAGTAGTTTGCCATGTCAATATGCGCGTAATTTTGTTTCATAGTAGGGTCATTCCATGTGAAATGAGCAAAAATCAGGAAAAACCCGTGGCCGTATGGTAATGGATTTTCATGAAATTTGGTACAGGGGTTTAGTTTATGCATAAATAACGATATCCAAAAGAATTAGGTTCAAAATTAAATATTTTCGAAATTGGAGGCATTTTTAGGACTTCCAACTTTGAAGAACAGTTGCGAGATCGCTTAATGTTGTATGTTTGAAGTTCTGTTTCGCAAAAACTACTTAACGTAGACAAACATGTTTTACATTTTTATAATCTGTACAAAATGTTCTTTTTCGCACTGTGGCAACAACCTTTTTAAGCATCATATTTAATCCAAAATTTAGTTGCAAAAAATGGAAAATTGTCATTTTTGACGGAATTAAAAACATTTCTATGGGCTAAAGAAGTTTTACGACATACTTTAAATTCATGCCAGTTACAATGCTAGATATGATAATATTACTGATAGAGTTTGGAAGTCGTATTTTAATTCTTTCATCTTCAAAATAGCTAACGAAAAGTACAAAATGATAATTTTCTACTCTAAATAGGCATAAGAAATCAAATGAAGGACAGCTTTTACAAAACCGACATTTCACAGGAATACAGTTTAATATGTATATTACTTGTAAAAAAAATCAGGATTGTAATATGAGTCCTAAAGCAACAATAATAAAAACAAAATCACAACATTTGCTTACCACTCTATGCATGTTACGAGAACTTCAATGATAACAGTGAAATAAAATATAGATAATGAAACCCTAATTCAACAAAGAAATACCAAATCATGTTTAACTTTAAGGGTGAATTATAAAAGCAGAAAAAATGAGTGTCAAAACAAGCTTAAAAATTTCAACGTAGTATCATAGAAATTATGAATTTTAACTAATTACCTTTTCAAATTCACGATGTGGTAAAACTCACAAGTTAAACTTTGCTTCTTCTATTATTGAAACGTGATTTTTTTTGTGCTGCTGAATTCTTTTTAAACTCTTTACTTCTTTTCCTGGCGATTGCGATAAATATGACACTCGAATTAGAGTCGTACGGTTTGGAATAGGAATGTAGCAATGACAGTTACGAGTTCCCGTAATGGTTGCGGTCACTTCATTAAACCTTTGTTGAAGATAAGACTCAATTTGTATAACATCAGTTGAAGGCACATAAAATAATTTGATGTTTGAAATGGTTGAAGTACAGAAGGAAAATAGTTGTGTCTTGCATTTAAAATCTGATTGTTGTATGGTCTCTGTAAACTTGTTCTTGCGGCTAACCGTTTGATAGTTCCACCGATTCCATCGCATGGGCTTTTGCCATGACTTGTAGCGAAAAAGTGCCATTCTGCCTTCAATTCAAAATCGGATTCATTATGGCAAATGTTGGAAAAGTTTTTCCGGTTTTTATACTGTGCTGAACACCTATCGCTGAAATAGATAAGTTTCTTCACAGAAAGAAACCTTTCTTTTATAAAAGGGATTACGGCAGTCTGAAATGCAAATACACTCAATGTATCATGTCTAGTATGGTCACTAATAACACACATTGAAAGGATTTGAAACCTGTTTTCGTTATCCTTCCCATAAAGTACAAATGGGTGCAGTGTAGCTTGAGTACTTTCCCAATGGAATCCTTGAATTGTATCCTGAACAATAAATGAATAATTTTCTGAAAAATCGAGGAGTACAATGCATTTTTCCTGGGAAACAGTCAATTTCTTTTCCTCCAAAAATTTGGAAAGGGATTTAGCAATGAAATGATGTTTTGTCAATCCAGACATACTCTCAACAAGTGAGTCAAGAAATTCTTCTGTTGACTGGACTTGTGTGATTAGAGTAGATCTGTCGGTCGAAATCCAACGCTTGTAAATAATTTCTTCTAAATTTTGGAAAACCTCAAACTTTTCTATTTGAGCACGAAATTGATCTTTTGGACACTTATCACATTCTCCGAACATACATTTTTCCTTTTCAATGTTACAAACATATAATTTCATTAGCTCTAGCAAAGAATAATGAGGTTTAATAGCGTGTAACATCAATTTCATATTTTGATGTATGGTGCACACACACACACGGAATGTGTGCCATTACTTCGAGCTAGTACACAATGTTTCGGTCTTAATTCAGCGAATTTACTGAAACCAATCTTTGCACTCCCAAGCTGTTCCTTAAACTACTGGTATCCTTCTTTTAAGTTACAAAGAATCAACCTTTTTTGTTTTGGGACTTTACCTTCATCTGTGTTTACATTAACATAGTCTTTTTTTCCTGGACATAGCCGACTTATGTCATCAGACTCGTAAAAGTTTATAACTATTGCAATAATATTGTCATTAATTTTTTTGCCTTGTCTCTTAGCAGGTTTTCCTTGCTAAATATAATGTGGTAGGATATTCTGTCCTTATTTTTTCCAGACTCCAGCTCTTTGGAACAAGAGTTAGAATTTGAATTTTTTTCTGCAGGGGATGTTGTTTCAGTAAACTTTGCTTTCAGCTGTTCTATTAAACAATAAAAAATCTTCCTTACTTTCAGTCGCATGTGTACTATTAATTTTATTGAGGTTTACTTGCAAAACAGTTTCCAAATTTATTTTAGCAGTTGAAACAAATTTCTGTAATTTTCTTCTGCCATAATGTTTTCTTTGAGTCATGCTGAGTTTACGAACCTTTTTAACAGGCGAATTTCCCATGTTCTGTAGGCTGTTATTAAGTTTCTCGTACTGTTTCTCTAAAGCTTCCGTTTCAGAAACAAAATCTGTTGCATCCTCTTCTGTAATAAAATTTTTAACACCAATTTCACATGTGAGACAGATCTTTTTACCTGGCGAGAGCAATCCAGCTGATTTCTTGGCAATATCTAGTGTTATTATTCGCCGGGACTTTTTCACGGCACGTTTGTGACTTTTAAAAGGATTACAACAAGTTCGTCGGAATAAGTAAGTATACTTCAGTAAATACACTTTCTCATGGTGAAGACAAATGTTTTCAAACTTCCTACCTAATTTCAAATACAACAATCCTCTGTCTTTATCTGTAAGTTCGGAAAGTTCTTTTAATCCGGTTTCTTTTACATAATGGATTTTATGGCAGTTTTCTTGTAACATTTCTCCAACGTCACATTTCGAAAGTTCAGGAATTTTAAAATCTCTTTACTTTCAAAATCAAACATAGTAATAATATTTCCTAAAAACTACAAGAAAATCCAAAAGACTTCTCTAACCGACTAATGATCATTTCAATGGATGGAACACTTATGGATTGCCAATTGAACATTCGCCGGTGTTCGAAAGCTTTCGGTTCAGCAAAAAATTATCAGTTTATAGCAACCCAAGCACATTTATAACCATAATTCATTTAGTAGTGTTTATTTATTATATTATCTGTCATTGAATGTAATAGCATCTCTTTCAATGAGGAAATGGATGGCTTAATGGCGTGTTTCCGCCTGTTTTGTTTCGTCATGCGATAAAATAAAACTATAGTTTTCATCTAGTTAAAAATGCTCCTGGGACGAAAATAAGCAAATTACAATGATGAAAATTTCAGGACAGATAATATACATCTGGACACATAATACTAAAAATTTAGAGTTTTTCTGAGCTGTCCTTCACAATAAAATTTGTATTTAAAAATACAGAAAAATCGCCGTTTTCAATTATTTTCCTTTATTATTATTTTTTTTATTTAATAAGGAATATGACTACAATCACTAAATTATACCTACCTTTTATATAGAAGAAGGGCTTTGTTAAGAATTATTTTTGATATTGTCTTTCCATTTTTAGAGGTACTAGAGCAATTTGAAATTGGTATCATATTGGACAAATCTCTGTTTTCGCCGATCCTTCAGAACGAGAAGTGCCGGATATTAAACAAAATTCTGACATTTCCTGAAAGAACTTTTACTGAAGAATGTAACAATATAAAAATTTATAATTTGTGTCAATAACCTTTTTGAAATATTGGGTCTCAAACAGGCTACTATTAGTGCTACAAAAATCTACATTTGTGTGACCTTGAATTTTAAAATTCAATAAAAAATAAAATATCCAATTCTGACATTTAATATTTGGCATTTCCTCCTTACTATATGCGATTTATTTAGAAACTAATTTTCATTAAAATCGGTGATGTGTCAGCCACAGCCTATTTGCTCATTTTGTGTGGAATGACCCAGTATCAAATTTATGCGCGTATTGACATGGTAAACTCTTTTACATTAACTACCCAGCACCATGCGGTGAGTTTGTTCTTTTTCCCTCATTACAAAATTCTCTGCTGTCTCGGTTTTGATCTCCAGAGGAATTAACAACCCACTTGTAAACACAACCGCTTAGCGGCTGTGCTTCACAGCCAGTTAGCGGCTATCAAACACAGCCACTTACTGGTTTTGCACTATGACCAGATACTGGCTATCAAACACAGCCACTTAGTGGTTTTGCCGTAGTTGTCAACATGTATATACTACTATCATATCGTTACGGTTAACCAGCTTTTGAAGAAATATCGTGTAAAACGGCGATTTGTTGACGTCCCCATTCTGTATTTGCAGTTTCATCTTGTTTTATTAGTGAAGGTGCTATCTTTCAATGTCGGTTTACAATAATTTCGGAGAACCACGAAGTTCTTACACTTTTTACTTTCAAACGGAACTGTGCCCTTCAAATTTCTCAGCGCCCAGTTCTAGAATATTGATGTCAGCAGCCAACGGCACACATTCCTACCACCTGGAACCAGTACAAAAATTCTCAGGAGCGTACCTTTAAAAAACAGAGGTCGTTCTTCATCAAAAACGCATTCCGAAGGTTCGGCAAGTGAAAATTCTTGATTTCATGCGAAATTAGTTGATAAAGCGCATAAATGTATTTCCTCCTGTAACTAACTTTTCGGAAAACTAGCAAGCAACTCCACAGCGTCGGCTTTAGAGAATACAAGTGCTGGTTGCCGACTTTTCATTGAAGGAAACACAACCAAAACTAAATTCTTAGTAGACTCGGAGGCAGCCATTTCGTGCTATCCTAAAAATTGCACTGCACGGTTTTCCACTTGTACAGTACCTAGAGAATTGAGTTTGTACGATACAAATGGTTCAGTCATCAAGACTTATGGCAACGGCCTATTTAAATCGGATTCTTGTCTTAAACGGAAGTTTATATGGAATTTTGTAATTGCCGATATCACCACGCCAATTTTAGATGATGACTCTTTGGACTATTTCGATATAGTGTTTGATATCAAAAACAGGAAAGTTATTGATATAGAAACACTTGTGGGTTCATCTGAGAGTCGATAGTTAAACGCCCATTAGTAGAGATGATTAACTCCGATTTCTGGAAATTCAACAAACCATGATCTACTTCCTAAGTATCCAAAACGTTTTACAGCCAATCCTAATATCGACTTAAAAACAGAACAAGGAATATTATCCCTTGTGATAGAGACGACTGCCCCAACCAGTATTTTTAAAGCCTTGCCGTTTAAATCCTGAAACATTGGCAGTTTTGAAAGACGAATTTCAAATACTAATGGAAGAGGGCATTTTGAGACCTTCCAGTAGTCCGTGGGCAAGTCCGGTACATTTTGTTAAAAAAAATTATGCTGCCTGGCGCAATTGCGGAGCTATATCAGAGCTCTTAAAAAGATCGCTCTGCCGATCGTTACAGTTTGCCACATATACATGATTTTGTCATGACGCTAAGGAACAAAAAAAAGCTTTCTCTAGAATTGACTTGATCAGAGCTTATCAACAGTTACCTGTTGAACCGCAGGATATTCTTAAAACTGCAGTGACGACACCAATCGATTGATCGAGTATGTAAAAATACCGTTCGGTCTATGGTACGCAGGAAGTACATGCCAACGGTTCTCAAATGGACTTCTTAGAGAACTTCATTTCTGTCTCTCATATTTAGATTACATTTTTGTTTACTCGGATAACGAGAAAAAACATCGTAAACACTTGGAACAGATTTTTCAAAAGTTGTGCGAGTGTGGACTTATTGTTAACTTAAAGAAATATGTTTTGTAGGTACCAGAAAACACCTTTTTGTGTTCTTTTAATATACAATCAGGGTGGTTCTCTTTTTACATTAGAAAGTCCGGGTTTTGCTGGAATATCCACGACCAAAAAGACTGTGAAAGAGTTAAGAACGTAACTAGCTATTCTAAATTATTACCATCGATTTTTTAAAGGCTAAGAGGAAAAACAAGTTTGTCTTTATACATTGACTAGCAATAAACGCACAAATGATAAATCCGTTATTGCTTGGGCCGAAAGTACGATTAAAGCATTCGAGTCTTGTAAACAGTCAGTTATTGAAGCTACTGCACTTGCATTTCCTGCACCTAACGCACCTTTATTACTTATGGTGGATGGCCAGCTGATCAGCGTCCCGAGTAGTTTTTAAGCTGAAGGTAGAAAAATCACAGCAACCAGAACCGTTTGGTTTCTTTTCTAAAAAACTTTCCCCTGCTCAGGTAAAATCTAGTACGTTTGACCGCGAACTCTTAGGAGCTTATTTTTATTTGACTGTTCAACATTTTAGACATATGTTATAAGGTCGGGATGTAGTTTTGTTCACTGACCATAAAACACTTACTTATGCATTTAATCAGAAAACTACAAACATATCGGCTCGGCAAGTTTGTCGTCTAGAATTTATTAGTCAATACACTACGGATATTCGATACATACCGGGAGGGGGGACAAATATAGTCGCAGACGCATTCTCTATATCAAGCACAATTAATTTCTCAGGGGCAATAGACTTTCACCTAATCGCGGAAGACTAGTCTAGTGATCTTGAGCTCAATGCATTCCTGGGATCGCGGACGAGTCTTGAGTTGCGACTCTTTATCAAACAACAAAGTAAAACATATATACCTGTGCTATGTAGGAAAAAGGTTTTTGATAAAATACATTGCTTGGATCCCGTCGGAGCGAAAGCAATTTTGAAACATTTGCAGGCACGTTTTGTATGGGAGTTCATGCGGAAGGACGTTAAGACCTGGAGCCAATAATGACTTGTGTGTCAGCGTACCAAGATTTCGCGTCACATCACATCACCATTGGCATCGTTTTCAGTGCCATCAGACAAATATCGTCATGTCCATTTGGATATCGTCAGTCCTCTACCTCCGTCCAAGGGTCATAGATTTCTACTCACATGCATGGATCGCTATACACGCTGGCCGGATACTATTCATTTCCTAAACCAGACGGCCGAGATAGATGCATCAGCCTTTGTCGAATTCTGGGTGGGTCGATAAAGAGTTCCTGACGTCATTGCGACTGATCGTGGAACAAATTTTGAGTCAAATTTATTTCGAAGTCTAACTTCACTGGACGAATTAGCACCACTTCATATCACCCTCAGGCTAATGGTTTAATTGATAACTGGCGCCTTACCTTAAAGACAGATATATTGGCAGTAGACCCAGTTCACTGGTTGAAGGTTCTTCCATTGGTGCTTTACGAACTTTACGTTGTGCTGTTCGAGAGGGACTTAAAGCTTCCCTGGCTGAACTCGTTTTTGGAAGAACTTTACAGCTACCAGGTGATTTTTTCAGTCTCCAGCAGTTCAGCTCCAGTAGTTCTGGCACAACAATTGCGCACTTGGATGCCTCAGTAACGACAAATTTCAACATAGGCATATACGAAACTTAAGGAGTTCGTGTCTAAAGACTTGAAGGACTGCACGCACGTTTTTTTGTGAACGAATGCAGTAAAAAAGAATTAGCACCACAATACCAAGGTCATTTTATAGTTGTAACACATAATGAGATAAAAATTGTGTGTTCATGGTTAAAAACAAAAAGGTCACTGTATCTGTCGATCGGGTCAAACCAGGATTTTTGCCCTGCGACGATACATCGCTGCCCCCAACTTTCAGTACGATTCCTGCATATGATGTTATTACCAAATCAGGATGGCATTCAAAACAGTTAAATTTACAGGGATTAAATCTATGGAGAGTACTGTTGCGGCGCATCTATCGTAATCGTACTCAAATTTTAGCCTTTATTAATTTTAGTTTCTGATCGGCAGGTGTCGTGATGCTCAAGTCTAAAGTATAAATACTATGTGCTTAGGTCTCTTTTCACTCATTTCATTTATTTCTTCGCGACAGAGTTTGACGTGTAAGATCAACCCTGTTTAGTTCCTCCGGTCTTAAAGCCACCGTTCAGGCTTTGATTTTGAATGTTTAATTGTTATTTGATGTCATCATGTTATACTTGTTTAGACAGTCGTTAAATAAAGATGTTAAATTTTATAACTGACTTCTTTATTCGCCAAATCCCCCACGTGATTTTCTGTTATATACAGAAGGATATCCAATCTCTTCATCTTTGACAACGTCGTTCGGAAAATATCACGGGGAAAGATGAGCGAGCCACCACAATCAACCTGGAAAAGAGGATTGCTTCATACGAATATTATGCTCTCAGTGTGGTGTGATTATAAGGGTATAAGGTGACAATCACGTCAAACATGTACTGCTCCCAGTTAAGAAAATTGGATCAACCCATACGTCCAAAACGTCCAGAAATGGCAAATCGTAAAGATGTCGTCTGTCACCATGATAATGCCTGACCCCATACTTCATTAAGGACACGACAGTAATTGTAAAGACTTGGCTGTGACGTTTTGCTTCATCTCGAATATTCTCCGGGCATGCGCCCTCCGATTATCATATTTTCCAATCGCTACATAATTCTTTGAATGGTATAAAGTTGGCTAACAATGTGACTGTAAAAAAGCACATGAATCAGTTTATCGACAGTAAACCTCATATTTTTTTATGAACGTAACAATATGAAGCTGGTAGACTGATGGCAAAAAATGATAGAAAAGAACGGACAGTACATAATTGATTAGTTAATATTTTCTGTGTTTGACAAATCGTATTTCCCACCACTCTAAAAACAAAACTTCTTTGTGCCAATTTTCATGGCTACAGATTGGTCTAAATTCAGGAAAGAAATAGCACATGTTTTCTGTAGTGTTCCAAAGTATAAGTGAACCAAATTTGGTATGAATTGGACATGCGGTGTGGATTTGTATAAAAAAATACACGCACTGTTGAATTGTAGTACAAGTCCATAACCATGTTTAATTAAATTGCTTCGCTTACTACATTGAGCATACCTTTTTTAATTACCGCAATTTATATTGGTTTCTTACTTTTTATGCAATTAGGTACGGGTCCTACTAAAGCTCAAAAACTAAATATGAAGTTTTAACTCTAGTCTTGCTTTGAACTGTCTTTAAATGATCTCTCGTCAACACATTGAATTTTTACCCCCTACCATTCGGATATCCAAGCATTCAATGTTAGGTTCAACGCGATTTGGTGTAGGATTTATCGTTATTTAAAAAATACAGTTCTTTATTCCATGATGTCAAACATTGTTGACAATTTATTGTCATTTTAACCCTCCAGGTGGTTTTTCATGATATCTCGCAATCAAGATCTGACCAATTTTCTTCACGACGATATATTCCGTTCATCTAGATTTTGACGATTGTTTTATAAAGACGAAATCAAGATCTAGTCTCCTCATGACGAGATACTCACCCACCAGGATCTGTTCAGTTTTCTTTTGATGATCATATTCTTCGTCAACCGCCAGGAGTGGTAAGAAAACACTTCAAATGAGCTCACAGACACCAAAAGGTATTCATGAGCATGTAATCTCTTTGCATTAATTAATCTCGAAGAACAAAAATTAGTCAAAATTAGATAGCAATAAATATATATATTTAAATGCAATCAAGACAAGGCCCTCAATGTGGAAGGCTCTACTTGAGGAAATATGTGTAATTCGCTAAATGCCAGCCCTGATTTCTCTCATATTTTATCTACGAGTTGTGATCAAAAAGCATACGGATTGATTTACTTTGAAACTGTTTAAGACAAAAAAATTATTTTCGGCTTAGAACCGTGGATACCGCCACTTATATACGTTACTCTTCCTTTTTTTAAATATTATTTACGATTGTGCTTTGTTCATCCGTCGTGGAATCTTCTCATTTCTCAAAAACGCAATTAACAAATTGGCATAATACTTTGCCAAGCACTACGAAACTTATAGAGGCACCCTTTCTTATTTAGAGCTGCAGGAAGTGTAAGGTAAGGTTTGTATGAGCAGTACGCATAATTATAATGGTAGAAAAGTATTAACATTACCGTGTAAGGTTATAGAATATCGAACAAATCAATGTGATTATGACGTGAATAAGACAGCAACTACCTATCTGTAAAGAAATAAAATCACCTTCTGTGCTAGTTGGAGAGACCTACTAAAAGCGAGCATGAGGAGAATGTCAATCTTGAACTTAGAATATTGATGTAAAAACGTGAAATTATTACTTAAAAGTTATCCAAAGACTTCAACGTTTTGAGTTTTTTTTTCAGATCGGTTCACATATGAACCATTTGGATAATCGACCTACCAAAACTACGATCAGTTGAACAAATGCAGTAGTGTGTATCAACTGCTCTAGACATGCTTGTGTGTAGCAAACATGCAATTTGTACTAATTTTTTGCACTAAGTTTTAAAACACTCAAAAGTAATAGTATATATCGTTGATCTTAAGGCTTGGGGGAAACGGGCACAAGGCCCCTGTATTGCAAAGGTCTTCCGCCTGAACCACTAATACACTATAAACCTAACGGTGAGTGGATCCAGGGAGGATCTACAAGCCCCCTGTCTTCACTGTGGAAACCCCATTCCTTCTGGATGTACAAACATGAAAAAAAAAGCATGATGATTCGGGTCTTTTATTTCGATCATGCGATAATAATGTATATGTAATGCGTTTCAACATAAAAAGTGATTCTCTCTTTATCTTCATATTACCCACAGTTTCTGTAATGTTTTAGCGAAGTAACTCATCCAATATTAAATATCCTTCATATTCATTTCCAATCTTTAAAACAGATTTACTCAAATATGTTATTCAAGAATCGCTTTGAACCCTTGAAATGAATTGAAATACCCCAAACATATATTATTTTCGTTCAAGTTCGAATTTGTAAGTCACGTCTATCTATATTTCCAGTATTAGAAAATCAAACTGAAATTTTTTTACCCAGGCCTCGAAATATATTTTTTAATACAGGTGCACGTTGTGCACCTAAGTTTTTAAATTAGGTGCACAGGTGTGCCTAGCTGGAAAAAATTAGGTGCACAATTTTATTTTCATGTGCACCCGGGTAATTCGAGCGTAGTATTAACCAATACAATAACGAGTCATAATAATGTTTAGTAAATCTTAATGAAATCCCACGTTTGCGATTGGAATTATTTGTCATATCTTGGCTACTTGTAGGTGTCGTGATGTATAATGTATTCCTCAATAAGAGTATAACTTTTCATGGGTTTTATTTTTGAGCTTCCCTTCGAATACGTTCAAAATAAATATATATTTTAAACATTAACGTATCAAGCATACCAGATTTTACTAATTTTGTTTGATTTGTCTCATGTATTTTATCTCCATTTATTTAAAAAAAATGATATCATTGTATTTATTTTTATAGTGTCATCTGGAATATTTGAAGATAAACAATTTTGACCCCTCTATTAAATGTACTTTTATCAACTATAATAGAAGTAATCAAAGTAGCTTACACACGACTTTGACCTGTACTATCAGTTATTTCCAATCCATCCTTTCTACATAAATCACTGTCTTCAAGCATAAACATTTCATATTTCAACATTATTCGACTACTCATTTGCATAACTTCTTCGGACAGCTTTATCTGAAACATACAAGATTATTAAAATACTTTCTGATTGTAACTATAACTATACTTTTCAGAACTGTTCAAGCCTTTAAAAGTCTGCTCACTTCAGAAGGTAAGGGTATAAATTTAATTTAACACTTGCCAAAAACATCCACAACTGACTGACTTCTATACGAAAAGGGTTTACTTTTGCACATTAACCCCTTTCCCCCTAGAGCAGACATTTTGAAACTTTTTCATCTTGTGCGGCAATTACAAAACAATTTTTAACCGATCTGACTAAAAGTATACATTACTTTGATTTGCAAAAAATAATAGTAAATAAGAGTTGCCAGGAAGAAAATATTTATGCTTTTACGTATAGCAGTCTTCTCCTAACACGCTTTCGCACCTATTTAGAAATCAACTAACCCAAGGTCAACTGAATTTACGTGGGAGTCGCTGTACACAAAATTATAGATTGTCCTCTAAAAGTTAAGCTCACAATGCATATTCTTAACATAGAAATGCGTGCTATGCAAATATCATACGATGGAACAAATTAGAATTTACTCTTAATAAACAAATGAAATAGGCATTGGTGTACAACTACGATTTTTTGAAGCTTTACAGTAACAAGGTTAATGTTGATAGAAAATTTGTAAGACAATTTTTGTTATTTGTGAATTAGATACGGTCAATTATGGTTCAAAGATGACGACCGATTCTCAATGCTGGTGGGGTGTGGGGCTACTTGAAGCAGGACAGTCTATTTAGACATCTCTATTTGCTTTGGTTTGACCACTCTGATTTCTCGTCTATGGAAACAACGAAAAACGAGTGGGTCAGTTGTCCAGAGACCTGTCTTCTGATTTTGACTCAATCAATGAGTGACTTTATCAGTTACGTCGAATCTACTTAACTTTTAGAGGGTAGTGTATTTACGATAATTACTTAACCTTTAGACTACGGCTGGTACCATGATCCACCAAGAAAGAATTTACACAACGGCCAGTACAGCAGTTGTACTCTGAAAGTCGTAGAATCGCGTTTGTTATATATATATATAGCCTTAGTCACACAAAAGATTAAAATTATTTGTGAACACACTTGTCACAATTTTAAAACTAAAGCGAGGAAATGAAGAAAATTTTATCTCATGTCACCTTCGGTAAATCACTCTAGTACCATTATTATGATTCATCGGTAAATATTGTTAGTGTTGATTATAAGAAAATACAGCAGAATAAACATTAAGATATTATACCAAAAAAAATATACATAAAAGAGCCTTATGTTATTATAAATCAAAGAGATCACTCACTTCTATGTCATAAATAATCGTAGTATTAGGAGGATAGTCTTTGTGAGGATATTGTGGACTGGATATGCGTTCTGATGTATGGTTTAAATTCAATACAATATTAAAATCCGGAATAACTTCACCTAAAAACCAAATAGACATTCTTATAGATTCGATCTATTGCTTGAGAGAAATAGCTATGGCACTAGGGCACAGAATACAGAAGGAGATAAGAACTGAGTCTCAATCCAGGCACTTTTACTTTTGAGTCATAAGTGCCCTTTTACAGGGATAAATAGTGGAATATGGTGCAAAAATTACATGATTTACAAAATATCTTGCGACGGTTTTATTTAAAAGCCTCTAATATGTACCACAACACTTGGCGGGAAGAATGGGATAGGTATTTTTAGTCTGTAAAAGATATTTTTTGTGCGATGTAATTAACTTATTAAACAGTGCATATATATATGTTTTAAGCTGATGTTGAAGATAACGCATGATCATTTAATGGTTTGTATATCAGGAGCAGAGGGACAACGATCAGAACATGAAATATGAATTTTTTATTAAGTGAATCCGAATAACACAGCATCGGAGCTTTCGAATCTGGATTAATCGCGGACCTTCACCCATTGGCAGTTGTGTCGCTTCAGTGTGAAGTAAATTCAATTACTAAACAACCCA
This sequence comes from Metellina segmentata, assembly GCA_947359465.1. Taxonomy (NCBI): domain Eukaryota; kingdom Metazoa; phylum Arthropoda; class Arachnida; order Araneae; family Tetragnathidae; genus Metellina; species Metellina segmentata. Next base: position 57,275,376 of record OX375877.1, read on the forward strand.
TTTTGAAAATTGCGCAAAATTTTCAAAATGATTTATTTTGATATTTTAAAATATTTAAATTTTGTCTTCAACTCGCTTTAATAACCTCACATTTTTTAACATAAAATCGATTTGCACGGTTATGGTTGCTTCCTTAAAAAGGAATGTGAAATTTTCCTTACCTGTGGTCTTCAAGCACCACAGATTATATTGAAGCGATCGTTTTATTTTATGTCCATTTTTTTGGAATTTTTAAAAACAAAAACCGAATAATTTTGTTATTTTCTGATTAATTTTATGTAAATATTTTGAACTAATGCCATGCGGCATAGTGTTAAGAGCTCCCTACATTGTAGCGTAATAAATGAATAAATGTCTTGAGAATGTAACTTGATTATAGCCATGTTATATTTTCAAACCTACTAATTGGGATGTAAGCGAAGTGCTTAATTTTCACGATAGCTAGCCTAAACAGAGGGCTATACAAAAGTTATATATATATATATATATATATATATATATATATATATATATATATATATATATATATATATATATATATATATATATATATATATATGTATATATATATATACCACTTGAGATAGAGACAAGATACTTACTTTTGAAAGAAGTATTCCCTAGTCCTTGTAGTTGGCTATCTTTACTGGTGCCCTGCAAAATTTTTTCAAACGACTTTTTTTATTGAAAGTTGCTAAATTTGTTTCATTAGTAATAAATCATTAGGTTATACATGTTTAAATGTAAGTTTAACACGACATTTTTAAAATATCGAGTGTGTAGAATAGTATAATCAATCTTTTTAGATTTTTATACTCAGTTCACATACTACATTGATTTCGATATTAGAAGAAATGAGATACACAACATAAAAAGATCGAATTTAAATATTCAATTTTACTTACGTTTTTCTAATTATTTGAAAGGCATGAAGGATTATAAATTTAAGGTATTCTTAACTCTAAATACGTTACTAAACTTTTAATTGTGGTTTTTTTTACTTTCCTTCATTTTGCTTCTGCTTTGGTCAATCATGAAATGAACTGATCAGTTATGGATAAAAATTATATTTTTAAACTTATGCATTCGAGAAAAATAAAATGAACGACATCCTTTATTTCAAACACTATTCATACCAGAGCAAATTCAAATATATTATTTTTAATAGGGAATATCGTCCACTACAATCCTAATTCAGAAATTTACAAAAGAGGACGCGTTTTTACATCAAATTTGGCACAAAGTTAGCAATTTCTAGTAGAAGACAATGTTTTCATGCCATAATCAGATTCTGCATCGCTAAATTAGTTCAAATAGGATATTTCAAGACTACCTCCATTACATCCTGAGGTACTCAATCCAATAGTTAGTACCAATTTCAGGTATCATCTCGACACATAAAGTCGCTATTTGTCGATCCAGATTAAAAGGTGTTATTGCTACCCAAAGTTAAAATATGAACACTATTTCAAAGGCATTTTTCAGCAATCCTAGTAATATTATATTTACTATGCAAATGCAAAAGATCCTAGAATTATTAAACATCGCAATAATGGGGTAAATTTAATGCAGCCCTAAAACTAATTACCGGTTGGAATGAGCTGAAATTTCTCAAGGCCATGAAGACGGCCCCTTATGCAAATTTTATGAATTCGAATTTATAGAAGACATTAGGTTCCTCTCAATTGACATCTTTTGTTAAAATTGCTCGAATGAAGGAGGTGATATGTTTTTTCCCCTGCGCCTGTACATTTAATTACAACCCTATTTCGTGAGCATTGGTAAAATTGTAGCTCTAAAAAACAATTAAAATTGTGAGGAATGTTCGTTTTTCTGTAATAAATTTTTATTTTACTGACCCCTGCTCGTCTACGCTCTCCAACCCAACGGGGATTACTACACAATCCGTTTCGGTTATTCACAAACCTACACTCCTTTTGTAGAGTCAATCTTATGCGACTGGGAAACTATCTTAACAATTCGTATAATCCTGATTTTCTGATCTGTACTTAATCGGCAAACCGTCTAAGAATCAAGCGAAAAACGAGAATGACGTCACAGCGAGTTTCAAGGGCACCTGGCAAACCCGTTAGTCAGAAAATGTAATTTTTCCAGAATCAAAAAATTATTATCGCAAAAAAACGTTGACAAATATTATTTAAGCTAAAAGTCGCTAAAAAAATAAAACATGTCATACATTGATTAATTATATACGATGAGAAATAAAACAAAATTTATATAATTTTTTTTTCTTATTTAAAGGACCATTTATTTTACATGCATCCCACAAAATGGTTTACGTTGACCTTAGTCTACCTTAAAAGCTTCATAGAGTTTTAAAAATATCAAACGTCAGCGGACAAAATATTATAAATATGAATCATCAATATCCAAATACAATGTTTTTTAAATACCTAATTACTGAAAAGAAAACTTACATAAACACAGGCAATTTCGATGACAAACGAAACAAATAAATGAATGGTGCGATACATCCCCTTCATTCTTTTGGGTATTAATTCAAACAAACTCAGTTCAACGGAAAATTCATCACAATCAAGCTAAGGAAATAATGAAATCGTTCCGAATTGCTTCTTCTTAAACCTCCAGGGAGGCAACATGTGGTTCCACACCTGGCGTTCTGAATTCTTTAGGGACTTTCTACAGCTGTGGTTTTGCTCCGAGTAAACAAATTTGTTTTGTTAATGTCTAATTCGACATTGATGTCCTCATTCACAAAGGCAATTGTTACTCTCTTGAAATGCCTTGTGCACCAAAACTGAGAAATATACTGGTCCTTTATGTTTGATACTCCTGTTTAAAATTTCAAGCAGTGACTTACCACATAATATAATAGTTTCCTTTTGAATATAGAAAGATTGGATTGGATATGGTATTGTGGCAGTGACTTTTGGCTTGGGACATATTATACCAAACTCAAGCCAAAAATAAGATATACAGAGGCTGTTCGCACATTTTTTAGACGATTTTGGTTAGCGAAAATGAAAAATCGTTTGCTGCAAAAGAAATAATTGCAGTTGTACTATGTTTCAAAATGTCTATCAAAATGTCTGTGTCAAATGTACTATGTTCAAAAGTCAAAATTATCGTCTGCGGCTTGAGAGGTTTGTTTTTATTCAAAATGGCGTTTTTAACGAAGCAGTGGTTCGAAGGCTATATTTAAGCTCTTTCCGAAGAGAAATATTCATATTCCGTTATCCAAAAACGATGTGAGAGTCATGGTTTTGTGAAATCTAAAGTGTCGATAGGTAATATCGTCAACAAGAAAGGGAAAAAACGTCAAATTGGAGCCTCAAGTGAGACAAAAATTCCAAACAAGTATCCAAGGAAGAAACGGACATCTTCGACTATTGCAAAGGTATACATTGTTTTATGTTAAAAAAAAAATCCCCCTAGTCAAACGACAGTTGCAAAATCATTAAAATGCTCGGTGTCCACTGTAAACAAAATGATAAACGTTGATTTAAATCTTAAGAAAGCGAAAAAACGCAATGTTCAGCAAAAAAAAAAAAAACGCAATGTGCATCGTCTTTCTCCAAAGCATATCGCTGAACTCAGGACACGCTGCCCAATTCTATATGAGAAACACTTATCCAAAGAAAAATTGAAAAACATTGTCACAATAGATGAATCATGGGTGTATTTAAATGATTGCAGCAAAAAAAGAGGCATTTATTATCATAAAAGTTAGAAAAAAATTTAAGTACATGGTTCCGAGAATCGAAAGAAAGTTTTTCTAAGGGATTCATGATTGTTGCTGGTTTTTCATATAATGGCAAGTTAAAAATAAAGAGAGTGGAAAAAATATCAAGATTAACTTCATATACTACCAGGAACATATTTTATCGGCAATTTTTCTGAATGAAATACCATAGCTTTACCCACAGTGCCATCAATCTGTGGAACTCCATCAAGACAAAGCTGGCAGTCGCACATCAAAATACACTGTAAATTTCTTAAAAGAAATGGAACAAAAAAACAGTATCAAGGTCATACCCTTCACCAATATCTCTACTAAATCTCCCGATGGATTTTTGTGCTTTCTGCCTTTAAAATCTGCATTATACAAACGTCGTCCCACAACCCTTGCAGGACTTAGGCAAGCTGTTCAGGAGGAATGGGATAGAATACCTCTTCTGACACTTCAAAAGGCAGTATTATCCTAGAAATTACGGTGTTGAAAGATAGTTCAGAATAAGGGCTATCAAATAGAACATTTAAAACACAAGAATTTTATGTAATTTAGTTTTGTGAATACAATATACATTGTCCAAAAAATGTGTGAACAGCCTCTGTATTTATAAAATAATAATAAAATTAAATAAGTCAAATCACATAATAAAATGAATACTATATAAATTAGGTGCGATGGATGAAACCAATGTGTCATGTAAAATGCTAAAAATAGTTGGTTGAGGATTCTCTCCAACCATGTCTTCTAAAACCATTGTATAAAAATTAAAATGTTTAAGTCGTTGCGTATTAAAATGAGAACATTCTATTAAAATGTGTTATATAGTTGGTGAGCAAATGCAGAAATTACAAATAGGATGATCTTCTCCGAGGAGTAGGTGTCTATGGGTTATCCGAGTATGCACAATACGGAGACGTGTTGTTACTACATGCTGCCTTAGTAAAGGTAGCGACTTCCACCCAGATATATTTGGTTTAATAGAGTGAAGTTTGTTCATTCCATTCGTTCTGCCATTTTTCTTCCAAAAATTTGTAAATGCTAGATTTTAAGTGACAGTAAGGGTTATAGTTAATATTATTTACTGCCAATTTGGCGGCGGGATCCAACAAAATTCCAAATTAAGTTTTTTTGAGGAAAGATGATACATTTTTTTTCAGTGACTCCAAAGCAATGGGATGATTGGCATGATCAGGATATTTCAATGACTGTAAAACACTTACTGAATCTGCGAAAATGATACATTTTTATGACAATAATCATATATATTTTCTAAAACTTTATAGATGGCCATTATTTCATCGGTAAAAACAGAACATGAAGAATGAAGTTTAAAACTGTGAACGGAATCATTAATAGTGAACGCAGCTCCAACATAGTTTGCCTTCTTAGACCCGTCCGTATAAATTTTTATAAAATTAGAGTATTTTTCTATATGCTTTTGAAAGAGTTGACTGTAGATAATATCAGAAGTATCTGCCTTATAGAAATTTTGGAATGGGTTTTGAAATTCAAAATCATGATTAAACCAGGAAGAGAAAGCATACAATTTTTTCTGGGTGACGTCAAGTGAACAAATTTTGGATCCTTTCATAAAATCCAGCATTCTTAAGTGGAATGTAGGGATTAAGGATGATTTTGCTTTATAAAGTCGTTTTAAATATTCACTGTGATGAATGGTATGCAATGGGTGATGAGGGGTTGAGGTAATTCTAAACTAGCATTCTAAGGACAACAACTGTTGCCTTAAGTCCAGGGAAGGTTCAAAAGCGTCTACATATAAACTGCTTACGGGTGAAGTTCTGAAGGCACCAGAACAGAAACGTAAAGCTGTGTGGTGGATAGTATTCAGAGTTGGAAGTGCAGATTTTCTTGCTGATGCATACACCACGCAGCCGTAATTTAATTTTGATCGTATTAAAGCTCCATAAATTTTAAAAGGAAAGTACGATCAGATCCCCATGATAATTTTGATAAAACTCGTAAGATATTAAGTGCCATTCCGCAACGCTTGCGTACATTTAAAATATGCGGTTGAATAGTCAACTTCTTGTCAAATATTATTCCTAAAAATTTTATACTGTGCACAACATTGATTACAATTTCCCTGCAGAATATCTCAGGCTCTAGGTGAAGACCTCGTTTACAACAGAAATGAACACACGCGGTTTTAGAGGGTGAACAATTGAAACTAAATTCTTTTGTCCAATTTGTGATTTTGTTAACGGCCTGTTGAAGTTGTCTCTCTATTAAACGAATGGATTTTGCTGCCCATGAATTTTGCAGATTGTCAACGTAAATAAGACCCTTGACTGATAGAGGCAATTGAGAAACAATATTGTTAATTTTTAAAACAAATAAAGTTACACTTAAAACACTACCTTGTGGTACTCCTTCCTCTTGAATAAAAACATCCGAGAAAATCAATTCAATCCTTATTTTAAAATATATTTTTTTTCCAAAAATTCTTGAATAAAATCGGCAGATTTCCTCTTGTATCAAAATTAAAAATGTCCTTTAAAATTCCATGTATCCATGTTCCATCGTAAGCTTTTTCGATATCGCAAAAAATCGAGACGAGATGCTTATTTTGGATAAATGCGTTTCTTATTTCGGTCTTGAGAGCGACTAGATTATCAATAGTGGATCTATTTTTCCTGAAACTATGTTCAAGTGGATAGAGACATTTATATTTTTCTAAAATATAAACCAACCTCGCATTGACCATATTTTTAAAAATTTTGCATAAGCAACTCGTCAGGGATTTAGGATGGTAGTTCGAACGATTATTGGGGTCTTTATTTGGTTTCAGTATGGGTATTATGGTAGCATAACGTCTTGACAGCGGAAAAGTGTGGTCGTTCCAAATTCTGTTGTAAAATTTCAGATTATTTAGAGAACTATTTGATAGATGTTTGAGCATAACATAACTAAAATTATCGCGGCCAGGTGTTGATTTGTGAACTAAGGATAAAGCATTTATCAATTCCGAATAAGTAAAATCACAATTTTAAGATAATATATGGTTTGAAGTAAAATTAACTTTATTCTTTTCAGATGCAAGCTAATTTTTTTTAAACTTTCAGACTAGTTATTGGAGCTGGATATTTCGGAAAGGCATGACGCAAAATGCGTTAGCTAATTCTTTGGTTATTGTATTCTAGAATCGGAATTTGTCTATTGGGGTAAATACCGGAAATTATTTTATCCTGTCTTAGAATTGTTTACTTGTGGTCTGACTATTTATACTGTTCCATAATTCATCCAAGAATCCCTCTGACTAAGTCGTTGTATTTTTCGAAATGCCGCTTTTGTTTTTTTCATAAGTAATATAGTTTTCACTTGTTGGATATCTATTAAAGATATTCCAGGCTTTCCTCTGTTTCCGATAAGCATCGCTACCTTCCTCATTCCACCAAGGTTTCCTTTTTTTAGGCTTATTAATGACTTTTTTAATGGAAGCGTCAGCACTTGCTATAATTGTGTCAGTTATTTTTACAGTTCCTTCATCGATGTCATCAATTTATACCGTGTTTGAAATATCAGCAAGACTAGTAAAAAGTGACCAGTTGGCAGTTTCGAAAATATAGATGGAAAAGCTGACAGTGTGAGGTTGGTAGTGGCCGGCATATTTTAGCTTTTTATGATAATGGTCACTATTGTAAAGGTAATGATCCACAGAAAAAGTCCAGAATGGTAAAATTGAAGGTGTGCAAATTGTCAAATCTTTTCAATGGTAAGTAAGTGAAGGTTAGGTATATTGGTTGGCCGTTGTTCATAATACATAAATCATTGTCTGTTATTATTTTTTAAGTTTGTTTGCCTCTACGATTAATGTCTGAACTGCCCCAGATCTGTTGGTCATTTAGGTCACCAAGTACAAGGGTTGTTCAAATGAAAAGGTACGAAACTACAATGAAGGTATAAATTAAGACTTTATTCAAAGTATACACCATAGGCCTGAGCACAACCATTCCATTGATTAACGAGCCAAAGGATTCCTTGTTTCCAGAATTCCTGCGGGCGTGACGAGACCCAGTCCTTCACAGCGTCCTTGAGTTCGTCGTCCGAGTTGAAGCGCTTCCCGTTCAGTTTATTTTTCAGGGACCAAACACATGGAAATCGCAGGCGACATGTCCGGGCTGTAGGGCGAATTGTCAAGCTGCTTACACTTGAAATTGGCCAGTTCCGAATGTGTGTGACCCTGGAAACGTGTGGACGCGTTTTATCATGGAGCAGAACCACACGCTCCGTGAGAAGCCCCGGTATTTTATTCTAGATGGACCTGCGTAGGCTTCGGAGTGTCTCACAGTACACATCGGAGTTAATGGTTCTTCTGTACTCGAGGAATTAAACAAGTAGCAGACCTTGGACGTCGAAAAAGACGGTGAGCAACAGCTTCCCTGCTGACGCCACGGCTTCGAACGCTTTGTCTCTGGCTCAAAGTGATGGCAACAGCTCTCGTCACCTGTGACGATCCGCTCCAGGAAAGCGGGGTCTTCATGATACCGAAACAGATGTTGAAGTGCTAGCCCCATACGCAGTTCGTTTTGCTGGTCGGTGATCTGCTTCGGAACCCACTGCGCGCACACCTTCCGATAATGCAACCTGTCGTGAACAATTGTCCGCACTGTTGCAACGCTGACATCCACCTTCACCGCCAACATTCGCAATGTGACACGCCGATCACTTTTCACTACGTCGTCCACCTTATCGATGAGATCGGCCGTGATGAATATGTTTGTATGGCCTGGTCTCGGGTCATCAACCAAACTCTCACGGCTTTCACGAAAACATAAACTCCATTTTCTCACTGATTTGTCGGAAACACGGTCTTCCCCGTATACGGTCACCATCCGGCGATGAATAACAGCCGGTTTAACACCTTCCGCTGTCAGAAATCGGATAACGCCTCGGTGATCCTCAATCGTCGAATTTTGCAATGTGAACGTCATCCTGTCCTCACACGCACTGAAGCGTCAATTGGACGACAAAACAAAAACCCCGCTAGTTCCAGGAAAGAAAGGAAGCCATAAAAATAAAATATAAATGAAGAGAAAAAACTACTTACGTTTTCTCGTCCTACGACGAGGTATGACCTTATTGGACTTGGGTGGAGAAGTCTCCAAGCCATCAGCATCTACAGAGGAAATATAACTTTTGGTGTTGCATAGATTTATTAGGTCACTGGTAGAAGGAATTAAGTATCTGTATGAAACATCAGGCTGTAACAGGCCCGTTGGTTGTGCCGGCCCAATGGTGCTAGATCCAGGTCCAGGGAGGAGAGAGGTTTGAGAAGAACTTTTTGCTAGTTTAATATTATTTTGTTCAGATGATATGGTTCTTTTTCTACCGGGAAGGAGTTCACGTCCTATACAGACAATCATCCCAGAGTGGTGGGTGTCAAGACGGACTCAGGACAATTTGTGAGACCCGTGAAGAAACTCTTCCCGTTGGAGGTTACAAAGGGACTGTTGGAATCAAAACAGTCACATGATACTCACAAAGTTTTGCGAAGCGTACGCAAGTTCGTCGTGTGAACACTTATTTTTTTTCTTTTTCTTTTCCAGGATATGTTGATTGACTGTTTTGTGTGCATCTCATTAGACCTTAAGGATATCAATTACTGTTGCTGGTGTGTTTTCGAATGTCAGATACTTTAGGATTTGTTTTTTTGATCAATTGGAGGAATTTTGTGTTTAAGTTCTAATTTGTCCCTTTGTCCCCAAATTAAAGGTGGGAGGATGTTGGGTTTTGGGATGGTGGTCACCAGATTGGAGCAGAGCGGTCATCGAGGGATTAGTCGCCCAATCCCTATCGTTCTCCCTTGGGGGTCAGGAGGACTGGTTTTTGGAGGAGATCCACTCGCGTCGGCGACGTAAGAGGTTGTGTCCCCTTTCGCGGCGTTGAGGTAATGTATTATAAACATTTAGCCAAGAAAATAAACGTAACAACTAAACATCTGCTTTATAATCCTTGCCGTACACGCATTTAGAGGAGCAAAGAGCTACCCTGTATCCCGAGGTAAGTGACTCATTCATACTTCTCTCAAACGGTGTTCCTCTGCGATCACTTGAGATTTTAATGAAAAGTATTTGGAGGGTATAATTAACTGTACTTGGATGGTATCCGGGTAAACCAAAATCCTTGTGTCCTATGGGACAGAGAATCCTCATTTTGGGGGTTCCCTTCCTGAAAAATTTAGCAAGATGCCAAGAAATTCTCCTTTCTAAAACTTAGTACTGGTATTATATAAGTAGATTATGAAAAAATCCTTGGCACCTATCTAAAGTTTTCCCAAAATTAAAATTACATTTTGCCATATTTCAGCAACAGTGAAGGAAAACGACCTTTACCCCCCCCCCCTATAAAAATAACCGTAACTTAATAAAAAAAATTTAACAATTTTTTATGTGTAATCACAATACATAGAGCCGACCAACCGGTATAGTGGTTAAGGTGTTAGCCTCCAGATTGGAAGGTTCCTGGTTCGAATCAGGGTCCGGGCATGGATGTTTGTAAACGTATGGTGTAGAGGCGGCTGGTGCACCTTAAATCTGTCGTGGCCGAAAGTCCTCACGTTGGGTTGGCGTGGAAGTTTGGAGAGTGGAGTGCCTGCTCAGGTGTTGCTTCGTCATCTGACCGTGGTTCAAAATTACGAGGTGTTGTCCTCGAATCTTTCCCTTAAGGGACTGATTCCGGACCGTCGTCAATAGCCCGTTGTGTTGCTCTAGTACGACGTTAACTAAAATTACCATTACCATTACCACAATACATACAAGCATATTTGATGTAAATTTCAGAAAAATCAAAAATATCAACTATCACACTCCCATAGGAAGCGTACCTCGCTTACAGAAAATCACTCTTAAAGCAATTTCCCTCAACAGCTATACATAAAAACATTTGACAAGCTGTGCAACGAAATTAGTTTTGCTACACGCAACATTTCTGAAGTATGACGAGTTCTTGATGACAGCAAACTCTGGCATATGTTTTCCCTCTTTTTGTCGTAAAGGGTGTGATGGCCGTAATAATCGAATTATCTTTCGATCATGTTCAAGATCATCATTTGACGGCACAAAGGCTATCGTTTGGGTACCATCTGCAATTGTTTTTCCGCAATACTTATTCCAAAGTCCATATACTTCAGAAACCCATCGTTCTCAGAATCTCATCTTTATTGCAACGATGGATTTGCTGCAGCCGAATCTTTAATATGAATTAGAATTTTTAATGGAAACTGACTTTTAGAAAACTGAATAAAATTTTTTATTTCACAGCCAAATAGCAAATTCCGTTGGATAGCCTTTAAAAACAAGCTAACCCAAGGTAATTCATCATTTAAGTGAACAATAAATTTCAAAACAGGATGGAAAATGAATAAAACGAAGGGAAAATAATAAATGATGAGTGTTAATCTGCCCGTCAAAAAGTATATTAATCTTTATAGCATTTATAAAAATAAGCTAACTTAACCGAATAAAACAATTAGCGAAGAAAATGAGGGCGGCACACAAAACACCGCAGTTCAGCATTCCTTCAATGGATCGAAATGGCAATTGTTGCTGGATCTTCAGGACTACTAGAATCGTACATTATATTAGCGACAAAAATGGTGAAATAAGCAAATAAATTATTTCGCATTGTGCTTTTGGTACCTTCAAAAGTCATCACCGTTGAATGGAGTTCTATCGACTTTGAGGCGCTTGTCTAATTTTGTAGAAAACTCTTTTTAAGTGCATTTTTTCCCTTCAGTAAACAATATCACTAGTCTTGTTTTCAACAAGTCACCAATAATGCACACAAACAGTAGGTAGGTACTTGATTATCGTCGCACTGGAGCAACAAGATCGACGACTGTCCCCGATTAATCCCAAATAGATGGTAGGTATCTTTGATTAGCGTCGTACTGGAGCAGCACAATAATGGGCTATTGACGACTCAATCCCAAAGGAAATATCCGAGGACATCACCAGATGATTTAAAACCACGGTCAGATGACGAGGCAACACCTGAGCTGACACCCAACTCTCCAAACTTCCACACTATGCAAATGTGAAATAGCCAAGAGCTTGCTTTAAAATTAAATGTCTATTGAGAGGCTTTTTCTGTAAAGTTAAATATACTTAAAGACGCTATTTTTTTTTCTTCGGTTGAACGTGTTTTCTATACATACCTTCCCCCTACTGTTAATTCAAAGTAAAAGTATCATCTTCCGATAGCTCGTTTGTTTACATCAGGGATACATAGGTCGTGGCTCGAAGGTCACATAGGGCTCTCTGTTGATGTGCTAGCGGCTCGCATCAACATGTTACTTTAGGTTCGATTTTATGAATTACAAAAAGTAATATTACTGCTCGAATTTTTAGCACTCCAAATCACTAAGTACAACTTGAACTTATCGACATGTAGAACGATGAGAACCTGAGTAATACATTTAATGAAAACTATTTCATCTTTTATGGTTAAGTCGATTAAAACTATTGAAAATCGTTGCAAGACAATACATTAAATTAAGGTACGTAGGTAGGTATTTAATTAACGTCACACTGGACCAACGCAAAGGGTTATTGGCGGTGGTCTGAAATCAACAATTTTGAGTCATGGTCAAATGACAAGGTCATACCTTTATCTTAGAATTGGAAACTGAAATTTCCTAGATCAACACCTACTGGATTCCTTCCCACAAGCGTCGATAAACACATATTAAAGTAACCTCGATATATGAATCCTGCGAGTACATTTGGCTATCAGGAAGTAAAATTTCTGATTTTTATCTTATTCGTTTGCTTGCACTAAAAATCCTTCTCCATATTATTTTTCCTCCCATAGGGGATTTATTATTGGTGTGGAAGTTTAGAGAGTGGGGTGTCAGCTCAGGTGTTGCCTCGTCATCTGTCCGAGGTTCAAAATTACGTGGTGTTGTCCTCGTACCTTTCCCTTAGGGGATTGATCCCGGACAGTACTCAATAGTCCATTGTGTTGCTCTAGTACCACGTTAATTTTAAAACTACCAAATTACCATATTAGCTTTCCAGTAAAACGGTAAGAATGTAGGTAGGTATTGTAATTAGTGTCGTACTGGAGCAACACAACAGTATATTAACGACGGTGCGGGATCAACCCCCAATAGAACATATGTAATTTTGAACCACTGGCAGGTGACACCTGAGCTGACACCCCACTCTCCTAACTTCCAAATCATGTAAACTTGAGGTCATTTGAGATCACGACTCATTTAACGTGCACCAACCTCCCTTGTACACGACGGGTTTTGGATGGATTGAAACTCCCAAACCTCTAATCGTTAGTCCGATGCTCTTCCAACAGTAAAAAGAACTCAAAGTGAAACACCAACTTTAAAAGAATAGCTTTTTATTCATATTCATACTCGTATATCAGTCTTAAGGCATAAAGTTATTTGTACTCGGAACCGTATCTTTAGGATTGTTTTGAGTTGCCGATGTTGACAGCAAAATTAGTCTTGTAGATGGAGCTAACATTTTACCAGAAATGAGAGCGATAACTAATTTCCTTCTTTTTCAACATTGCATTCAAAGTGATTTATTAGATATTATCTGATCTATTGGTAACATTTTTTCGAGGTGTACTTTGAAACCTTTTTCCTTCAATGCTGCTGTGTTTAGCCAAGGCTTAACTGGATTCCGTGTCTGATCAGGCTTGTTCATTGCGCTAATCGGTAGGGAACACTAGAACGGTATGTTGCCAGTGCCATCTAGTGTGAACAATCGTGTAAACGGATCGCGGGATTCGTATGTTTTTTAACAGGGAGAAAGCTAGATTTTATTGAAAACTAGCAAAATACCCGACCTTACTCGGTTTGAATTGGTTTACTCTACATTGAAGATATAATCAAAATATATAATGACTTACGTTTTTTGTAGACTAAAAATTTATTTTAACATCTTTCGCCATCTTTATATTTTCTACAACTTACTTTGGACACAAATCCTACACATGCATATCCATTCATGTAATACATTTCACATACATCGCACAATTGCTGTATTACAAAGCTATAAAATGACGAAAGGTGATACTAAGGTAAATACTATAAAAGACGATTTATAGGAAGATTTGGTATTCCCTTTCTAAGTTCTTTTCATGTTTAACTCAATTAATTAAAATTACGATTTACGGCGAGTGCTCTCGCACTCATAGTCAACAAAACAATATTTTTTTACTTGTGGCACTCTTGCCTCCGGTATGCGACATTGTGAAATTTTGCAATATTCTCCTGTTATTATTACAACGAATTTTTTAATGTTGGAAAAAGTTGCAGTTTGGATTAATAAACAATATTATTCTTTCAATAACGGCATTATTCTTTAAATAACGGCATTATTCTTTAAATAACGGCATTATTCTTTCAATAATGGCATAACTACACTTAAAATTTACTGAAAATTTATACTGACTTACCTAACATTTTTAAGTCTAATACTTTGTGGTGCTGTTGCGTGTGATGAGAAGGAAAACACATTTATTAAAATAATAAATATTTAAAACAGGAAACAGCGAATTAAAACAAAATAAAAGATGTCGCAAAAAATTGTTCAATAGACATTCCAATTTTTCCAAAACTACCAAATTATGGTTGATTTAAATATACTTACTCAGGTGTTTTAGCATGAAACTCAACTAAATATAACAATAAAGAAATGTTTAATATTGCATTCACTAAACTAATAGATAATGTATAAAATAAAACACATTGAAATCAAATATCTGGAATAAAATTCATGTGATGCTTGCACAAACACACGAACACAAAATCGAGCATAGAACAGAAAGACGGACAGACAGACTTTCGCAATCAATGCCACTCACTAAATGAAGATAAGTACTCACTGTATGCAAATTTTCATGAAAATATCTTAAACCGCGTGGACGCGTATAGGGCACAACATACAGACAGACAGACAGACACCAAACGAGAAAAGGGCGGATTCGGCATCAGAAGGGTCCAAAACGGATAGAGAACTTGAAATGGGTCGAAAATATTGAATGTACAAACAAACACTCCATTCTTATTTATATAGATAAAATATGTAAAAAATTATCAAATCCTTAAAACATTCCACTCTTTGGTATTTGTTTCGGTTTTTAGAAAATTGATTACAAATATGTTTTAATATTTCTTTTCAAAAATAATTTTTGTCACCCTTCTTAGACTAAAAAAAATTCTTATAGCATATATTAGCTATCAGGTACAAAAATCCTCAGTAGATTAAAAAAATTTTAGGACTGGGGGGGGGTATTGAATAATTTAAAATATTACAACTTTTTTACTATCATTAGTTATCCACACTAATTAATGATACATTATTGATAAAATTGATCATAAACAAAATCTCAGACCACATGTAATGTTAATTCAAGTAAATGAGTATTCATATAAATTTTTTTATTTATTCTGCCTATAAGCAATGTTTAGAGTGAAATTTGGGATACTTAAATTGAAGCATTTACTATAAAGTTTTAAGTTAGATTTATTTAAAGGGGGCTGAAACACAAAAAAAAACCTTCAAAAAGTCCTTTTTTGTTTTATATCCTCAAAAAATTTGAAATTTGATTCTCTTTTGTTTGACACCAATTTTATGATTATATCTTAAGTAGAACCGAAGTTATAAACAAAAGAACGTTTTGATAGCTGTCAAAGTTTTGAAACGAAAAATATGTCGACTTATCCGAAAAACTGCTAACAAAAGTACAATTGCATGCAAATTGTAGCGTAAAAAGGTACCATTAGCCAAAATAAACCTTAACCAAAGGTCTGAAGACATTAACGCATTTACTTGCGTACTCGGAGTAAACAATCCATCAGGTACTAAAATTTCACTTTTGTAAATGATTTTTATTAATGAAATTTTAAGGTGATTTTTCTCCATGATGGATTTTTCACACTTTTCCCAACTTTAAAATGATATAACTCAAAATCTATTCAAAATAATTGCATGAAATTTGGTATGTATATTCTTCATACATATTTAAGTAATTTGTCTTCAGCTATTTTAAAAATTATTGATATGTTATAAAATATAAGTGTTTTTATAAATTATAAATTAAAAAAATGATCATTTTTAATTAAAATTTTTTTAATATGCATGTATTAAAAAAAACTGTGAAGACAAATTTTTAAATATAATATCTGCTTTTAGAAAATGTAAATATTGTGTCTTTTCATGAATAATTTCTGAAGTTATATCAAAAGTAAACAGAGTCACTTTTTTGAAAATTGTACAATTTTTTAAACTGATATTAAGTTAATTTTTTATCATTTTCTATTTGTAAATAATGTGCTATGTCTTCATAAAAAATTCCAAAGCCATATCTTTATTAGCAAAAAAAATAGAAAACTGTGTCCTCCCCCCCTTAAGTTAACATAGAAAAAGGATGAGAAGAGTAGAGGCGATGAAATCCACGTATATAGAATTCCAAGCAAAGTAACAATCTCAGGTTGTTGTTCAGTTCAACAGAATAAACTGGCTTTTACCAGATACAACAGAATTATAATTTCACACTTCCTCCAATTCTGTTGTCCCTTTAAGTCGCTGGGAAACTCCTGGTATGATACATATTCCCCTCGTTCCTCTTGAAATTTCTTACTACGAGTATGATAGGACGCACAAAACGGCACACAACAATTCACCATTATCTCTATCAAGTTTTTACTGATTTAAGGCTTTAAAATAATCACTAAATCGAAAATACTGCGAATACCGAACACGATTTCTATGCAATCCAATGGTAAACAACGTGCTTTTCTTGCAAGGGTGACAGCGCTTTCTAGCGGTAAGAGGTGGAAACTTTCAGTTATGTCTGCTCTTTTGATCTTTTGGGTAATGATTCAGCCTGTACAACCTACGGTTACGATCAAGTTTAGCCTTGGTTTAGCTCACCTTTTAGTTTCCTGATAACGATTTGATAATGTAAACAATGTTTCATTGTAATACATTTTGATTAAACTGTATTCAAACAAGCCTGTAATATAAATAGTTTGAAACCCTATTGAGCTACTACACATTGCGAGACGATTTTTATATTCTTTATGTTATAATTAAAAACACGAGCGACAATCTCTTTTGTCATATTGAAGAAATGAAAATGTTCAAAGATTTTACCTTCTATTATGATTGTCAATATATTGAATTTCATACATTGTGTTTGCATACAGTTTTAACTACTAATATGCTATTTTGTACGTGTTATGTGTTAATAAATTAATAAATATTGTGATTTTATAGCTATATTAAGGATTGTGATGTTGATTCTGCGACCCATAAGCAATCTTGTCGTCGAAGAAAAGGATTTTAAATACTTAAGTGATGATGTAGCCAAAAAGTATGTAAAAAAAGGTACCCCACATGACTTACATGGTATGCATTCTGATTTTGAGTTTTGTCTCTTTTACAACTCTAATACTTTAATCATTAAAATATATAATTCGTAATACCAGGTAAAACATTGAAATGCCAGGAGGTTGATAGTTTGTTACCACTATAACTTTTATAACTCAAACATAAGCTATAACCTTAGTAAATAGGGTCTGAAGAACATATTAAAAAAAATTATTGTAAACACTACGTTGTAGTAGTCTGTATATCAATCTTTCCTCACATTCAATAAAAGTTTTAAATGTTGGAACTAGTTAATATTTACTTATTTTAAAATTATGGAAGTAATATTTAGTCCCTAGGAATACATTTTTCTGAACAATAAATCGTATACATCCAACATTCATTGCATCTAAATTTTTTAATTTCAAATTTGAAGCAATTTGCTTTTTGCCTTGTTACCTCTCCAGCCAATAATTCTAATTTACAGGTAGTTAATTTGTAGCTAAAAGTAACGAGTATTGTTTTTGAATATGCTGAATTCACATATACATTCAGATTTTGTGCAACATCACTTGTTGATATCATGTGATACCCAAGTGAATACCTCCAAAGAATGTAGATATCTTGAGGTTTGAAATTTCTAAAAATGTTTAATTTCTATTTGAGAGTGCATTTTACCCAAGATTTAAAAATACCAAAAAGCAGAACTGTTAGGTTGCAGATTCTAAAAGAATGTTCTACTCAAAGAAAAAAGTTCATAATCATCACTGAGCTTAAATATTTCTTCTGTGAAGAATTCTGTGACGACCCAAGGTACAATAGTAATATTTTCTTTCCCCGTGGTGTTTATTGTCTTGTTAACAGAGGGGAAAGGGGGTCGCATTTCTGGAATGCATAAACAATATTTTTCTACTTTCATCCTAAAGTCGAAAATTAACGGTCCCCACTCGCCACGTGACGGCTGAATTTTCGAAAGTGGAGACTGAAAAATTTTGTTAATCGACAACTTTCTTAAAAACGTTAGTTTATATGGTGGAACTTCTGATTTTTCCTTTGTTTTTCTGTTACCAAAAGAAAAAAAAGAACGGGAACATAAACATATAAAATAGTATTTAAATTTTGTGGAAAAAGCTCAGACGCTACGAGCGAAAAAACGTAAAGCAATTTAGGGAAACTATATCTATATATACAAATGAATCATGTTGAGTGGCCATTTGCAAAATTTCTTAATTTTTACCACTATTTCATCCCACTACTCTTATTTCCCTTTATTTTTCCTTTTCACAACAACTTTTACTTGACGCCTGTTTTGTATTTGATGCAGCTGTGCCAAACCTGGTGCCATGAAAACTAAAATCAACCCATCAAGTACCCTTAGCTTAAGCTGTTAAGGTAATATTAGAAGCCTAAAAAGATTTGAAGAACTTCATACGGTAGGTTCAATATTAATGATAAAAATAAATATTTTCCTTGGATTTTAATTGGGCTGTACAAAATTTAGTTTTTTCATTTGCAGATGAGATGATAGCTGGAATAGTCATTAAAATAAAATATTAGTCAAAAGTTGCTGTAAGATTAAGTATACAGATTTTCGAATATGATATTTATAACATTGAATGTATACGAATTAAAAGCCAAATATTAAAAGTTGACTCACCTTGTTCCCCAAGATCCTTCAACGTAGTATAAGACAGGAAACAAAACGAATTGAGAGTGAATCAAATTCTTTGTTTAGACACAAAGTAATACAAAGTGCGCAGACGACATACATAGTGCGCTGACCACAGGCGTAAACAAAGACTGTACAAAAGTAAAATGAGTGTTTAACAGGTGGCGTCCTCTAGTGGCTAATCTAAATCAACATCCTGTGGAGGACGGCATGAGGGGAGAGGAAGGACCACCAGTCGATTCTGAGCACGAAGCTTTTCTCCGTTCCTGGTCCTCACGCTGGCCACCCAATTGATCTGGTCTTTTCCCGGGAAGATGTTGATTACTCGTCCAAGGGTACAGGAACAAGGAGCAGAATTTGCCTCTTAAAGAAGAACCATATCTCCAACTCACAGAGGGTATTTCGTTGAATTCCACTGCAGACAAAGCTGGAGAGTATGCATGAGGTCTCTTGTCCAGCGGCGCCAGAAGGATACTTTAATCTGCAATAAGAGTCTCCATCTGCAATAGAGACTTAGAATTTTTCGAATAGTGTTTGTAGAGATGTCAGTGTTTTCTGGAAGCTCCAGAAGGGGAACTCCGTTTAGGAAGTGTCCAGGGGTAGGTTCACGAAGATCACTAGTTGCCGATGATAAAAGTACCAGAGGCCTCGAGTTTATGCAAGCCTAGATATGGCATAGCACTGTAGAAAATTCCTCGAAGTTGAGAAGTGTGCCTTGAGAAGTTTTGGTGAGATGCCACTTAACAAGTTTAATTGAAGTATCCCACCTTGGTTAGGTGCATAGGGTGGAATAAGATGCCAATGCATGTTTCTTTCAGATGAGAAGTTCTGGACGTTGAACCATATGGTACTAGCCGACCCTTTTTTCTCTAACACGTGGACGCTGGAATGTGCATCAACATCCAGACGGTGACAACATCAACTTCAGAGTTTGGACGTGTGTTTTTAACAAAATACCGAAAGAGAGTTTTCTCATTAGGAGCCTGGCGTTCCGTTTTGGTCCTCCCCCTTGTGTCTGGCACTTGAATTCAGGAATGCGATAAACCGTCCTGTGGGTTTTCAGGATCGATTTTTCCATTGACACAGCTGGAGTTCCGTCGGGTTCCTAATCCCATGTCTGGAATGGAGATTACTTTTGTGAAATCAAGTCGGCATTATAGGCGGTTTTTTGCATCTGTGTGGGTGTGTCTTCAATTCTGTTGAGGACAAAATCATCTCTTGCAAGGGCTCGGATGCCCCACCACTCTTCCGTTTCGCAGCTGCGGTTCTAAGATAAAGGGATTTTAGAACTTTTTTGGGGAGACTGATTCTGAATTCGACAAGAGACAGACGTCTCTGTTTTGTGGAGAGCCATTGGGGCTTTGGCTACAGGCAGGTTTTCGATTGTCGATGGCTGTGCCCTGACTTGTAAACTTACTTGTAATTTTAATTATCTAAATAAATAGTTTAATTTTAAAACAGCTGTCCGTCTAATAGTTACATGACGGTACAACCGCTACCATCAGCGTGCAACAGTAACTTCCCAAAAAATAGGATCCGCTATTCGCCGATTAGATCATCCAACTTCTGGGAGGACAGTTACTCGGCCTCTGTTTAACAATCCCATTTGCTTAAATTGCTTGCAAACTGTTTTCCAAGGCATAACTCAATGAAAAATGATGTTACCGACACAACAGCATGAGTTGAACGGAATTTGCTGCGCTACTGGATGTTCTTTTATGCCCATGTATGCAGCGTGTTTGAGAGCTGCTCTGCTCGTGGTGCATGCTCAAATGATTCTGAAAATTTGATTATTTGCATCTTCAACGCAGATGTACCACTGCTGCAAATTACATTAATACCGGTCTACTCTTTCCAGGTGCACTTTTTTTGCCTTAGAGTGTATATTTATGCAATTAAACTTTGGAATGTACAGAGTGTATATTTATGCAATTAAACTTTGGAATGTACAGAGTGTACTAAAATATCCTCACTCCAAATTTGAAAAATTATTGCTCTTATTTTTTTTACTTATTGAATTTTATCGTCTCGTTCGGCGATTTCGTGATACAGGTTCGGTGGAACACAAAACACAGGAGTGGAAAACCGAAAGTCGTTACACCAGATTTGTGCCAGAAACTCAACGGATGATATTGCAATCTCCTCATCAATCCGTGAGACGTTTGTCGCAACAAATTGGCACATCACATGGATCGATACATAAGGCTTCAAGAGCTTTTCATTTTCGTGCTTATCATGTAAAAATGTTACAGAAGCTAAACCCACCGGACAATGAGAAGTGTCTTTATCATTGCTGATGGTATTGCGATCTTATTTTTGTCATCGACTCATATCAAGAAACCTTTGGAAACATCGTTTCCTTGATCTTAGCATCCCTGACTTTTTCTATGAGGATATATAAGGAACAGAGTTAATGGAGATAATCACCAAACAATAAGTGATCTGAAAATTGCCATTACTCAAAGAATCAGAGTCAGAAGAAGTCACTCCACGCTTCTTGAAAATCGTTTCTAAAAATATGCGCAAACGACTTCAGCTTTGTCTCCAAGAAAAGGACGGAAGTTTTGAACATTTATTATAAATTTTATGTTCCAATTATTTCCCTACATTAGGATAACATTGCTTTTCACAATTAATATAAAAATAAATGTTTAAAGTTGGCTGTTTGTGTATGAAAAATTCACGAATGGCTAGCATGGGAACTTTTAGAACTATCTGTGTAAGTTAATTTTCTGATCTGATAGTTGAATGAAAATAATAACAAGGTAGGTTATGGATTAAAGCGGAAATTCTTTTTCATGAATTATGTTTTTTTTTATTGAAAACTCAACACTTTAATCAATTGGCATGATTTGGAGGGATGCTATTACACTTATGCTATGCTGCGCATAGAGAAAACCTTAATTTACTAGTAATTTTAAGCATTTAATATTTTGTACGTTTGGAATATAACTGAAATACTTTTCAATGCTGTGAAAATTTTAAAAAATAGTCATATTTGATTTCCATTGACGTATTATTAATGTTTCGTCTCATTTTAACTATTTACAAACAAAAAACATTTTTCACAGTCAAATACTTTTTGCAAGCAAAAAATTAATGAGATGTGATAATTTTCAATTTTGTTGCGAGATTAGGTAAATCGTTTCTTATGCATGGCATTTGTGTAATTCTAATTACTCTATTATGTGATTTACTTTGCTAATTCCTATATCTTGTTTTAATCTTTCAAAGCTTTACCTTGATTTGTATCCTAATATGTTAATTTTATCACCATTAATATTAATGTTTACCAGCCATCAAAACTACACAGAAACTACACTATAGATTGCGTGTATCATGTCCAACAAGTTTAAATTTGTACGGGCATGGAATTACGTAATTTAAATCATAAAATCCTGATTAAATTAAAGAAATCTGATTTAAATCAAATAAATCCAAGTTTTATGATTTTTTTTAACTCATGTTTTTTTTTTTTTAATTCTGCTACTTAAAATGAGACGATCATTCCAAACTTGATCACTCATTGAAATACTTCAGGTTGTTTAGTTTTCTTCTCTGAACTTTACTCTGCTTTTTCTTGCCATAGACTTCACTTCTATATTATTTTTCTTAGCTGAGCGTGTATCTGACATTTCTACCTTGCCACTGTCGTAAGTCATAACTAACATGAAGTATGTCGTCAGTGGTATAGTATAAGGCTGCATTCACAGAAATGATCAATTGAAAAGGTCCCCATATCCACGGGTATAAAAGTAATCATGTGAAAGTCTTTGGTTTACCCCTATTAAATACGCTTTAGAAAGTCATATAAGTAATTGTACAATTTACTAGCACAACAAAAGGTTTTACTTTTTTTAATCATATTTCTAACGTACTTGTTATAAAATAATATGATTATGTGTTTTTAATTACGTTTACTGTTTTATTACAAACACGTTAATACATTTGTTATGATATTTGAGAAAAAATGAAAGCCAATGCTAGGAACTTTAATGGATTAATTATTTCATCAAAACAAAATAAGGAATCAGAAAATGCAATGTATTTTAACAGGAGTGAATGCAGCGATTTAATGAGTGCACTGATAAGATATGTGCTGACATTACGCAGTAGAAGGGCGGAGGAGATAATTTGCAAGAGTTCCAGTCAATCAACTCAGAACAATCTGTGGCAGAAAAATTGATAGTAGGAAGCAGGAAAGTACGCACCATTTTCTTCATGGAAAGAAGTTGTCGTGACTTTAAAATACGACGCAAACCAATCTCCCTCATAGGCTTCTTTTCGGCAAACACCATTGCTATGAGAAAGATTTCAGGATGGGCAAAATATCCATTTGCTTTCTATCACTCGATCTATAACTTGTAGCAGATTTTTAGGTAAGTACTTTGATGATTGTATTGCCTTGAAAACATGTTTTGGTCTATGTATGAAAGAGTTTTCCTAGCAAACCAAACTGGAATATAGCACTTCAAAAGGAATATAACTATCTTTTTAAGTTCATGTGAGGGTTCTTTTGAAGAAACATATAATCTGAGAATATTATTGGCCGCCGTCAACCAACTGGCATTAGATATAGGCCCAAGGTCAAAGACAACAAGGTCTGGTGAACAGAATCACATATGAAAAGCTCGGGAAATATTTAGAATCAAATATTGTTTGATTTTTTTTTCTTTCGGTTTCTATTTACCAAGGCAACTTTTCCGCACTATTATATTTCGATCCGAAAAACTTTATTTTTTTCGGCCCATGCTATTGTATAAACATAAATTATTCCATTTATGAGGTCTAATTCATACTCATTAGTTACAATGAAAGAAATAAAAGAAATTATACGGAATAAATCTATGAATATTAATTTATATACAGAATTGTCTGTTTACAGACAATTCTTATTAATTTCAAGAGTTTTACCGAGAGAGTTTAATAAATCTTGTTTTGGTAACATCAATTGAGTAGCAAAAAAATCGCTTTTAAACTACATTTCATATACATCGCATATGTGTTACATGACAATACTACCAAAGGTGATATTAAACTGTTCTTATAAAATTTTACATTATGTAACGAAACTGAAAGGTATTTTGCAATGATTGCATTAAATTCTGAAGTATCTTACATTTCATAAAAGTATGATACAAATTTCTTGTCTTATGTCTTTTTTTTTTCGACGTTTTACTTTTATCCACGACGTATTTACTGTTTAATAATAATGAAAGCGAAAGCGTGAAGCAAAACATATTGCTTGGTTTTATAATAATCGAATTGCTAAGGAGACATCTCATTCAGCCGGAGACCTCAAGCTATCTGAGTACATTTTTGGTTATCGGGGCGATGCATCAAGGTCACCCAAGAGTCAGGATACATCCCACACAGTCGCCTGCCATTCCAACCACTCGGGCGAGGTTGGAGAGGTTATACCAGAATGTGAGCTGACGAATTTCCAAGATATATTAGCTTACCTATTTTTCCCTATTGTCTCATGTGATGTGGAAAGGTCGTTCTCCTCATTGAAGAATGATTTGTGTGACAAAAGGACGAAGTTTCAAGATTGATAACCTTGCTGGGTGGCGGAATGCGAATTATTAAGATAGTTTGGCCGTCGCAGGAAATTGACTCTGCGAAAGAAGTGTTGGGAGGCGAAGCAATACCCGGGATTTGGCGAGCAAGAGGCGTAACAACCTAGTATAATACAAAAATACTCGGCTTGTTTAGCGCCCTTTCCCAATCCGGCGCTTGGGCACATGCCTGTCTACTCCCCTCCCCTAGTTACCTCCCTGAGGACGTTTGGACTTTAATAGAATTCCGCTTGACATAGAAGATTTTGTGACGTTCTTAAATGTGATGAAATAAAATTATGATTTTTTACTATACATATTCAATAAGTTTACAACAGCAAACAGCAAGATACAATTGAAGCAAAGTTATCGGGGGAAAAAGCTGTTTTGAAGATATTAATTCATGATTGCTTTTATCTCATGATCTCGTTAAGCTGCCACAACTTAAAATAAAAATTGGACATATAACAATACGAGATTATTTTGCCAGAAATAAAAAGAATATCACTGCACGTGGTCAATTTTTATTTTTGATTTGACACACGAATTTAGCATTAGCCCTAATCGGGACGAATAAATTTAAATGGGTCGAAAATATATTCAAAGTATCAAGCAAACACTCCATCTTTATAAAGATTTACAATATGAACTGGAATTAATTTATATGAAATAACATAGCTTTTATGAGTGCAAACTAATCATTACACCTAAGCATCAATAAGGCCAGTAACGTTACGAATCCAAAGAAGGTTGGAGTGCACTGCAGAAAAAAACCTTGGATCACCAGGAGTTGCACAATCATCGTTGGTTCCCCAGGAGGACAGGCCGGCCAAATAATATCTTCCGAAGTATAACATCATCAAAGGGGCTCCATTGTCACCCTGGAAGTTAATACATGAAAAGCTTTAGAAAATATAAAAAAAGGTAATTATTGTGTTTTTGAACTGTTATTGGTAGTACATTTAATTTTTGAAAACCATGTTAAAAGAGTTTAGATTGAGAAACTCTTCAATGAATCGCCTTAAAATACTGACTTTTTAAGATCATGAGTTAAATTTTTCTTTATTTTTTTTCTTTCCTGTTACAATATCTTTGATACTACTAAATGTAGTCATCTTATGTCATGAATAAACTGTTTGGGGGTAAATAAGTAGTTAAACTTTATGAGAAATGCCAATTTTGGATAAATTCCCAGGTAGATACCTTGGTTAAACCGTAAACTGTGTATGCCGAAAAAATAAATGCCCGGGTATCTTACATCACTGGTCGTACTACATAAATATCACGTGTTTATTTATTTTTAGAAAGTATTATTAATAAGATTGAAAAAAAATTGAGCAAGCAAGAAAAATATTCTAAGGAAAATTGTCTATAAACATATTCAAAAGAAAATTCTCATAACACTATTCGTTGACTTTTTTTCATTAATTAATACAATAGTTTTCTTAACTTTTGTACTATGGTAATAATTTGGAAAACTTTTATTTTATTCCGATACCCATTGTAAATGCATTTGAAATTAATTTTATTTGTTCAAATAATTATCTGATAGGTAGTACCTCGCATGTATCCGTTCCATCTTTGAAAGCACAAATCATATTTTCTGTAAACCCTCTGGGATACCTCTTGACACAAGATTCCTTAGACCTAACATTCATGTCGGCTTTTCGTAGAACATCACTAACTGGACCACCTGCAAATTTTTGTTTGAATATTGTTTTACACTTCACATGCTGATTATATAAAACATTAAAGTCTTAAGTACTCATAATTAACCCCAAAAGAGAATGTGATGCATAGTTTTGAAAGAAACATTTATGTTGGAAAAGAAATTTAATTGGCAACTGAATTTCAGTATATCTAGTTTAAGAGTATTAAAAAATGAGTTCAATAAAACAAGAAAATGCATGAAAATGTTTTAACCCTTTCTGGTGAAGTGATTTCTCCACACTTTAAAAATTCCTAGCCTATTTGTAATAGGTGTTTTAGAGTAACCACATGACAGAGGCATACAGTAACGCTATCTATCGATGAATAGCGTAAGATCTACTCATATGGTATCAATGGATAATCAAATGGATTTTTAGACGGTACTTCAAGATATTTGTGCTTAAAAGGTAAATTTAGAAAAAACTATTTTAAAAATGTTTTAAAGTCTTCGATTAAGATATTAATCATAGTGTAAAAACAAGCAACTAGAATAACCTAACTTTGCTATGGTATGAACTTTTTTAGTTAGCTGTATGCATTCTTACTATTACTAGGTGTAAAGTTAATCCCCCTTTAACATGATAAAGCCCTACTGTAATATTATGTTCCAGTGGAAATGGGTTCAGAAATGCATTATACCCTCCTATCAATATTAATTTTTTCAATTTTCATAGCAGATGTCGTTTTATAGGTGAGTGAAGAAAGACCAGGTGTGTGCCGAGTCATACAAGGCGTCCGTGTTCGGATTTGAGCGAGGAAAGAACGTAGATAATCTAAACGTTGTAACATGACACACTGCGACTAGTAATTTTACATTTCGACTCTTCCATTTTTTTACATAAATAAAGAATAATCTATGATGCTATATTTATCTTACGCGGCCAGTGTATCCATTCATTATGAATCAGAAGTACATATTAGTATTATATAAATAATTTTTCTATTTGAATAGCAGTGGTTGGACTCTACATTTTTAATTTCATAAAAACATGTGATATATTATAATGAGCGTCGTCATTTATGCTCGTGAGACTTTTTACAAATCTATAGGGTATTGTGTATATACAAGTTTACATAAAGTATGAAAGAAATGTTCTTTAAATAAATTTTATATTCTCCTCGAAATAGTTCAAACTTCCATTTTAGTACGGCAACAAAACAAATAGAAATAAGGCAGTTTTTAATAAAGGACTGTATATCAAAAACAATAGAAATAATTTAACTCAAATGTTGGACACAGAGACACCCTTGACTCGATTGCGCACAAAATTTAATCACCTTTCATTTCAATATATTTTTTATTTTTTATTTATTTGTTGATAAAACTTAGAAAATTGTTGCTTTGAAACTAAAATAAGACATACCTCCACATTGTATAGGTTATTCAGAGTTTAAATACAACACAAGATTTACTTTCACCTGCTGATTATTTTGAAAGGTATAAGAGAAATACGGTAACACTCAATTAACGTTAGGAGCTTTGAATTTCAATCAATTGTAATTCGTCGTAGGGTTCACCAAAATAAATACATTTTTGTTATGAATTCCGAAAAATTTGGTCTATAAAAAATCATAATCTATAACCTAAAATATGGGATACCCTTTTTAAAAAAATAAGAAAATAAGAAGGCGGACCCTATTTTAATAAAATTAACATTTATTTTTAGTATACATTAATTCGCTTTATTATAACTCCATTATTTCATGTCAAATGAAACTTTTGGTTTGATTGCACGTCTACCAGGGACGGAAATAACAAGAGGTGTTGGGATACTTTCTTACCTGCTGTAAGAATGATATTTTGTATCTATACTTGCAACTTAATCTTAAGATTGAATATTTATCATGTTTTCTCTATATATCAGGGATTATATGAGATAATTACTTTTTGTAATTCGTCCCCAACCGGCTGTCATCAGTTTCAGACCCGGTGAATACCAAGTATTCGACAAAGGTAAGCATATTGGTCTGTATACATCGGGCATTCCCGTAGCAGGTACCTTCAATTTCAAAAGAGCTAGATCGTTGTTGTACGAAGTGGGTTTGCCATACCCTTTGGGGCAAGATACTTCTTCCACATCGAATTTCCTGAACTTTGGCTCTACTACCGAAATTTGATGCCTGCCCAGAAATACGTCAACAACTTCTGGTTATTTTTGGATGCCATTATACCTGTGAAAAATGTAAGCATTTTCTGTTACTACAAATGCAAGGGAGACTTTTCCGACAACAGCTTAAATTCAGAACATAGAAGACATATAAAAGAGTCAGTTAAGGGTGCGAGATAAAACTTTCTTTGTCACAGAACAGAAAACAATGCTTAGTGTTCATTAATGTCATCAAAATCTGTAAAATCCATTAAATGTTTATTCATTCTCATATTACAATTATTAAGCTATCTATATACTACTCTGTTTGACAGTTTCTAAGGAACAACTGATTTATGCAAAAGTGCGATTCGGAAAGCCGTTCAATTAAAGAAAATGTAAGCGCAGAGAGTGCTGTAGGGCAAGGTCTCTTATCTGTATAAAGACAGCGCACATGAGCTGTTTATTAATTGAAATTTCAAACAGTAAAGTATCTACAGAAAATCACGTTTTAAGGTTTTGAAAGCCGTTCAGATAAATTCCATCTTAATTTCAAGTATCAAGTGCAGAATGTCCGTAAGTCATCATTTGAGTGAATTTGACCGTGGGCGAGCAGTTGGGGAGACTCGAAGCTGGGAAAAGTGTCACCCATGTTGCCGCAGCAATGCGTGTCAAAAAGCGTTATTTCGCGGTAATAAAGAGACTCGGAAGGTGGAAATGCTTTGAGAAAGTATGTTTGTGGCCGTGATAAGAGCACTGCACCCAGAGATGATGCACATATATCCATATCAGCAATAAGAAACAAACATCTCACTCCGTGACAGATTGGTTCAGAGTTTGCAACCGCAACCGGCACTCGTGTATCTGCCAAAACAATTTCTAGGCGATTAAATCAAGCTCGCTTGTATGCACGGAAGCCTGTTAAGTGCATTTCGTTACAACCATGCCATCGTCGAGAAAAGTTACGCTGGTGTAAAGAACATATTCGTTGGAATCATCAACATTCATCCAGAGTCATGTTCTCGGATAATTCCGGATTCACATTGAAGAGGGATTCTTTACACGAACTACTGTGGAGAGAGAGAGAGGTACCGTTACACACCACAGAATGCTCGTGAGAATGATCGTTATGGTCGAGGGGTCATGGTGTGGGCAAGCATTATGCATAGTGGCAGAACACAGCTACACATCTTTGACGCTGGTGCCTTTACATCACAGCGGTATTGCACGGATATTCTCCTGGGTCATGTTCCTTTATTTCGCGGTGCAGTGGGTTCATACTTTCTGTTCACGGGTAACAATGCATGCCCACACAGGACAGGACTTAAATCCTATAGAACAAGCTTGGGATGATCTTTGTAGACGTGTTTCATAAAGGAATCACCCACTCCAAACTGTGCAAGACGACAAAATTGCTTTGAAAGAGGAACGGAACAATATCCACCAAGCATTCTTCGACTGTTTAGTGGAGAGCATGCACAGCAGATGCTAAATGTTCATTAATGTGCAAGGAGGACTCACTTCTTACTGAGTGACTATATCTGTCAACACTCCGGATAGAAAGAATATTTTTCAAGACTTTGGAAATTTCTCAAAGAAGCAGATTTTTTTCTTTTTGTTATCTTGCTTTTCCATGTGCCAAAATCTGTTACATTTGAATGCATAGTATCTTAATTAAATATATTAATTTGATATATATATAATTTCGTTTCTTTAATCAATGAATATTATTAATAATTTTAAAAATTGTGTTTGTTCCTTAGAAATTGTCAAGTACTGAACTGATAGTTAATGATTTTAGTAATATGTTAAAATATAAATGAATAGTTCAAATCTTCTTATAATGGTAAAGTGTTTACTTACCAGGTGTCAAAGATACTCGCTACAGTTAAAACGTATTTTGGACTTATAAGAGATCCTAGTCCTGCAAAGCTTTGATTATACACGATCCTTGCCTACGATTACAAAATGTAGGATTTAATACAAAATACACTGAAAGGACAAGTTAAATTCTCGTAGATATTAATATGCAAATAATCAGTACAGTGCCATATCATTGGACAGGTTGAAACACATAACGGTTACAGGTAAAGCAAGTCTCTACGCACTGCTACACTTCGTAGCTACTACACTGGAAAGCAAAACTTACAGAAGGTAGGTTGGTAGTTAATTAACGTCACACTGGAACAACACAACGGGTTATTGGTGACGGTCCGGGATCGATAACCTAGGTCCTCAGACAACATAGCCTAATTTTAAACTACGGTCAGATGACGACGTAACAACAGAGCTGGCACCCCACTCTCCAAAATTCCACAGCATACCAAAGCGGCAAAACTTAAAGAACACCATTATTTTAAAGGTAAAATCTCAAAATTAAACGAAATAGCCTATGACGATTTACATAACCAAGGATATTCCATAGAATACTGGTGCATACTTAAATTTTGGAAGCGTTACTTTAGTGGTCTAGCAAAGGGTTCTGTTACCACAGGAAAGCACCCGAAACCTCAATATCTGTTTGCAAACGTGGTGGAGAGCCTGCATCGCTTCGAAGTGGTCATACAGTCTGCCATTGACCTCTTGTATGTATTGTTCATAAATTTTCAAAGTTACCTTTCGGTAACTTGATATCTAGTGCAGTGTAATTTCGAAGACATTTAATCATCGGTTCGGTAACTCCCTATATGCGTTTAGCATCATTTCGCAGATGTAGGTTATTTAAATGCCAAGTTGCAGCTAAAAATATTTATGTTCCATAAGTTTTTGATAGCAGCATATTGCAGAATACAGTCAAGGGAAATGACATTAATACATTTGACACCACCGATATCAAAACTATTATCTAAATTGTTAGATTTACTAAATAGTTAGCATCCTTAGTTGTGAATGTTAAGTTACACTTTTGGTTTTATCTAATCCAACTCCCCAGTAGCACTGTTTCATGTACATGAGTAAAACAATAACAATTCATTTCCTCCGAAACCTTATTTCACACTTAGTATATAAAACGTTTTTTTTTTAACTAAAAATGTACTTACAATCCATGGAAATTCAAATGGGTCAGCTTCAGTTCCACCAGCAATCCTTCCTTCGTCACGTTTGTTAGGGATTCCGCAATCTGTGCATAATGAAAGAAATTATGGCATTTCTGAGAAATAACATTATTTTCATAGTAAGAGAATGAAATATCTGAAAACACAAAATGAATTGATAAAAGGGAGGTAATTAAAGTCGCATAGGAGCAACACAACGGGCTATTGACGACGAGCTGGGATTGATATATTAGGGAAAGGATCGAGGACAACACCACATAACTTTTAACCACGGTCAGATGACGAGGTAAACACATGAGCGTGCACCTCTATCTCCTAGATCCCACACCATGCCAACGTGAGGACATTTAAGACTGATTTAACGAGCTCTTGCTCAAAGGTACACGGTGGTCTTTGGTTGTATCGAATACCGAACTCACAACCTTCCGGTTGCTAATCCGCTGCTCTTCCAACCGGGATACATCGGATCCGCACAAAATTGATAAAAGAAAGTAATGGAACTAGTTATCACCAAAATTCACTAATGAATATGTGAATTCAAAAGTAAACTTTCATCATCAGAAAATCAAAAGGCATTATGTAGAGATTTTAAATTTATACTTTTACAACTTTTTAATTCTTTGTATCGTGTATATTGTTACAATTGTAATTTTAGTTGAATAAAAGTGAGTTTCAATAAAGTTCATTCTCTCCAGTCTTGATTATTCATTCGCCTTCAAGTACTCAATATCAGTATGGAGATGAAAAGAGTCAGAAGTATAAAAGCGAGTTATGTTACGAATAAGTTTACCATACAAATCTTCCTATATAGAGGGGACATGCATTCATTCAGGACGGATAAACATCCGCGCCTTACCCCGAAGTTGAACCCAGGAATCTTTGAATTCAGAAGCAACATTTATACCTCTGTATATAGCCTTTCAGTTCTCGTCTGTTTTAGTTCACAGCGCCTTACATCAGATGCATATCTACCATCTCCGAAGTCGTATAGCCATGCATGCCGTTGAAAATTTGAGCCATAGAATCTATGTTATAAACTGATCTACACAGCGCCCTCTACCATTTAATCTTTGAATTTATGGACAAATTTATTCACAAAAAAGATTTATTTTCGGCCGCTCTACCACTCTTTACAATTTGGTTACAACTCTAACAGCTTATATTATTGATTGTCATTCCTTTACACTTCTGTTATGCTACGGTGTGTTTCTCTTTTATGTAAATAAACCTTTACATTTTCTCTTCTACTACAAAATATTTAAAGTATCTGGTCACGTAGGTGGCCCTATTTTTTTTAAATGTGGTACAGAAACATTTTAATTATATTTTTATGTTTAGTGTTATAAAATAGTACTGGGCTATAAATATTTAAATTATGTATTAATAATTTTGTAAAACTGATAAATATGTACGAAAAGTTAATGAAATTTGTCAAAAACTTCAAATGTGCTACATAAAGATCTCTTCAACCAATTTGAAGATAATTTGTCTAGTGAATGAACTACAAGCAAAAGGATATTTAAAGAAACTAAAATTCGACAAGAGATCAAAAATGAATTCAAGGCTTTTTATAGTTTTACAGTCATCCTTCTTAAATAAATGGCCATAATTTTAAAACTCTTCGACTCATCTAAATTATTCTAGTTCATTCACTAGAAAACATTATAAAGAACAAGTTCTCAAGGTTTTACGTGAAACCATCAATAACGTTTTCTGTTACAATATTTGAAGTGAAGAAATAATGCTAAAATATTAATTTAGAATAAAAGCAATTTGAAGTGTATCGTTTGCTCTCTCTTGCTTTTACTCTTTGTGTAAACAATTTTGTTGTTCACTTCTCTTTAAAAATGTTCACGCTATTTCCAAAGAGAAACCATTTAAAAATTTGAGAAACCATTCTAAAATTATATTTGCAAAAAAAGTAAGTTTTAAATTTAAATTTTGACAGGTTTTTGGGTATGTTAATGGCCATTACTGTGGTTTCCAAACCAACTTCCGGGTTTTCCGTCTTGATTAAAATCGTAATATTTCTTCAACTAATTAACTTAGATAAAAAATATAATATATTTTGGAAAGTCAAATAAATACTCTATCAAATTAGATCAAAAACTGCTTTTGGAATATTAGTTCATAAATGTCATTTTCAACGTGTTAGGATACCTTAATTATTCCAATTTTTTATTTCAATTTCCGGCTAATTAAAAGAGCTAAAATTTCAAATTTATTAAATTTCGTCCCAAATGGAAGTCATTTTTTGAGGAGTGTATATACAAGGTTCAAAATAATGCAAGTTTAACATTTTAGTTTATTGTCTTGCAGGTTAAGTGAAAAAAATATGTTTTAAGAACAGACGATTTTTAATAAAAAATGAATCCTCTTATTATCCTATTAATTAATCTGAGATCTAACAAAAATGAATACAAGCAATAGATAATATTTTTGGCCACTTGAGCTTTATCTATCGGCTAATGAAACATGTAGATATGAGAGGCATTTTCAGTATGAACAAACCAGACGAATATTTATTAAATAAATGAACAAATGAGCTAATTCTTGAACTAGGTTAGTTTGTAGCACTATGGAAGAGGCACAGTAATCGTAAAAAATCAACCAGTATTGTTGTATAACACACCATACACTTCCATAGTTGCATCAATGCCTATGTACATTTCGGTAAGACTTCTAGAACTAAGGGGAAAAAATTTCTTTGAACGTGACAATTTCTAACTCATGTTTATTGATGATGGGCGTTTACTAGTTAAGGATTATTATTTATTTTACGTGTTTTATTTCACATCGCATGATCTGCAACTAACTGGTAAGAAACGGAAAATGGCATCTAAAATAAATCGAAACAATATTTACTTTCAAAATTTGGTCCCACTGGTGGAGTTATTTCTTTGACATCACAAGGTGGAGAATCTTGAGTATGATGACTTATCCAGCCTAGGTATTTTGACACACTTGCAAAGCCAGATGGTAAGCCTTGTGGTCCACAGTCTCCTACAAGTTTCCAAGCGGCCACTCCAACTACGAACCATTTCTCATCGTATTTAACTAAGAGTGGGCCCCCTGAGTCCCCCTGTGATAAAAGATTATGTTATTAACCCTTCAAAAGTAAAGAAACAAGTATATCGTGTGGTTGCCTATATAAGGAAGTTTGTGCGTAAGTTTTGAACTATATTTAATATCAATTAAATCCTCCGATGAAATGAAATCTGAAATCGTGAAATTTCCGATAGGTGTAATATTGCTTAAACTTCACAATACACTGAATAACCAAATAACCACATCTGTTAACCCTCATTCCTAATAGTAAAATATTGTATTTAATTTATGTTTTTTTCTGTAATCGCAGCCAGTATTTCATGGTCTTAATCGTATCATAATTCTTTCATTTTCGCTAGAAAGATTCTAGTGGTCCTTTCTACAAAATAAAATATTTTTAACAGATTATGTTGACCCATTCTAAAGAATAAATTAATTTGGAAATATTATATATTGCTCCTCTCCTTTCATTAGAATTTTTTGAAACGATTCTATTGTTTCTCTTTAAAATAGAAACCTTTGGAAATATTCAATTCTTCAAGGTCAAACTCGGTTAGAAGTCATAAGTATACAAAAGACACGAGTTATATGTAATGAATTCTACATATCTTTGAAAAATAATTTTACTAGTAAAATTTAAATTCATGTAAGATGTGTAAGACGTTAGCATATATATTTAGACATAATTCTTTGGACGATGGTCACGTTTGTCATCTCTAGTTCGTGAAATTCAGACTTCAAAATAAATTGCTTTTTAAGCCTATTAAACAAGAAGAGGACCTAAAAAAAACGGACGGGTCTGTGTCGTGACAAGGCCGCTAGCTGTTAGGTACAGCAGTAAGGCCATATGGGTTTGGGTTTGGCCCACAAGTAGTCCAAAAGTTTTTAAATTTTTGAATAGCGGCGAATTTTTTAATTCAATCTAAAATATTTTTAAATGAATTAAATGAAATTTAATTATTATTGTATTCTTTGGAATGGCACCATCATAAAGATATGGGAGATTCTAAATTTATTTTTTCGTTTTCATTATGCGCGGAGGAATAATTTTCCAACAAACGATAAAAAAACAAATAAACTTTAAACTGGAGCTATGAAGTTTTCTCTAAGGCCGTTAAAAATAGAATAAAAATATAACAGATTTGAAATTTGCAGAAAATTCAACATTAGATCGATACCTAAAAATATGCTTTTCTTCAAATAAATAAAATTTTAAATTTCACTATCTTTTATGTTTTTGCAAGAAAGTGTGACGCATAGCCAGCCTTTGCGTTCAAGAAATCAACAGATTTAATTTCCTGGGCTCAAACAATTCCGGCGAATGAAGAATAACAAATTTAAAAAAATATTGATTTGCAATGTTCAGTTCTTTTTTTGGAAAATCGGAATCATTATAGATATGTTAAAAACTTCAACGAATGTGAAATCTGCGGGAAATTTTACAACTGGTTGATACGCTGCATCACGGCGTTGCCCGTGTTGTTGATTTGCTTCGCAAACGAACACCATGGGCACGGGTAACACCGGGCTAGCCACGCATAAGTAAAAAAGGAAATGTGTGTTTGTGTATTCTCTATACGAATCTACACTGTTTGAACATTCTACACCAAATTTGTTAAGAGTTTAGAACACTGCGGAAAATTATGCTATTACGTTCCTGTCTTCAGCCCAATCTGTAGCACTTTTACCACAAAAATTGGCACACAGGTAGTTCTAATAGGGTCCATCGAAGCTCCAAATTTAAAATCTAAAGTTTGTTTACATGAAATATTTGAAAAATAACAAGAAAACACGTTCTAGGGGAGGAAACTCAACAGTTTGTTTCCAAGCAACACTATTATATGGACAAGGAAACATGTTCTACAGGAAACTTAAAGGATACAATGGTTCTTATCTAGTAACCGCTAAATACGCATAACTTGTCACAAGAAAGACTTCACAACCAACACACAGAAAAGCTGCGACCTATGCTCGCTTCGCACAAATCAAAGAATACATGTGTCCTAGTACAAAGGATTGTTAAATAAAATATATTCAAAAAAAAATTTCAAATCTAAATTTGCTGTTTTGGAATCTGTACCTCTGGAATCTGTCGAAAGTTCTAGTGCAAGCGTCTTGTTGAACTATAATTGTTGGCCCTGAAAAGGACCGTTTTTCAAATGGCACTGAAAATATACACCGCTTTCTTTGATTTCTATTATAAACTGTAACAATTCGACCAAAATTATTATTTTTTCAGTGAAATTTTATTCGATAACGCTATAAATTCAATTGAGGAGCGAGGCTTCGTGGTAAACAAACATTCCTACAATGTTGCCAAAACGCGATAACAAAAACGTCTTTTTTGCGTGCCACGTAAGATCTTTTAAATATTTAATTTTTCATAACTTCCATGTTGTAGTGGAACAAAAAAGCCAAAGCAAGCATGTCTTTAGACCAATTCGTATCCATGACAATTGGCACAGAGATAGTTCTAAAAGTACCGTTCGTAGCCACAATTTTAAAACTTAAACTTTGTTTTCCTGCAATATATAGACATGGACAAGAAAACACGTTCTACAGGGTTTGCATATTTGATTCAACGCAGGGAAATGTGGCTGTCAATTTTAGGTATCGCGTTAGGAAACACGTTCTACTGGGTTGCGTATTTCAGTTAACACAGTGAAATGTCACGGTCATATTTGAAACCATAGCAACGGCGGGTTATTCAGCTATTTTTTTTAAAAACTACCTCCTTTCCCGTTGACACTCTGCATTGGATGTCCATAGCTTCTTGGATTCCCAACTTTCGATATATGGGATCAACTTTTGCTGATCACTGGCAATGTATAAACCTTTTCATATCATTATTTGTCAATTTTCCTTGCTTTCGTGTAGTGTTTCTTTTTGAGAATTATTGTTACAACAAAATTGTGTGAAAACTTAATGTCTGAACAACACTTGTAAAACACTGAGCTGTGTACGGCAAACGTTTTATACTCAATATTGTTTCCAAGCAGATTTCTAATGTATTGATTTTTGTTTTTTCGTACATCCTTTCGCTCGTAACATCACACAACCATTCAAAACGATTATAAATTCAGCCTGCTCGTGACGTCACTCAACCAATCTGCAGATTTTACAATTATGAATCATAAGAAATGTGGCTATTAAGTCATTAAGTGTGTTCAGGGTTAAAAGCAAACCTACAACCTCGTAAATCTCGTATTATCTGAGGGTTAAAGAATACACGTCCAAACCACGTGACTCGAATACCAACTCGTGCGATCTGGACATTTGCTTTGTATTTTTTTTGTTGCATAGAGCCATATGTTTACAATATCCTTTAAATTAATCAACGGTATATAGAAGATATATTCTTCTAATGGAGGGATGCATTACAATTAAACTATTATGCCTTCATTGAATAATGAGCTAAAATGAAAACATTCGTTTCTAATTTTTATTGATGACGTTACCCCTACCCCACCTGCAGAGCCTATATCAAAGACGTTCTGTGGTAAGTTCATATGTAAAGTATTTATTCACTTAGTTCTTAATTACTGTATCTTTACAGAAAAATATCTAATTACAGAGAAAAAAATATATGATACAAACAATGCAAGAGAAAAAACGGACAGGATTTATCTGGACACGGCCGCTAGGTTTAATGCATGGAATACGTCAGTGATGTCATAAGGTGAATAACAGTGGAATAAATTAGTACTACACAGTTTTAATTTCACACATAAAGTGTACTAAATTATGGAGCGGTTTCGAGCGACGTCTCAATTTTGAGACGTCGCTCTCTCGCCGAGCCCGTTAACGTTCAGCGTCAGTAGTTCGGATCTTCTGGGATTTCCCATCTTTCGATATTTCTTCCTGTTAACGTTGTAAAATTTTTTGTGTTTATAATGCATGTGCAGGGTGCATTATGAAAGTAATGCGCATTTTATGGGAAAAGTAGATTTATTGATCCGATCGGTACAAATGGTTATAATTCTTCAAAATAGTCCCCTTGGGCATCAATACACCTGCGCAGACGATTCTGCCACGCCTGGAAGGCACTCTGGAACTCCTCGACTGGAATGCCTCTCAGGAACCTTGTAACATGATGTTGGATGCCCTCCACCGAATCCCAGTGTTTTCCCTTCAGTTCTCTCTTCAGTCGGGGGAATAAAAAAAGTCACACTGAGCCAAGTCAGGGCTGTAAGGAGGCTGGGGCACCAAGGGGTTCTTGCTCTGGATCAGGTAGTTGGTGACGACGAAGGCCGTGTGGCTGTGGCATTGTCGAGTTGGAGCTTGAAGACGTCTTTAATGTCAGGCGTGACTCGCGCGATCCGTCGTAACAGTCTCTTGAGCACCTCCAGGTAAAAAGCTGCGTTGACAAATTGTCCTTGCAGTAGAAACTCAAATTGGACGATTCCTCGGATGTCAACGAAGTCAATCAGCATTGTTTTGATGCGAGGTTTGCTCATGCGCGCTTTTTGGGGTTTGGGAGAAGATTGTGTGTGCCTCCTTAAAGGCCTCTCGAACCATTTGATAAGTTTCCATTGTATTCTTCACAAGCCGCACACAAAACTTTATCGCGTAACCGCTGTTCCAGCGAACACTACATCGTGCCGTAACACAATCGAAAAAAAAGACTTTGCGCGAATCTACGTCCTACCGCTCCTACTGCTTGGAGCGAATTGAGACTGGACGCGTTTGGAAGGGCAGATCCCCCACCACATTTTTCGACCAATCCGAGTGCGCTGCGATGGATAGTCACGTCACAATAAAATCATGCGCATTACTTTCATAATGCACCATGTATTTGATCATTTTGATATGTTTGCGAACTGTCCACAGTTTGATGTCCGATACCTAAACAAAGGTTAAATATTTTCATTTTGTTATTTTTATTATTTATAAAACGAAAAGTGACGAAACAAATGATACCTCGTACGTCGTGCTAGCACAAAGTATTCCGGAGCTAGACTTAAATAATGTGAGAGGCAGTTCGCATTTTTGTGACTCAACTTTGCACCGTGATTGCAACAGCCAATGACGTCAACGCTAGATCGAGCATTTATAACATTCATTGTTTAATGCTCAATTGAACACAATATCGTTCATTTATTCATCATTTTTGTTTCCAAGTTATTGCATTTTCCGTGATTCCCTTTCTTGTGACACTCAAAAATTAAGCGTGGTCCGCCTGTTTTCGAAAGGAAAGACATATTCTACTTGAAAAATGTGAGCATTATAATTTCTGGAAACATAGATTCTAATAATAGTCGGTGTACTTAGCGTAAAAAAATTTCACTTCTGGCTACCAGTATGAGATTTTGCACAGTGCTTATATGCATGCAAGTGAACAAAAAACCGTTCTGACAGTTGATCAGAGTTAAGGACCCCCTGTCTTGACGTCATCTAAATGGTCACCATGAGGAGGTAAATAGGTTCATTTAATTGCTCAAAACTCCTTTACTGACCATAATATTGTGAAAATTGAATACCCTGTCCCAAACTTAAAAAAGCTACAAAAAGGTGTATGGCATTTTTTTACTAAGACAAACCTATAGGAGTTATCGCAACGACAAAGTGAAAGGGAGTGATAAACAAGAGTCTCATTGATCTTTTCGAAGCTGGCGTGATTTTTGCATCATGCGATATAATAGATGTGGGTTTTAAAACACCTTCTATCATTATAATTAAATTCAGATTTATAGCAGGATCCTGAAAAAACTAATTTTCTGGTCAACTACTGATGGGTAGTGGGCAATTATTGAATGAGTGGTGGGATATTTTTGGTTGCAAAATAATTTATATGTGAGTAAAATAATTTTTAACACCTTTTCTACTTTTCTTATTTTTAAACTCACTGTTGACACAAATTCTATACATGTGCATATCCTATAAATTATGTAAAATCTTATAAATCCATCAATGTCATAACATCGACACCATGTTAAAGCTAAAAATTGAGTAAAAATAGACATTAAGGTAAATACTACAAAAAAAAAGGTTTTGAGCGAGAAGGAAATCCTTCCTTTACATTATTTACAAAATTTAAAAATACAAAATTTTATGCACAAAAATAACGAACCCACGGAAAATACTCTCGCTCATAGCTTATCTCACATAATTTTTACCTGTGGCACCCTCTCCCCATGATACTTTTATAAAATTTCACTATCTTTGAGAGAAGGATGAGAAATTAATTTGATGTATATTCATCACAAAGTTTTTTTAAAAGAAAATTCATTTTCCCTGAATATTTCATTTTGTGTGGCTCGAGATGAACTTGTGTTTTAAGAATGGATTTGTTTTGCACTGCTAGAACAAAACTAACTTGTTATGGGTAAAAACTCACCCCACAAGGTCCTTTGTCAGCCTCGCCACCAGCACAGATAGTAGTATCTGGAACATTATCTCTTATTCTTCGAGTGCATAACTCATTCCACATTATTGTAACTTGCAGCTCTTGAAGTCCTTCAGAAATGAAAGGTGACGCTATGAATTAGAACGAAAAAAAAGATGTTTTAAACAAATATTTAAATAAAGGTTAAAAATATTATATTATAAAGCTAAGAAATCTGCTTGTCTGAAAAAATAACTCACAACGTTCAGATCTAGCATCATGGCATTTCCACAGCTTATTTTGTTTGTAATTTCTAGGTATAAGTCTTTAATCTCAACTCGTTACATCATTCCCTTTGAAGTGTAGAAGTAAGTTGTATACTGATCATTACACAAGAAGAGATCCATTTTTATTCAAACTAAAAATCCACCCAAAACGTCGATAACAGTCACGAATATAGCAATTGAAAGAGTAAATAACACATTATTTAGATTAGATGATAGCTCTAAAAGCTGTTAAATAAAGAAACGACTCTACTCAGGAAGCATCCGCGATTTAATTTGTCTGAAACAATAAAAACTCTAGGTTGCGCTCTTAATACATTTGCTGTTGAACAGCAACCCTTCAGTGTGGTTTAATGAAGTATTCCTTGATTAATTACTTTAATCTCTCTAGACACAATTTAAGTGCGATACGAGTAGGCGCGGTGTTATGAGATAAATGATAGTGGCTTATTATCTCAATAAAACACGAAACCAAAAATCATTGGAGAACCAGGTTATCAAAAGAGGAAAGAACGCATGCAAGCGAACGGACAAAGCCGTTTGATGACGTAACAAAACTGCTGAAGTTACAGGTGCGACTTTGTTTGCCCGAAACAGTAAAACTTCCAGGGTGAATCGCAGAGTATAACTAGATTAAAAAGTAATACTGAATCACTACATAAATAGTTTCTTTCCGTGTATTCATAATTTTCAATGATTAGTTCTTCACTTACTAGCATCGTTTTGTCCCCATCCGAAAAAAGTTGCTGAGTCCATTGGTGATGTAAATTGTGGGTAGATCGGCAAACATGCCAAACCTACTGTCTTAGTCAAGTGAACAGGACTGCTTAGCCTAACAAGAGCAATATCGTTTATAGCTGCCATGCTGTCGTTGTAATCCGGGTGTATTATGAACTCTGACACAGGAACTGGATCTGGTCCTGAAAAAGGGTTTCGAGCTCCTAAAACTATGCCGACATTCCAAACAAATGTGAAATTTCTGCAAAAAAATATATATGTATAAAATCAATAAGCACTTTTTCTTAGTACAAAAAGTAAATAAAATGTACACATTTCCCATTAGTTTATACACAGTCCAGTCACATTACTGTGACCACCTGTCAAAAGCCATAATAACCACCTTTTGCAGAGCGGACCGTGGAGGAAGAGAGTCAATTAGGTTTATTAAGAAGTTCACTGGGATGATGAGCCATGCCGTGGCCAGATCCGCTAGATTACCTCCCTCCACCAGCCTGGATTATTCCGGCAATTGTTGGAGGGTGCTTGCTTTCAAACGTTTCACGCCGTATACGACAACGTCCATTTGTCCGATGGAGCATAAAACGTGATTCATCTGGAAAAGCCACCTATCGCCACTCTGTGGACGTCCAGTTGCGGTGCTGGGGTGCAAATTCCAGCCTTCGTCGCCGATGAACAGCAGTCAGCATAGGTGCATACACCAGGCGTCTGCTGCGGAGGCCCATGCGTGGCAACGTTCTTTGAACCGTTGTTGTGGATACACTCTTGGTACCCCTTGGTTCATCTGGGCGGTCAGTTGCTCAACAGTTGCACGTCTATTCGCCCGAAAGCATCTCCGTAGCCTTCGTTCGCCTCTGTCATCTATAGCCCTTGGTGCACCACATGTGCCACGCCGCTGATTTTGGATAGTCCCATTTTGCCATGCACGGTATACTTTTACCACGGCGGCACGCGAACAGTTCACAAAATTAGCCGTTTCCGAGATGCTTCCATCCTTGGCCCGAAAGCCAATAACCATGCCCTTTTGTCGGAAAAATCGCTACGTTTCTGCATTACGCCAACGATTGAAATACTTTCCGATGCCCTAGGACATCCTTTATATACATTCCACTGCAATGTGCTGCCACCTTCCTTTTGTGATTGGTTATTTCACGTTGACGTCGAAAGTTGGTGGTGGTCACATTAATGTGACTGGACTGTGTATATTCTGCTTATTCTTATTTACGGTAAAACGTCTCAGATTTTTTTTTTAAACAAGAAATCTCTTCTAACGAGTTTGTCAAAAAGTTACGTTTGGTTCGATGATTGTTGCTTGAAGTACGTAAGTATCTGGTAGCTAACAACGCTAATTAAAAGTAGTGATCGCGAATCAACTGTTCTAAAAGTTCCCCGGTTTTTTTTCTAGGGTTGTGTGGTATCTGATAATTACACAGCATGTAGCATCCTTTGCATGGTAAGTAACTTCCACAGTAACTTCTAGACAAGAGCACGTCGTTGTATTTTAGGAGAGGAAGAACTCGAAAGTAAGTTAAGCAAGTCGAGGAATATTATTAAAAGCAATAAGCATAAATATATGCCGTCCAACCGGTCTAGTGGTCAGGATGTTAACCTCTGGATCGGAAGGTTCCTGGTTCGGATCCTGCGTTAGGACTCTGATGTGAATTGTGTTATCCTTTGTTAGGGACAATGAAGGGTCATCCACTAATTTTCCCTTCGCAAGTTATCGGCCTTGTAGACGCTATGAACAATTCCTTACTGCCCGCCAATGGAAGTAAAGAAAATCACTTCCGGTCTTGTAGTGGTCAAGGATAGTGTATATTGTCAGCCATTGGAAAAATAAATACGTATGATGTGTGCACCCAACCTAAAGGTTTAACTTTTTGCTTGCCAATGTTGCCATGGAAACCATAATAATCGTCATGCAGATGGGTTGCCTTAACCTGCCCTAACTCTCGACTAGAAGTGCGCCATGATCGTTGCCAACATTTTAAACGTAGACTGAAGCTGTGCTACTCTTTTATGTATATTTGGATTTGATTTTGATGTATATTTGAATAATGTTAGGACAGAGAGAGAGGTGTAAAAAGTTCATAATCAACATATTTTTATTCCCCCCCCCCCATTTTTTCAAGTTCTTTTAAGGGTTCCAACCCTTACGTTAACAATTAAAATATCTGATGAGAGAATACAAAATAATTGTGGAAAATTATCCTTTTACCCCACCTGACCCTAACTATTTCAAAATATTGGCGCGTGGGCATTGTATATCAATACCAATAACGGATCCCGACATATCTTAAGGCATTTGTAAAATCCTCGAAATTTTTGTCACACTATCATGGAAATCAGAGAAATAGCAGGGAATTTTTTTTCGAGGATTTTGTTGCCACCCTGATCTCGCCATTAGAAGAAAAGTGGCCATATCTTGTTGAACTATTTATCTCGTTGTTTTTACGTGACGTATTCATAGTTAGTGGATCCCTTCCCACGTTGACCTTGCCGGTAACGAAATGGCTGATGCCCTGGCAAAGAGGGGAACTGACGAGTCTATGCATACTCCGCCGTCTCTAACCTATACTGAACTATACTCTACACATAAATGCCTTGTTCGGTCTGCATTTGCCACTCCCCCTGTGCACCATTGGTACAAGAGTAATCGTCCCGGTGGATCTCTATCCCTCCAGTGCAGCAGACAGGAACAAACTACAATAACAAGATTTCGTAGTGGCCACCTCAAAACATTGACTTATGCCAACAAAGAAAATCACTTTCCAATCAGTACCAAGTGTTCCAAAGGCCAAGCAACTCTGGATCATATCCTTGAGTGCTTGGGACTTGATAAAGAAGATCTTCTGGAGCGACCATTATTGGTCATTGATTTCTTGAGAGTGTGCGATATCATGGACCAAGTCTAGCTCTGCTGGGCTACAGGAATCAGCAACAACAACAACATCTCGTTGTTAGAAAAAACTTATCAAATCTGGATTTTGTCACTATAAATAAGTCAACTATATCGTGAAAAAATATTTAGACATGACTTAAATTGGCAAGATCTTGGAGGACGAGATACGTCGTTGAAAACAACATTGAGATTTAAACGACATACATATGATCTGTGATCAACAAATTCGCCTTTCGATGCATCATTATTTCTCGTTTTCCTCTTGATGGATTTCTCGATAAGGCATCTTGTCGTTAGCAAAACTGATCGATCTTATAGACGAGATATTTTCCCATTAACA
This sequence comes from Metellina segmentata, assembly GCA_947359465.1. Taxonomy (NCBI): domain Eukaryota; kingdom Metazoa; phylum Arthropoda; class Arachnida; order Araneae; family Tetragnathidae; genus Metellina; species Metellina segmentata. The sequence goes on from OX375877.1 coordinate 57,320,169, forward strand.
AAATTTGCCAGACGTTCATGTTTAACACAACTACCAGTAGATATGAACAATTGAAGAACTTGGAGGTGAAATATACAAAGGGGAATTTTAATTCATCTTTTAAATAAGAAAACAATTTCTAGGATCAAATGTTTTATTAGTGAGTAATTTTAAAATACACAAATTAAATGTAATTTAAACATAGCTACGAAAACTCGAGTAATTTAAACGAGGTACTTACGCTACTAAGCAATGTGCAGCCGTTAATACGTAAAGTCTGCTTATCAAAGTTCCTGCGCAGAAATATGTGGTGACATTCGCCACAAGTCCAACCTACAAAATACATTTATGATAAAGAATACAAGGACAATGTCACTCAAAATATATATTCCTCTTCAGTAAACTCTGGAGCTAGATCAAATCGAAACAAATCTGAATCTCATTTACTTTAATGAATCGCTTTCCATTTGTCGAAAAAAGTACCCAGAAACGTACCCAAGAAATGCATTCAGGTAGGAGTCGAACCTGCGCTGCCCTCATCGCTCAGAATGCTCGAACAGTGGACTAGCAAACTGAGCCAGAACAGTCCAAAACTTTGATGGCAGAAGATATTTTCCTATTACTATTTTCGGATATTTCCTTTCCGAATAGATCCTGATCTGTCGCCTGTTGTCCACAATGTTGCTCCAGTGCGATATAAACTCAACTACCTACGTTCCTCACACATAGTCGTCGGTTCATTCACTGTAGTTTGGAAGAGGTCAGTGACGGGGCCAAAAATATAACGAAATAAATTTTTCACGAGACGAGACCTTGTTTTTGATGCTCGAATTGCATCTACCACTTTAAGTGCTAGAATAGGCGATAGAGTGATGGCGTCAATACCAAGGTAGTGATTTTTTTATAAGTAGGGCAACTTTTTTGATGAAGTAAAAATGGGAAAAGTTGCATTTATGGTAATAAAGTTGCATTTATTTTTTGTACACTAAATTCTAAAATAAATTATTCGTAAAAAATGAAAAAATTCGAAATATGTTGACATTTTTAGTCGTGTATAACAGTATTGTAATACATTCTTATATACAGAAGAACGTTTAATGGTTACTTTACCAATAATTTCTTTAACACAGAAAAAAAAGAGCCAGCCACATTTATATACTGTGCTATATTGGATAGCAGAAAACCCAAACCCTTTCGCTCAACATTCAGAGATTTTAAAACGTCATATCTACTAAGCGAACAACATATTTATGATCGACACTCACCTCGCAAACACTGCAGTCGATTACGCAAGTTTCCTCTGTATTATCAAGTGTGCCAACCAATGTGTTAAAGTACTTGTCATTTCACTTTCGTCTGTTAGGACGAACAGCTTCTTTCCATTAACTTCTTGTTTGATCCGCAATACTTTGGCGTTCGCAAGATCAGACACATGTGTTCGAAAAGTTGGTTCAGAGGGCAAAAAAAAATAGTAATTTCAAATTAATTAATTTTAAGCTAAATTTTAAAATTTGCAGGTAGGTTGCATTAATGTTGCGGTTATAACTCACTTACAATACACCCCATGTAGGAGTAATTTTGGTTTTAGTATTTTAAATGCAGCGTAGTACGTGTGAAAATGAGCTGCATTTGTTGCAAAAAGTTACCCTACTTATAAGTAATGTGTGAAAGCATCTAGTTTTGAAAAGGCCGCTTAACATTGAAAAAGCTACAAAATAAACTGGAACAAGAGTTGCTACAGTGCCATGAAGTGACATATATTTTGGAACTATCATTTTTTCTATAAATGTCGAGCGTATTCTGTGAAATAGAAGGAATTCAAATATCGTTTCATTAGGAGACTTTGAACTCGCTCCACAGCATTTAAAGGATATTTTTTTTAATAACCTTGCACTTTTATATTCTCTGTTTCAGAACATTTCTGCTGTTCTTCTAAATATAATAGTTAAAAAAAACGTGTCTTCATAAATTTGATAAAATACCACAAACGGATATCTATTTGGAGGATCCACAATTTTGCCACCCTTTATACGTGCATCTTCGTAATTATTTTCTTCACCACAGCCTACAATAAGTAAAGAAAAAATTAATGAAACATAGACATAAGACAAAACATAAGACATACTGAATTCAGAAATCATTTCATTTCATTACTTTGAAGCTCTGTAAAGACATTTGTGACAAAAGTTTTTGTACACCTTTCTACAGAATTGATTCGACCTTTTTAGTTTCTTTTTTGTACTGATATTATCGCCCCATGTTTATCACGCATTGATAACAACCTTGAAACAAGCAGATTTAAAAAAATTACAATTCCAGCTCTTGATATATTCTTTAAATGATTTTAATACAATAAGTAATCTACTTTAATGAAGTGTTCAGTTCAATCTCAATTCCTACTGCATGTGTATCTTTTGACGTAGAATAACTTTTACATTTCGAAAACGAGGAACCAAACTTAATTTTTGAATGCCACAAAAAAGCGCGTAGGTACGAAAAATTTAATAACTTGGAAAATAAAAATTATACATAAATGAATGATATTGCTTTCAAACGAGCATTAAACAAATAATGTTATAAATGTTAATTGATATTGCGTTGACATCTGATGCAATCGCAGCGCTAAGTCGTGTCACGATAACACGCAATGCCGCTTACATTAATTTAGTGAAACACCGGCCTACTTTGTGTCAGCACGACGTTTCAGGTTTCATTTGTTTGTTATCTTATTAAATCTTATTATCTCTAAAATCAGCCGCCGTGTCCTAACACAGTCCGTCCGTTTTTTATCGTGCATTTTTTTAATCATATGTTTTTTTCTCTGTAATTGATATTTTTCTGCAGAGATACTGTAATTAAGAACCAAGTGCATAAATCTTTTACTTATAAACTTACCACAGGACATCTTTGGTCTAGGATCTGATGGTGCGGTTGGAGTAACGCCATCTATAAAAATTAGAAAACAATTTATTTTTATCTCATTATACCAGTGGTTCCCAAAGTGGGTTCCGCGGAACCCTGGGGTTCCACGAAAAAATTTAGGGGTTCCGCGTGACAAATTTTATTTTATTAAAAAAATTAGAATGGCGTCTAATATATTCACATTTTTCTTGGAAAGTATACAATCAACCACCGCATTAAATTTAAAATTTTTAAATAAGGCGACTGAAAAAAAAATCACCCAATAAATAAAGGCAAAGATATTTCTTTTTTTAAGAAGAAAACTTGAAAGCCATAATAAAAGCAAGAGTTTTGTGATAAAAAAAATTCAAAACAGATAATCAAAAGATAACGGAAGCGTCGTATAAAGTATCTTGCCGTATTGCTCTAGCAGGCGAGGCACATGTTATTGACGAATCACTTATTAAACCTTGCGTTCAAGATATCGTTTCGTGTGTATTTAGCGAAGGGTATAGTAAACAAATTTAAAGTTTGTCTCTTTCTAACAAGACTGTAAAAAGGCGTATTAACAATATTGCCGGTGACATTTAAATAGAACTTATTTCATGGTTACAGGCGTGTGACGCTTATGTATTACAACTAGATGAGTCCACAGACGTTGCTAGATTAGCAATTTTGCTTGTTTTCATTCGGTATGATTTTAATAAAAAAAAATTCAAGAAGATTTGCTTTTATGTGATAGTGTGAACATTAACACCACGGGGGAATATATATTTAACTGCATTGATAATTTTATGACAACGCATGAAATTAACTGGGGAAAATGTATTGAAGTATGCAGCGATGCAGCAAAAGCAATGACAGGAAAAGTGAGTGGTGCTGTAGCACGGATTACAAATGTTGCAAAAAACTGTAACAGTACTCATTGCATTCTTCACAGATGTGCATTCGTAACAAAAAGGATTTCGGTGACATTTAAATCTGTTCTAGACGAAGCAGTGAAGATTATTAATTTTATCAAAAGTAAACCATTGCAATTACGTATTTTCAAAGACACTTGCGAAGATATGGGTAGTCTTCACACCACTTTACTTCTTCATACGGAAGTTAGATGGTTATCGCGTAGTAAAATGCTTATGCGAATATTTGAATTGCGAAAGGAACTGATGGCGTATTATATTGGTCATAAATTTGAATTAACAGACAGATTAAATAATATCACTTGCTATCCACACTTGCATACCTTGCTGACATATTTGGAAAATTGAACGAATTATGTTTGGCTCTGCAAGGAAGACAAGTCAACATATTCCACACAAAAGATAAATTAGTTGCCTTTTCAAGGAAAATACAATATTGGATTTCAGCTGTGGAGCAAAACAACGTCGAGTGTTTCCAGACGAAGAATCTGAAGTGGATTTAAATATGGAAATACGCGATGGTATAAAAACATATCTGTCCAGTTTACAGCAATCACTCAGTGATTACTTTCCAAACCTAGAGAATCAAGATAATTACTGGGTACAAAATCCTTTCAAAATAAAAGAAAAACCAAAAGGATTTCATTCCATGGATTATGAAAAATTGATTGAATTGAATTCGGATACACAATTAGAAACCAAATTTAGAACAGTTTAGTTAACAATATTCTGGTCAGATGTATTCGATGAATATCCAAATTTATCAAAACAGGGTATTCGAATTCTATTGCCATTTACTACGTTTTTATTTGTGTGAAGCTGGGTTTTAAAAATATGTTGCGACAAAAACCAAATATCGTAACAAACCTGATGCTGCACCAGATATACGAGTTCAGTTATCAAACATAACGCCCAATTTTAAGAGAATCATGGAATCAAAGAAGCAGGTGCATTCTTCACATTAAAGTTTTTTCATTTATTTTAGTTGATGTTTTGTATTTTTATTAATTATTTCTATAATAATTTTTTTTTGAGTTTTGTTTAATTCAATAAAATCCGAAATACCAAAATATTACTTGTTTCATTTAATATCAGATATTAAATTTGGAAAAGTCGTTGTATAAAAACTATTCAGGGTTCCGCGATCATTGGCAACAAATTTGGGGGTTCCACGACCAAAATAGTTTGGGAACCACTGCATTATACAATCAATGCATAAGAGTTTCATAGTAATGCATCCACCCTTTAGAATAATACATCCTACATGTACCGATGACTAATTTTATAGGTTATTGTAGACCTATTGCCTAATTCAACAAAAAAGACGAAGCAAGTGTCCAGCTCCCCTCGAGTTGGTATTCAAGTCACGTGCTTTGGACGAGTATTCTTCAACCATCAGATAACACGAGATTTGGAAGGGTGTAGGATTGGTTCTAACACTCACAGCCTAGCAGCCGCATTCCGACATAGCCCGTCCGTATTTTCTCTTGCATTATTTGAAACATATATATTTTTTTCTCTGTAATTGGAGATTTCTCTGTAGAGAAACTGTAATTAAGAAGTAAGTGAATACATCCTTTACTTATGAACTTACCAACAAATACGTTTGGTGTAGGATCTGATGGTGCGGTTGGAGTAACGCCATCTATAAAAATTAGAAGAAAACAATTTATTTTTAGCTCATTATACAATCAATGCATACCAGCTTCATTGTAATGCATCCACCCCTTAGAAGACCCCTTAGACATCTTCCATCTACTTATGACTAATTTTAAAGAATATTGTATACCTATTGCATAATGCTACAAAAAAAGACAAAGTAAGTGTAACGTTAATTGAAAACGTTACATTCATAATCATCACCGCACCTACACCGAACCTAAAAATTACACAGACAACACCAATTTTCATGGATTCACCCCTTGAACTCACCGAAAAGAACACTTTCTGAAACTCACTCGTTCTCCCAACGGAAAAGTACAGCGCTACAGGCTGGAATCCCCTTGCATTCCTTCTTCCCACAAAGGTCGAAGAGACGGCCGATTCCGAGAAAAAGTGGGCAAATTTAGGGGTCAACCCCTTGCCAACTTTCATTCATAGATCCAATTATCAAAAGGGTAATTAACTTCATCAATTTTGATCGTGCGGCTTCTGAACGTCTGTCAAAATGTGCTTTAAGACCTTATGGTCATTTTGATAGTTGTTTCTAGTCGATATGATGAAGGATTGATTTTATAATCCTCTTTATTCAATTTCATTCATTCAGACCCAGGAAGGACGCAAAGTGGGGTTGCCACTTGGCGGTTTCTGGCTGGATTTCGGATGGAGATAAACCATCATAAATGGAATTTTGGCAACATAATTGGCGACAAAATCGCAGTTTTCATTCATCCCATAAATACAGGTGTTGGCGTGATTTTCCTCAGACTCTCATTTTTCACCAACGTCAAAGGACGAAAATTTGATCTGCTTGGATTGTTCGGGGTGACTCAGAGGATCGTGGAATCGAAGGGAAGTGTTTTGAACGAAAGACCGGAATCACCTCCTGTGGAACATCCCTTTCAACCATCTAATCTTCCTGGCTGGTCCAATTCTATGGTTCAACGCTTTCCTTTCTTCAATAATTCTTTATATTGATCCTGCAGTTACCTCCAACCTTTTTTCAATTTCTTCAAGGAGCGGTGGCCTCCAGGAAAAACTGTTCCGGTGCAGTTTCTTCTTCATTTTTCCGTGTATCAACTTCTTCGAGGCCCTTCTCCGACAGGAATCTCTATGCAAGAGATTGTCTTGCTTGAGCAACGCACCTACCCCTTCAAACCACATCAACGGATGGACGCACGGACCCTCGTCGATGTGAAGCGGAAGTAACAGAAATTCCCCTTCGTATTGGAATAAAATGAAAGGAAATATTTCCACTCTCAATCAATTTTTGTTTCTGTGTCATCTGAAAATCGTAATACTCCGGTCAGTGTGTCTTCATCAGAAAAAAACCTACCAACTTTATCTGAAGTGATGCCAAATCCTATTATTTCTCCCCATAACTAAAGTTGGGAAGTGGCCGTCGTTTCCACTGTCCCCATTGCATTTCCAATTTACATTTCAAGGACTCTACTCTCATCGGTCCCCAAGTTCGAATCCGGTTTCCTCATCAAAAAAAAGGACTCTCCTCAATACTGGAAACAATTTCAGATAATGTCATCTTGAGAACCACAGGTCGTATCAACATATTATTTTATCTCTTGATCTTTTATTGAAGAAGTCACCTTAATTTTTTTATGGGAAACCTAGGGTTATTGCTTTTGAAGTCCTCTTGCTAATACTTTAGTAAGTAAGGAACCACTTCAACTCATCCTAAGTTATCACTATCCCAATTGTCTAACCATACTATTCTACCTATCCACAACAACAAAAAAAGATCAGACAAATCATCTCACATCACCTCAATCATTCATTCATAAAAGTTAAAAATATGACAGTAAGTGTCCAGCCAAGTTGTTATTCAAGTCACGTAGTTCGGACGAGTATTCTTTAACCCTCAGAAAATACTATATTTGCGATGGTGTAGGGTTGGTCCTAACCCTCAACACCCTTAATGACTAAATAACCACATATCGTATTACATAAAATACTGAAATCTGTTGTATGCGTAACTATTAGATTGGTTGTGTGACGTCACGGGTAGGCGAAGTTTCGAATGGTTTTGATTGATTGTCTGATGTCGTGAGCTTAACTATATACGAAATGTCAAAAATCCTTGCATTAGAAAGCTCCATGGAAATAACATGTAGTATAAATCGATTGCGTTAAGCATGTCGTTGTTTTACCAGCGTTAATCAAAAACTAAGTTTTCGCATAATATTGTTTTAGAAGTATTGCTCAAAAAGAAAAGCTATGTGAAAGCAAGGCAAGTTGACAGATAGTAGTGGAAAAGTCTTATCCATTGCCAATGATCAGAAAAAGTTAAAAGATAGTGGTGAAAAAAGGTATACATAGCCAGTGAGATCACGCACCGTCAGGTTTTAAAAAACATATCAATAAAGTTTGACCAAAATAAATAAATTTTGTTACTCCCCCGTCGTATGACGGGACCATTTATCCCAGTTTTTAAATAATTCATAGATTCTTTCAGCCTTTAGAAATATTCTATTTGTCCTTTCCTTGGGATTCTTCGGAACGTTGACTCACTCTGTAGAATATAATACTTAGGAAGGATTCCATTGATCCTTTAGATTAACCTTTAACTGCTGTCATGATTCTCTCAGACCCCGAGTCATTTTTGACAGGACGTTTACACCCCTTAAAGTGAATAATGGTCCTTGTCCTATTCAGTACCTTCCAGCTACATCCAACAGAAGCCACATTCCAAGACTGGTTTGGCCGCACCGACTATGTAGTGTTTTACACTATTTTCGATTCCTGCGTGGTCTGTTAGACCCGTTCACGGCATTTGCGTTACTGTTCTTGTTGACTGAATTCGTCGGAAAAAGTTTCGCAAGGCACCTGTTTAGCAATCTTCTCTTTCCTATGTGCGATAACAAGCTGAATGTTGCAAACTTAAAAGTCGCCAATTGCAGTCAATTATTCAAGTAAACAAACACGAACGATAAGTAGACGGAGACAAATGCAAACGATGAGATTTCTAATATTGTGTAAATATCGCCAAAAGAAGTTCAAATAAAAAATATCGCCAAGCAGGTGCTCTCCGGAACTTTTGCTAAATCGTGTCTAAGTAGGAGTAGGGAATTTCGGTCGGACAATTAAATTTCGGATAATATTATTGAAAGTGATCACGAAACGGACTTGGAAATTTCGACAGATGACGATGAAGACATTTCAAGTGCGTCTTCACAAGAATACTTCTACGAAAAAAATAACTTCAAATAGAATGTCCGGGAACCTAATCGTGCCGTTAGAACACCAAAACACAACATAGTTTTGCAGTTACCAGGATTGAAACATCCTTCAAAATTAGGTCCGAAAGCTGAGCCTGAAGAAACATGGAACCTACTTTTCGATGAAAATACCATCGAAGTGATAATCAAATGTTCTAATGTCAAAATAAGTTCATGCAAGGAGAAATATTCAAACAAATAAAGGTATGAATTACGTGATACAGATGATATTGAGATGAGAGCTTTTCTTGGACTGTTGCTATATTCGACAGTTTTCAAATCGAATCGAGAAGACCTTTATTGCTTATTTGCCACTGATGGAACGGGACCTGAAGTATTTCGATGCGTAACAACGAAAGAAAGATTTTTATTTGTATTAAACTGCTTACGATTTGACGATCGTGAGACCAGAAAGGAACGTTTGTTGACAGACAAATTAGCAGCCATATCCGAAATTTTTAACGCTATCATAAAGAACTGTTAAAGAAATTATTCTATTGGGGAATATGCATGCATCGCGATGAGATGTTAGTGAAGTTTAGGGGACGATGCAAGTATAAAATGTACATGCATAAGAGCCGGCATTATATGGCCTTAAAGTCATGTGTCTTTGTGATGCAAGGAATAGTTACCTCTACAATGCTAACGTATACTGTGGGAAAGATTATAATGGAGACAACCTCAATGAAGATGAAAAAAATTAACTAAACCCACGTAAGTAATTCTTCGTCTGATTGAACCTATAAAAACGTCCAGTAGAAATATAGCTTCGGATAATTGGTTCTCGTCAGTTGAACTTGTAACGTGTTTGAAAGAGAAAGGTCTGACGTATGTGGGGACGTTGGGAAAGACAAAAAGAAATTCCGAAGGAATTTCAAGCCAAAGCCTCCAAAGTTCCAGGTAGCTCTATGTACGGTTTCACCAAAGAAATGACACTTGTTTCCTATGTGCCTAAGAAAAGAAGAGCTGTGATTTTGTTACCCTCTATGCACCATTCTAGTTAAACTGATGCTTCTTCAGATAAACCTGAAATAATAGAGATGTATAATCTGACAAAAGGTGGTGTCGATGAATTTGACAAAAAATGTTCCATTTACTCGACTGGTCGTCGCACACAACGTTGGCTAATGGCGATATTTTATAGAATACTAGGTATATATGCAGTAAATGAATTCGTGCTGTTCCAATCATATCCAGAAGCCCCGAAAATGAAGAGGAAAAACTTAATGTTGTCATTAGCAAAGCAATTGGTACAACCCCATATGAAACGGAGAGACGCCATTTCATCGAAATTACATAGAGAAATCAAACTGATAGTCAAACGAATTATCGGTCAACCTGAGTGCTAAGATCATGTAACCATGACCGGTGATGACAAATTAGAAAAAAAATTAGCAAGCAGTTTATGCCCACCTAGCAAAAGGCGGAAAATTGCATACAGATGCATGGGTCGCGAGGAGCTAGTTTGCCTTCAGTGTACTCGGAAAGTTTGGATCGACTGTAGTTCAGAATATAATTCATACTAATAATTGAATGTATTGATTATTGATACTGGAATTTAAAAGTGATGTTTTTTTCATTATACATAAAATAAAAATGTAAATTGAAAAATTTTGTTTTGACTATCAAGGTCTTTTAAAATTAACCTATGTAGTAAAATAAAATGTATTTCATGTTAAGAATTGAATTATCTAAGTTTAAAATGTTAGAAATAATAATTATCTAAAGAACCTTTCATTAATATATTATATTAATCAACTTTATTCGCACTTTAGTGAGTGAGGTCTGAGAGACCCCTCTACACTAGTTACGAGACAGTTTGTGACACAGCAGTTAAGGGTTAAAGTCCTTTTGCAAGATTCTATTGCTTCTTTCATTAGGAATATTTTGGAAATATTTTATTGCTCCTTTTCTTGGAATAAAATTCTTTGGAAACATTCTATTGCTCTTTTCCTTAAAATGTAAATAGAAAGATTATATTGGTGAAGAAGGTAAGAATTGGTTAGTCTTATACGGAAGACTGCCAATTCCAAGGTGGAATTATACGTGGGGTTAAATTAGGTGATGGGTTGGAACATTAACAAAGCGCTTTAACAGCTGGCAGATTTAGCAGGGTTCCTAGTTCAAGGCTTATTGTTCGGTGCCTAAACTATCACTGTGACAACGAGTCATCCACGATCCATGAGTATTGACATGCAAACTCTTGTGTTTAACAGTCTTTGTTAAACACAAGAGTTTGCATGCCAATACTCATGGATCGTGGATGACTCGTTGTCACAGTGATAGTTTAGAAAATCTATTTATCTATCTATAAATAAATCTATTAGACTTTTTATCCTTTTAGAAAATCTATTGACTCAAGGTCGATTCCCTTCTCGTATGAACCACATTATACTTTAATCGTATCACAGGATGAAAAAACTGTGCTACCTGAATCAGCGACAACAAAAGATGCACTGAATCCTTTCCCCTCATGACAGCAGTCTGAGCGAAACATGAAAATCATCGAATTCTCTGAAGATACCATTGATTTGGGTCGTTCACTGTGACAGTACCTGAAATAGAAATCAATTATGTCATTATGTGTGTCACCTTTGATAATTTTAATACATTTCAAAACAATATATCCACGTCGCTCTTGCTTTTTTTTAAATTCCAGATACCAAAGGAGCCGAACCTGGAAGAACTTGCAGCTTATTGTCTGTAGAGCTTAGACAAAAGGTTTATTCTACGATTGTTTTTGAAACATTTGAATAAAAATGCAAATAAGTACAGTAGAACTCCAACTATCCAAACTCCAGTTATTCGGATTGCCAACTATACGGATCACTTTGAGAGAAAAATAAATTCGTAAAATCCGCATTTTAAAAGTTTCTTATCGGCGAATGACAAACAGGAAGAGGACGAAATGTCAGTTGAGAATATGAAAACATCATAGTGAAAATTCCTGGAGGTCCCTAATGCAGTGTAGAGGACGTACGGGAATGGCTGGTTTGTGATTCTTCGGACCTTGGATACCAAATTCTCAGTGACGTTGAACTCACTCGATGTGTGAGAGAATTCATTGATGACCCGGAATATGAAGACGACATGCTACTCAACCAGAGGCGGGACCGTCAGCTAGTAAGGCATAGGAGTGGACTGGACGGAGTTACAGCCTACCTGACCACTAAAGACAGCAAAACTGTCTTTGACCGATATGTTCAAGCAATGACAAATTTTAATACAGTATGTAAAAACAAAATTTACGCAAAATTGTTTTCATAGTCAATAAATTACATTAAATATTAAAGATAAATTCTGTTTTGTTTTTTTACAAAGTAAACATTTTTTTGTGAATTATCCAGTTATCCTTTTATTTGATTATCCGGAGGGGTATGGTTCCAGTTGATCTGGATAATTAGACTTCTACTGTACTAGAATTCCGGTGTTGTGGTTCTTTAATTATCGAATATATTCAAAGGAATAGTGAACCACATTTGTTTTATCTGGTACGATCCAGAATTCTGGGAAATCCTTCCAGAGGTTATTTTAAAGCCAAATCGCCATGAGACTTCCTTAGGTGCTAAGATTAATTATAAAAGGAAGCTCAAGGTTTCAAGCGACACTCACAGTTCAATCCGAGTTGCCAGTGCGAGTGGTGATATCTTGGATTGGTCTGCGCGCGTGTTCATTTCACGAATCCTATTTCACGTCAACTACAGATCTCCATATTACCGAAGTATATATTTCAATCAAAGGTTTAAAAAATATATTTAACGTTCCGTATCCACGTGTCCTCCCCAGGTGTCCTGCTTGAGGACTCTCATAGTACGCTCTCAAACCTTTCTCTCGTATGCGTCATCGGTAAGAGGGAATTTCCAAAGGCTTTCCAACCCAAGGCTCGGCATCTGACCGGGGTTCAAAATTACGTGGTGTTGTCCGCAGATCTTTCCTTTCGGAGATGATCCCGGACCTTTGCCAATACCGCATTGTATTGCTTCAGTTCGACGTTTATTGAAAACTAGCAATACAAATACCGCCAATCCAGGTGGCTCCAGACTCTACCAATACAGAACTTGAAAACAAATTGAAAAGTAAAAATCAAAGTTAAAGAACACAGACAGGGTAAGAAATTGCAATATTTATACACATGCCATATGTGATTCATATCATGAAACTTTCGTTTTATCTTTTTCTTCATTGGAAACTATTCTTATCTGGAATCGAGAAGAGTTAACTTTCATAATGGAATATTGAATCGTAAGATTGACATTTCTCGTTAAATATAATTGATTTTGAAAATCATATAATTATAACTCTGAATCATGTTTGAAAAATTGTTAACCAAGTAACTAGGAAATAAATGTTTTCCATTATTTACCTCTTGTTGTTCGTGCTGAAATTTCCTGTTAAGCTGACCGCTAGATAATCTTGGGCACAAAAGGATTGTTTACCCCGGATATCGAAAGTATCATTGAACCTGACTCGAATCCTTTTTCCTTCCGGTACCTGGAATTAAAAAATCTACCTTGAAATAGAATTCAGGACGCATAAAAATTGTCCCTATCATAATAGGGAAATGTTTTTAGTATGTGGTCTCACAGATCGAATATTTTAATTCATCTGCCTATTATGTCAAGAAAACGATTTTTTTCGTGAAGTTCTATTTGAATTGCTGGTATTTTTCAACAGAATTTCTATTCTGTATGACTGAATGGGACAAACTGAAAGTTGTTATTAGAGTTGTTTAACAAGTCGTGAATTATGCTCTTTGCACACATTTTGTTGTATAATACCTTTTGATTAAAAAATTGTAATTAGAACTGGTCATGTAACTAAAAACTTATTCCGTTATTATATTTTAAAAGAAAAAAAAATAAAGTTTATACACAGTTAAATTGAAATATGGACTGATGACATTAAAAATCGTATAAGTAGTGCCTATTTTACGTTACCCAATAATTACATACAACTCTTAAGCAATCAAATCAATATTGTTAGGAAAACATTTTCAAGCAAAAGTACTTGCAAGTGTAAAATATGTTTGTGCACAAATATTTTCAGTCCATGAAACTAAGGGAAATACTGATTGTAATGCTGTCGATTCTCATGGAAGGTTTTATGTACATGGATTATCACACATTTTATTAAAAGAACAAGTCAGTTGCAGTTACACATATATAATGATCTTTACCTCAATTTTCCACACACAAAGTTCTTCGGGAGAGTATTGACTAGGGAAATTAGGCGTTGCAAATGTTCCAGTGCTGACACCTTTGAAAACCTGCGAGCACCCCGTGTTGTATATTTCAACACTAAAACTAAAGCCATTCGACTCAACAGTGGAATTCGAAAAGAATCGAATTTTAATCTTTGAACTCTCAGATATAGTTGTAAATCCTACGTGGGATCCACAGTACCTAGAAAAAACACGACAAAAGAAAATAGTTAATTAGTTGCAGATATATTAATATATTTTAATCAAGGTGGGAAAACCGGAAGTAGGTATGTAAAACACCGGTAGTGGCTGTTAAAAGAACTAAAACCTGTCAAATTTAAAATTTAAAAAATTACTTTTTTTCTGCAAATATAAATTTAGAAAATTTTCTCAAATGTTTAAATGGTTTCTCTGAATATTTTTGAAATATTGTGAACGCTTTAAAAAGAAGCAACGAGCAAAATTGTTTACACAAATAGTAAAATTTAGAGAGACACATACTCGTATTTAGAGCTGCAGGAAGTACATTGTAAGGTTTGTATGAGTTGTACGTACGTTTATAAATGGTAGAAACGTGTTGAGATTAACGTTAAAGGTTATAGAATAACGAGCAAGTCGGTGTGATTATGACGTGAATAAGACAGCAGCTACCTATCTGTAAAGGGGAAAAGGTCACCTTCTGTGCTAGTTGGGAGAGGCCCACAACAGGCGAGCATGAGGAGAATGTCAACATTGTGCTCAGAGTTGTGATAGAAAATCGTCCAATTATTATTTTTCAGCTATTCAAAGACTTTAACGTAAGTTTCTGTTTTTTTTCAGGCCGGTTCTTTTGAACCATTTGGATATACGACTTTCCAAAACTGCTATTAGTTGAACAAATGCAGTGTGTATCAACTGCTTTAGACATGCTTGAGTTTAGCAAACAGGCTAATTTTTTAAGTAATCAAAAGTAATGATCTATCGTTGGCCTTAAGGGTGGGGGGAATATGAAATAAAAAGCAAGATTATTCGGGGCGTTTATTTCGACCATGCTATAATAATGTACAATTAATGTGTTTCGTCAGATCGAGGGATCTACTTTTTACCCACAAGTTTTGCAATGTTTTAGCGAAGTAACTCATCCAATACTAAATATCTTTCAAACTGCAATCCTATCTGCTAAAACAGATTTATTTTAACATTTTATTCGAGAATCGCTTTGAACCTTTGAAATGAATTTAAAAAACCACAAATATATATTCTTTTCGTTCAAGTTAGATTTTATAAGTCAAATCTATCTATATTTCTCGTATTATAAAATCAAACTGAAATATTCTTGAATTGTGTTCTTTATTCTCTTAAGAGTTATTAACTAATACAATAACGAGCCAAAAGGTTGGCAAATCTTTATGAAATCCCACTATTGCAGTTGGAATACTTGTCATATTTTGGCAACTATTAGGTGTCTTGTTGTTTAATTTACTCCTTCAATACGAGTATAACTTTTTACGAGTTTTATTTTTGAAATTCACTTTTAATGAGTTCAAAATAAATATATATTTGAAGCATTGAGGTATCACTCATACCAGATTTTAGTAATTAATTTTTTCATCTTTATCTTGTATTTTACCTTTATTTATTTAAAACAACAAATAATATTACTGCATTTATTTTCTTAGTGTCAGCTGGAATGTTTAAGTAAAACAATTTTTTTACCACTCTTTTAAACGTACTGTTATCAACTTTATGAGAAGTAATCAAAGTAGCTTACATACGAACTTGGCCTGCACTATCAGCTATTTCCAATCCACCATTGGTACAGAAATCACTTTTTTCAAGCGTAAACGTATCAAATTTTAACATTATTCGACTACTCATTTGCTTAAATTCATCGGAAAACTTCATCTGAAACATGAAAGATTATTGAAATATTATCTGATTGTAATTATAACTATATTTTTAAACTGCTATACTCTTTAAAAGTCAGTTCAAATCAGAAGGTAAGAGTATGAATTTAACTTAAAACTTGATATAAACATCCACAACTGACTGACTACGATGCAAAATTAAGGTTACTTGTAAACGTTACCCCACCGTAGAGTACAAAATTGTTTTTAGCCGATCTGACTAAAAATAGACGTAACTTAGATTTACAATAAATAATAGTAATTAAGAGTTGACAGGTAGAAAACATACACGCGATTTCATGCTTTTAGGTATGAAAGATTTCTCCTAACACATTTTCACACTTCTTTAGAAATCAACTGACCCAAGGTCAACTGAAATATTGTGGGATCTGCTGTACTCAAAATTATATACCAACCTACTCAAGTTAAACTCAGGATGCAAATTCTGAACACATAAATGCGTGTTTCAATTTCATTGAGTGATACTCTCTGTTGTAGGAGGGAATAAGCAAATACATATGATAGAAACACTTATAATTTACTCTTCAGAAACATACAAATTGGGCATTGGTGGAAGACGAAGTTTGTCTGAAAGTTTTTAGTAGACGAGTTTAATGTTCATAGAAAATTTGTACGACAATTTTGGTTATTTGTAGATTAGATACGGTCAATTATGTTTTAAAGAAGTTGACTGGGTGATTCTTAACTCAGGTGGGATGTGGGGCGACGTGAAGCAGGACAGTCATTTAAAGACATCTCAATTTTCTTTGGTGTGTGTTGACCATTGTGATTTCTCCGTCTATGAAAGCAACTTCAAATGAGTGGTTTAGTTGTTCAGCGACCTGTCTTCTGATTTTGACTCAATCAATGATTTACTTTATCATTTACGTTGAATATATTGAAGTATTCTTAACTTTTAGAGGATAGTACGGGTATTATTTAAACCTTTAGTCTATAGCCGGTACAGCAGTTGTTGTTTCTAATCCCACTCATCTGGCAGAAGTCAGTCGAGCTCCAATAGGTCGTTTACATATAAAAAGTTCCTTACAGTCAAAGGGTTAGAAGTAATGTCCTGCTTTGTAAGTCCAAGACACTGGAGGACATGCTCAGGCGACGCCTGATCAGCATAAAATTTCTGCAGGTCTGGTAGGTTTTTGAACCGTCCACGAAGGAAAGGCACTTAATATGTCCACTTGCAAGTCTGGCCAAGGTGGTTTGCGTGCGTACTTCTGTCACATTTGATGTTAGTAGAGTACCAGGACTTTTTCTGCAGTACCAGTGAGATGTGTGGGTGGAGTTCGCCATGAAGTATTGTTTTTGTTTTACATTGAAGTAGAGTTCTTGATATGTTAGAGAAGTAGAAGTGATCGAGCCACTCTTTGAACCCTCTTTTGCTAATCCATCTGCGATTTCATTGCCATGTATGTCCACATGCGATGGAATCCACTGAAGGTGTACGTCGTGATATTGAGAAACTGATTTCAATTTTAGAAGTATAGCAATGCTAGTAATATCGCTTACTGAAATCCACTCATTCAGATGTTGTAGCGAGCTACGACTGTCTGACAAGATCCGCAGTTCACTAAAGTCACTATCATAGGTTAAAACAGCAGCAAGTCCCTCATTAATTGCCAGTAGTTCACTTCTAAACACTGAGCAAGTATCAGGATTTCGCTGCTGAAGAGTAAAATCCTGAGTAGGAGTCTTAATATAAATTCCACTTCCTGCAAGATTGTCTGTTCGGCTGCCGTCTGTGAAGACTTGTATGGCATCTTCAGGAATACCGTCAATAATTTCTAGGGCCATCTGTCGGAGATAGACATCAAGATGAGTGTTCTTATTTGCAGAGGAGTTAAGGTCAAAGTGGAAGGAAACTCTCGGTAGGCCCTCTGATGGTTCAATACAGCTTCTTAAGGAAAGAGTTTCGACCTCGTGAGAAATTATGCCTTGGGTCTCCGCCAAACTAAAAGGGCTGTACTTTTTGAGTCTTTGATTGTTTTGCCAGCCATGTAGAAACATGGAAGTACGATTTTGCGATGCATAGCTGTATATTTTATTATAATATTTGACTAGATTTGCCTTTCTTCTTGTATGTAGAGGTTGCAGATCAGACCCGTACAGGGCAATATCAGAAGGACAGCTATTTCTTAGCCCCAATATAATACGAGCAGCAGAAAGCTGAACGCGCTCCAGTTTGAGAAGATGTGTTTCGGAGGCACAGAAGTAGATTGGGAATCCGTATTCCAGAATAGGCCTGATAAGCGTGATATAAGTAGTTCTCAGAGTATCGGCATATGCCCCCCCCCCCAATCTCTTCCCGCTATATATTTAAGAATAATGAGACGTTTTCGGGCTTTGGCCACAAGATGATCAATATGCCGATTGCAGGTAAACTCTGGATCAAGAATAAACCCTAAATACTTAGGATGTTTTTCATATGTGAGTGGTTGTCCATTGAAAAGCAGTTTTGGTTTGTAGTTGTATAGATGCCTATTGGTGGTAAAAAAGGACACTATCGATTTCCCCGGGTTAAAAGATAATTTGTGAGTAAATGCATACCTCTCAAGAGTCACCAAAGTGTCATTAAGTATTCCTTCAATAACGGGGTACCTCAGTTCCCGAACTCCATAAAACAATATCGTCGGCAAAGATACCGATGTCCACATCATATACAGTACGGGTATTATTTAACCTTTAGACTATAGCCGGTACAGCAGTTGCACCCTGATGCACCAAGATATAATTTACACAACGGCCAGTACAGCTGTTTTACCTTAAAAGTTATAAGAATCGCGCTTGTTATACTATCTATAGAAGAAGTAAAATTGATTGAATTATTTGTGAACACACTTGTCAAAACTAAACCGATTAAATGAAGTAAATTATAACAAATTTTACCATTGGTACAAACCACCAGTACCATTCTTATGAAACATCGGTTTTAAATCGTTGGTCTTGAGTATAAGAAAATATAGCAGAATAAACATTTAATTATTGTACCAAAAAACAAATATATAAAGAAATATAGAAGCTTATGTTACACTAATTCAAAGAGATCACTCACCTCTATGTCATAAATAATCTCAGTATCAGGAGGATAGCCTTCGTTAGGATATCCTGGACTGGATATGCGTTGTGATGGATTTTCTAAATTCAGTACAATTTTGTAATTTGAATTTACTTCGCCTAAAAATCAAATAGACATTCTTATAGATTGAATCTATTCTGTGAGAGAAATATCCATGGTACTAGGGCACACACAATACACACACGACAGTGCAGAAGGAGATAACTACTGAGTCTCAATCCCGTCACTTTTACTTTTAGTCATAAGAGCCCTTTTGAAGGGATGAATCGTGGAATATGATGCAAAAAATTTTATGATTTGCCAAATATCTTACAACGTTTTTATTCAAAAGCCTTGAACAAATTATTTGTGTATAAGGAGCAGAGGGAAGACGATCATAACATGAAATAGGAATTTTTTATCAAGTTAATCTGTATAACATAGTAATCATTAAAATAAATAACTTGAAATGGGTCGAGGCATTCAATTTGCAAACAGAATCTCCAAATTAATTTATATAGATTTCGCCAATATTAAAAGGGGCCTTGGTCGCGAAGTTTGTAGAGTCGCGGATAAGCAAACCGGATGATTGCAACTTCGATAACCGATCCAACACAAGCCTTTCGTGTAAGTGGGAGATGGTGTACGTTAAATCGTTCCTGGCCACAAATGTCCTCACGTTGGAGTGATGTAAAAGTGTGGATAGTGTGCTGCCAATTATGGTGTTGACTCGTCATCTAACGGTGGTTCAAAATTACGAAGTGTTGTCCTCTGATCTTTCCAATTTGGATTAATTCTGGACCGTCACCCATTGACAGTTGTTTCGTATCAGTGTGAAGTAGATTCAATCACCAAATAACCCATTTTGAAAATTGCGCAACAGTTTAAACGTTATATGTTGTGATATTTCAAAATATTTAAATTTTGTATTCACTTTCGCTTAAAAAACACAAATTTTGGAACATAAAACTGATTTGCAGAATACTGTTGCTTCTTTAAAATAGAATGTAAAATTTTCTCTACCTGTTTTCTTCAAAGCATTTCATTGAAGCAATCGTTTTATCTTATGTAAATTTTTTTGGAATTTCTAAGAGCAAAAACCGAAGAAATTCGTTATTTCCTGATAAATTTTAAGTATATATATGTATATATATATATATATATATATATATATATATATATATATATATATATATATATGTATATATATATATATATATATATATATATATATATATATTACAAAGAAATTACAACAAAAGTAGTAAATAATCACAAAAAATTAAGAAACGGTGGATCAGGGTGTCAACAGGGAGGAGTCTGACAAAGACAGCATAAAATGGTGTTTTCTACATATGAGCAGCATTAGGAGGATAATATTGCTCCTATACTTCCCCATGCGCCATTAAAAAGCAAAATAACAAAACAAAAAGCACTAAAAAATAGTAACAAAAAGAAATCAAACCCGCAGCTGCAGCCGGGAGATCAACAATACCAAGCCTGAAAATCGACACAAATGCCACCAACTACCCAGTTCAACTAAATGCTAACACCAAACTTATGTTGCAACGAAACCATAAAAAAAAACAGTAAAAAAAATCCCCATATTAAAAAAGAAATTCAGAAACCCGTAAAATAAAAATAATAGGCAACTCTCATGACTCAGGAAATTACGAAATAGAATATTCCTCGGTTGCGTAGCTGTTGAAAATAATTAATCTTTCGAGAAAAGTATTAAAGAATGAAAAAGGGTATTTATTACTGAGAATTGTGTTTTTTAGATACTTACATTGTAATAGAATGTTGGAATCAGAGTTACAGATTTTTATGAAACATACCAATTGACTAGCAATCGTATTGCATTAGATTTGTTTAGAAATATTGGAGTCCCAAAATATTCATTTACTAACTGGAAATTTAAAATCGTTACGTTAATCGAATACATTAACGTCAACTTTGCCGCAGGAAACAGAAATTTTTCAATCGAGAAAATCAGTAGTATTGTTACCTAGATTGGTTTTAACTAAAGAAAGGTCATCTGGACAGATAGATTTCCAAATATCGGACACGTTGCTGTTCTTAAAAGCAATCAAATCATCAACAAATCAAAAGGCAGAATTTATCTGAAGGCAAAAGTTTTTTTTAAATAATGAAGAAATAAATTAGCAGGAATGGTCGAAAAATTAGAACATTGGGAAACCCTTAACTTGAGTGTATATATGATCCCCATTAAAAATAAAATTATCAAAAATACAATAGTTAACCAAAAACTCACATTCAACAAAATCCAGATAAATTAAGTTTTAAAATCATGATAATAATAGTTTAAACATATCACAATTTGTCCAGTGATATGCTGGTAAATAGGTCTTTAAAATCATAGGTCTGAATATCATTAATATTATTATTATCCAAAAAAATCTAAACCTTATTATTATCACAGGTAATCCAGGTAAAGTCTACATCGATAATGGCAGCAAGGATAATTTTTAAATATTTAAAGAGTAGAAAGTAGGGTTTAATAATATAAGAATTAGTACTACAGGGGGTATAACGAAATTTAATAGGATTTTTATGAAATTCAGGAATAACGGTAATATAAGGTAAAATCATGTGATGAATGGAAATTTTAACTCTTTTATTCGAAGAAATTATTTTTTTACTGATGGTATTATAAGAAGATTTAAAGAACTTATAAGTATCTGAACTCTTAAGCTCGTCAAGTTTTAATATAATTTTTAACACATAAAAGCATGGTTACCTGATGCTGTATCAACTGGTGTAATAATAAATTTATTTTGAAGATACTTCATAGCTACGCTTAGTGTCTTATATTTGCCAGTATTGTCAAAAACAGATGGATTATTATTATTATTAATAAAAGCTTAAATTCACCATACAATTTCCATTTCCATTCTGTAAACAACTACATAAGAACTTTAAATTTAGAAGAGATCATAAAACAGAAGTTATCAAAGTCTTTCAGAAAGCTTTTAAGCATACTATTTCTTTAAAAATTATTAACAGGCCTAAATTTGGTACCTTTATACATAACATCCCTAATTTATCGTTTTTAACAATACCAAGATCACCAGTCACAATGTGTCCTAATTCTTCATTTAAATAGGTCTCAAATCCATGTTTTCGCCCAAGCAAACAATGTGTGATCTCTGTATAAATCAATCTTACTACAAAACTATCACTCTTACTTACTATCACTCTTAGTACAATTAAAAATTTTCTTCCGTAATGGTAAATCAGATTTAAGGCATTTTTTATAATAAGAAATTTTAAGGGAAAAATATTCTTTAGGTTATTTACAATTCTATTTAAATGGAATTTATCGAAAATAGGATGTTTAAATCCTATCCTCATATAAATTCAATTATCTTTACTAATAGTTTTCTCTTATTAATTTTAGAATATCTAGCCTTAAATAGATCATGGTCTAAAATTAAAAAATGAGGATTGAGAGAGTAAATCGTGGTGAGTAATTTCTAAAATTTAAAATAAGTACCATCATTCAAAAAAGTAATAAAATTATTAAAAGGTTTAAAATTAAAATTTTCAATAAAGTGTTTTTCAAGAAATTTCAGGATTTTTATAAAATTAGCAAATTGGTGAATATTATCAGAGGTTTTTAGTTTCTTACTGTCGCCACTTCCTCTACATCCTCTTTTCGTTTTCTCTTTTGACGTATGGAACAATGCAAGATTTTTGCAGTTACCAACATTAACCTAACGTATTTTGAAATAAATCATTCAAACCATAAGAAGCAAGTGTTTTAAATTTTAAAATGTTAATATTTTCTTTAGCCAGTCTCAATTTTGTATCTTTAACAATAATCAAGTGTAGTAATGTTTGCATTGTTAAAACCATGTAAAGAAAAATGATATAATTCTAGGTTAAAAGGGGAGTTGTATTTATAATTTTTAATATTAGAACTGTGTAATTTATATAATGCGCAAGTTCAAAGAGTTACTGGTTCGACCAATATAACCCATACCACAGAGGCCGCATCTTTAAAGGTAAATGGCATTAGAGGCTTTACAGGTGAAGTTTTTTATTTCCAATGGCAAGGCTGGGTACAGATTGCAAAGACAAATACAATACATAATACAATACAGTACAGAATTGACCGAAGTCATTGTAGCCTTATACAAGGCCATAAGTGATGGTCACTTGTGAAGGGGCACCCAGTGGGTGGACAATCATTGTCCCTAACAAAGCACAGTCCAATTTACATCCATGCCCTGATCCGGATTCGAACCAGGAACCTTCCGATCCAGAGGCCAACACATTGACCACTATACCGGTTGGTCGGCTTTACAGATGAAGTAGAGCTGTCGATAATGTTAGACTCTTCCAACTGAGGGAAAGTCTTACAACGTTTAGAAAATTAAAGTTTACTCGAAGAGTCAAACTGATCAACGTTAGTATAACAGGATTTTGATCCAAGGGGGCTCCCAAAATCCCCATGTACCGAGCACAGGACTTACCATTTGAATGTAAATCCTTTTTACCAGGCGCTAAATTAATATTTGTACTATCCATGTAAAATAATAAAAAAATCACAATGATAGAGGAGTTCGCAAAAGCTGCAACTAACTCTGACAGGTAAATAATAATAACATAAAACACACAATGTAACAAAAAAAAAAGGACCAAACAGCCGGGGAGCAATAAACCAGAAAACGAAACTCGAAATTAACCATGCAAGCGTGCTTTAGCTGCAGACATAGCATGGTAAACAATATAATTTCAAGAACACAGTAATTAAAAAAATACTACAAAAGTAGTAAAAAATTATACAAAATTATGAAATGTTGGTGGATCAGGGCGTCATCAGGGAGAAGCCTGAACAGACAGCTTGTGCGACAAAATAGATTTTCGACCATATTTAAATGAAGACTTAGAACACATTGTGACTGGTGATCATGGTATTGCTAAAAATTATCAATAAAGGATGTTATGTATAAAGGTAATTAATTTAGATCTATTTGTAATTTTAAAAGGTATAGTGAACTTAAAAGCTTTCTGGAAGACATTGATAACTTCTGTTTTATGTCCTCTTCTAAATTTAATGTCCCTCTATTTTTGTTTACAGAATGGAATTGGAAATTGGTATTGTGAATTTGAAGCTTTTACAAATTACAATATTATATCTGTTTTTGATATTACTTATAAACATAAGACGTTAAACTTATCCATTAGGGATCTTCAAAATAAATGTATTATTACACCTACTGATAAAGCATCAGGTAACTATGATTTTATTTGTAAAAAAGTATATTTAAACTTGGTTTGATGACGAGCTGAATAGTTCAGATACTTATAAGTTCTGTAAATCTTCTTATAAAACCATTATTAAAAAAAATCATTTATTCAAATAAAAGAGTTAACATTTCCAATCATCACATTATTTTACATTATATTAACGTTATTCCTGAATTTCATAAAAATCCTACTAAATTCCTTTTTTCACCTGGGGTACTAATTCTTGATGAAACATTACGTGGATTATTTGTGATGATAATAAGGTTTTGGAAAATAATATTATTAATGGTATTCAGACCTATGATTTTAAAGACCTATTTACCAACATAACACTGGGCAAATTGAGAGATTATTATCATTATTTTAAAAACTTAATTTATCTGCATTTTGAGGAATGAGAGTTTATGGTTAATTATTGTATTTTTAATAATTATATTTTTAATGGTGAGCATATATGCACTCAAGTTAAGGGTATACCCCAAGGTCTTAATATTTATTTATTTCTTGCTAATATATTTCTTCATTATTTTGAAAAAAACTTTTGCCTTAAGATAAATTCTGCCTTTAGATTTATTTATGTTATAATTGTTTTTAATGGTAGCAACTTTTCTAATATTTGGAAGACTATCCCTCCAGATGACCTTTCTTTAGTTAAAACCAATCTAGATAACAATACTACTGATTTTCTCGCCTTAAAAATTTGTGTTTCCTGCTGCAAAGTTGAGATTGATGTCGACAATAAACATAACGATATTAAATTTCCAGTTATTAAATTAATATTTTGGGACTCCAATGTTTCTAAAAGAATCTACTACAATACAATTGCTGATCAATTGGTACGTTTCAGAAAAATATGTAACTCTGATTCAAACTTTCTAATACAATATCAATAAGCAAAAAAACCCACTTCTCAATAATAAATACCCTTTTTTATTCTTTAATAATATTTATGAAAGATTTATTAATATCAACAGCTACACAACCGACGAATAATTCTTTTTCGTAATTTCCTAAGAGCCATGTGAGTTGATTTTCAATTTTATTTTGCTGTTTCTGAATATCTTTTTGAATAGGGGTTGATATTTTTTGTTCTGCTTTTTATTTTTATTTTTCTGTTCTTTATTTTTGTTTTTATGGATTTGGTTCAACGGAAGTTTGGTCCTATCATTTAGTTGGACTGTAATTGGAGGTATTTGGTGGGGATTTTCTGACTTGGTGTTGTTGATCTCCCGGCTGCTGCTGCGGGTTTGTATTCGTTTTGTTCCTACTCTTTTTAGTGGCGTATTTTTTGCCTTTTAATGGTGTTTGGGGAAGTATATAAGCAATTTTTTCAGCTTAATGCTGTTCATATGTAAAAAACCACCATTTTAGTCTGTCTCGGTCGGGCTCCTCCCTGTTGACGCCATGATCCAGAAATAGTTTTTCTTTTTTTATAATTTATTACTACTTTTGTAGTAATTTTTTTGAAATTCCTGCGTTTTCGAAAAATGCTCACACCTGGTAAGTAGCGAATATCTTTGGGTAAGTAAAGATTATATATATATATATATATATATATATATATATATATATATATATATATATATAAATATAAACATCCAGGAGATGCATATAAGGAGTTGTTCTTGAACTGTTGTTAAAATTTTCTGCTGCATTGCGATTTAGGATACCTTTTAACGACTGAAAAAATGCCTCGCCGTAGGATAAGAACTCATTACGAGCAGCTTTCAGAGTTTGAAAGAGGTCGTATCATTGGATTGAAAGAGGCAGGTTGGGCAAATCGGAGAATCGCTCGTCATGTGAGTCGAAGCGATGAGGCGATTAAAAGATGCTGTCAAGAGTGAGTGGACAGTTGCAGATTTCAGCTTCATGATGGTAGCGGTCCACGTAGGGCTACAACAGATCGCGAGGACAGAGTGATTGTCAGATCAGCTGTTACAGCGCCTGATTCATCGCTATCAACCATCAGTCGTGTGACCCACACACGAGTGTCCACCATGACCATTCACAGACGGCTGAGAGAGCGAAATCTACGCTCGTATCGACCGTTACGCCACCTGCCACTCACGCATACACACTGTCGAGCCAGATTACAGTGGTGCTTGGCTCAATCAGGCTGGAATGGTGCTGACTGGGGACGTATAGTCTTTAGCGACGAATCCCGCTTCCAACTGTGCCCTGACGATCATCGAAGACGTGTCTGGAGACTCCCAGGGCAGCGTGCCGATCCTGCTTTCACTATTGCACACCACACGGGCCCTCAACAATGCGTTATGGTCTGGGGTGCCATTTCCCTTGATAGCCGGACCCCTTTGGTCGCCATTAGAGGTACATTTACTGTACAGAGGTACGTTGACGGCATTCTGAGACCTGTTTTGCTACCGTTCCTTTCGCAGTATTTCGGGCTTATTTTTCAGCAATACAATGCCTGGCCACATACGGCACGTGTTGCTCTGAACTGTCTTCAAGCTTGTCAAAAACTTCCTTGGCCAGCCAGATCACCAGATCTCTCACCCATAGAGCATGTCTGGGATATGGTGGGAAGGCGACTGCTTCCGGTAGTGAATGTTGATGACGCAATCTGACAATTGGAGGAAATTTGGCAAGAAATTCCGCAGGAGGCGATCCGGGAGCTTTATCGGTATATGCCACGCCGTGTGGCAACTTGCTTCCAGGCTAGAGGCGGGTCAACACCTTTTGAGCTCGTTACTGTAACTCTGAAATAAATCATTCAATTGTTCTGGAATTTTAATCATTTTCTATTCTGTACATAATTTTCCTATCCGCCAATTTTTGTCTCCATCGGACAACTCCTTCTTGGTGCGTCGATTTTTTTGTTATATATATTTATATACACACACACAGTTCAGTCACATTAATGTGACCACCACCTACTTTCGACGTCAACGTGAAATAACCAATCACACTTTCAATCCAATGATACAACCAACCAAGGTGACCGCACATTGCAGTGGAGTGTGTATAAAGGTTGTCCTAGGGCATCCAAAAGCATTTCAATCTTTGGCTTAAGGACCAAGGGTGGAAGCATTTCGGAAACGGCTAATTTTGTGAACTGTTCCCGTGCCGCCGTAGTAAAAGTATACCGTGCATGGCAAATGACACTATCCAAAATCATTGGCGTGGCACCACGGGTTATAGATGACAGAGGCGAACGAAGGCTACTGAGATGCGTTCTGGCGAATAGACCTGCAACTGTTGAGCAACTGACCGCGCAGATGAACCAAGCGGCTATCAAGAATGTATCCTCAAAAACGGTTCAGCGAACGTTGCTGCGCATGGGCCTCCACAGCAGACGCCTGATTAATGCACCTATGCTGACTGCTGTTCATCGGCGACGAAAGCTGGAATTTGCATGCCTGTACCGCAATTGGACGTCCACAGAGTGGCGATAGGTGGCTTTTTCCGATGAATCACGTTTTATGCTCCATCGGACAGATGGTCGTTGGCGTATACGGCGTGAAACGTCTGAAAGCAAACACCCTGCAACATTTGCCGGAAGGATACAGGCTGGAGGAGGGAGCATTATGGTTAAGGGGAATGTTTTCCTAGCATTCACTGGGTGCACTCATCATTGTGGAAGGCACGATGGATCAGCACAAGTACGCATCTGTCCTTGCGGACCATGTCCACCCCTACATGCGAATTATTTTTCCTCAGAATGATGGCATCCACCATCAGGACAATGCGAGGTGTCATACAGCTCGTAGTGTATATGCGTGGTTCGAAGAGCACCCGGATGAGTTTACCGTACTTCACTGGCCAGCAAACCCACCGTATTTAAACCCAATCGAGAATCTGTGGGATCACCTCGATCGGGTTGTTCGCGCCATGGATCCTCAACCGCGTAATCTAGCGCAACTGGCCACGGCACTGGAGTCCGCATGGCTCAACATCCCAGTGAACTCTTCAGAAACCTAATTGACTATCTTCCTGCACGTCTCGCAGCAGTCCGCTCTGCCAAAGGTGGTTATTCTGGCATTTGACAGGCGGTCACATTAATGTGACTGGACTGTGTATTTATACCACATGAAATAAAGTCAAGATACTTACCTTTGAGAGAAGAATTTCGTTGTCCATGTTGTCGGTTATCATCATACATGCCCTGCAAAATTTTTTTAAATACCACTTTTTATAGAGAGTTGCTAAATTTGTTTCGTTAAAAATAAATCATCAAGTTATGTATTTCTACATGCAAGTTTAATCACAAAATTTAAAAATATGGAGTTTGTAAAATAGGTATAATAAATATTTTTAGGTTTTTATAAGGGAAAGTCGGACAAAACCAGAACCCAAAATGTGTTTTTTTTCCTCAGCACCAAAGTTAATTAAATTCCTTAAATTTCTATTTGAATGATAAATTAGTTCTTTAGTTCCAATAAATTTTTTTCAATTTTGATTAACTATATTTTGGAGGGTAAATAAATTATTTTTGGAAGTATGCAAGTACCAGGTTTTTGCCGACCATGTCGGATAGAGCCGGGTAAATATAAGACTAATTAAAAAACTTTTTGTTTTTACTACTGAAATATTAGTTAGAAAGATAAAGATAAAGTTACTAGAAATATAAATTAGTACAATGACCTTCCTACACTGAGCAACATTCGTGGGTTTAAAGATATTATGGCTATATTATTTAGAAAGATATGAACAAGTCTAAGAAACTGATTTAACACATGGATCTACAATATTTTTGTCCTCATAAATTCGAAATTGTAAGACGTAATGACATGACATTTGCTATCTTAAGTTAAAGTTTGATAAATATTTAAAATTGCGTATCAATAAAAGGTTCTAATTGAAAATTTTGAAGTTGGTGGTCAATTTAATATGACGTAGGCCCTGTATCTAAGTTTATGAATTTGAATTTATAGAGCACGTTAGGTTCTCTTGTCAAGCACAATCTTTAAATTTTCTATAATGTTAAAATTGCTCGAATGAAGGGGGTGGATTCTTTTTCTCCATGCGACTGTACAATAATTTACAACCCAATTCAGTGAGCTTTGGTAAACTTGCAGCTCTAGAAAACATTTGAAATTGTGAGGAATGTAATAAATTTTTATTTTATAGTTTTAATTTGTTGGAATTATTTTTTACTGTGCCTTTGTATAGAACAAATATTGACAAATACTACTTAAGCTAAAAGTTGCTAACAAAAGAAAACATGTTACAGATTGATAAATTATATAAGATGAGAAAAGAAAGAAAAGTTTATTAATTTTATTTTCATTACTTAAAACAACATTTATTTTACATTCAACCCACAAAATGGATTAGCTTTACCTAGTCTGCCTTAAAAGTTTCATAAAGTTTTAAAAGTATCAAACGTCAGCGGATAAAATATTATAAATATGAATCCTGAATATTCGAATACAATGCTGTTTTAAATACCTTATTACTGAAAAGAAAACTTACATAAACACAGGCAATTTCGATGACGAACGAAGCAAATAAATGAATGATGCTAGACTTTCCCTTCATTCTTTTGGCTATTAAGTCAAGCAAACTCAGTTCAACGGATAATTTATCTCAATCAAGCTAAGGAAATAATGCGAATTGATTCTACTTAAGCCCTACCGGTAGGCAACAAGTGGTTCCACACCTACTGTTGTGAATTCTTTTGGAAATCTCTACAGCTGTGGTTTTGCTTGGAGTAAACAAGATTGTTTTGTTAATGTCTCATTGGACATTGATGTTCTCGTACACACAAAGACAATTGTTGCTCTCGTGATATGCCTTGTGTTTCATCCGTCAAAAATGAGAAATATCCGGGGGTTTTATTTTTGAATCTCCTAATTACAGTTTCTTGTACTGACTTACCACAAAATATAATAGTTTCCTTTTGAATAGAAGGAGATGCATACAGAGACCTACTATCCGAGATCTGCGTTGGTAAATGCCATCTAAGGGCTTCATCTCCAGAACGAGATCGATACCGAAGATATCTGAAATGGCTATCGTTGTGAATAGGCTCGGTGAGACCGATGGACCCATTTTCGTATTCACATATGAAAGCTATTTCTTGATACAAAGCGTAATAAATATGTGTAGTGTATTTTATGATTTTGTAGGGAGCTATTTTTGAATTTTTTGTACAGATTGCTTACATCACATTTTGATTTCTTCCTGACATCACAGAAGAAAATCATTTTTCTTGTTCAACAGCAAATCGGTGTTACTGTGATTTTCATGTTTCTCAAATGCTTCTTTCACATGGATCCATTTCGTGTACTGTTTCTTGTCAATAGACCCAAGTTGTTGTTGACCACGACCACCATAGCCACTTTCCAACAGGACACAAACTGCAAAGTGCATCTTTTTATGTAATCTGTGTAAAGATACCAAATGAATCGCGCCATCCAATGGCATTGTAATAACAATTGTCTATCTGTACTTAAAGGTAATTGGTACATAGAGGCCAATACATCTACAAAACCTATTATTAATGAAATAACATTTAGGTTAAATAAGCTGTGTACAAAAGAATGTTCATCTGCCCACCAAAAAAAGGGGACAGCGTTTAAATACAAGCTATCTCAACGTAATTCACCATTTAGCGTAGTAAATGAAGAATACAACACACAACGGAATTTCCTCGAGACACGAGGAAAATATTGCAAAAAGCATTTATTTTTTCAAGTACATTTTTTTTTGAACAAATGTGCATTAAAATGATGTTTTTAAAGAATTAATAAGTTTAAAAAATTTAATTTCACTAGGGAGCCAATCCATTTAAATGGATGTTTAGGTCATTGGCACCATAAAATTATGAGAAATTTACACAAAAGTACCAGAACCAAAGCATTTATTTTTATTAACATAGTGTGTTAATTACTAATAAATTTGCAAAAGTTAATTAAACATGAATTTGGAAAAGTTTTAATAAATTAGGAAAAGTTAATTACTTGTTATAAACCAGTAAGAGTTAATAACTAATAAATAAGGAAAAGTTAGTTACTACTTATAAACAGTAATAGTTAATTACTAATAAATTTGCATAATTTTTCATGAAAAGCTTTAATGCAATTTCTGTCAGCATTTATTCATAAACGAATTTGGCAAGTTGTGCAACGAAATTTAGTTTTGCACATCCAATGTTTGTGAAGTATGCCGAGGTCTTGATAATAGCAAGCTCTGGCATATTAATTGCCTCTGTTTGTCGAAAAGGGATTGATGGACATAATAATCAAATTCTCTTTCGATCATGTTCGAGATCATCATGTAACAAAGGATGTTGTTTAAGTAACATCTGCAATTGATTTTTACGCAATACTTATTAAAAAGTCCATATACTTCAAAATGTCTTTTTTCAGAAACCCTCCGTTGAATAGAGTTCTATAGTCTTTGAGACGCTTGTCTGAGATTGTAGAAAATAAGTGCTATTTTTTCCTTTCAGTAAACTATATCATTAGTCTTTTTTTCAGCGCTTCATCAATTATAAATCACCAATAATGCACATAAACGATAGGTAGGTACTTAATTATCGTCTCACAGGAGGAACGGGATTGGCCACGTCCCCCGATTAATCCCAAAGAGTATGTATGTATCTTTGATTAACGTTGTACTGGAGCAACACAATAATTGGTTATTGATGACTCAATACCAAAGGAAAATATCCGAGGACAACACTACGTAATTTAGAACCACGGTCAGATGACGGCAAAGAACCGTATTTTGGGTAAAATTTGGCCAGTACATAAAATCTGTTTTTATTGCAATTATAGTTAACTTATTTATTCTATATTTTCTTTTACATATCAACGAACTTTTGTGAACCCCATGTTGTACTTTTGTGGTGCACGAGGAGTTTGCTTTTGTTTAATTAAAGGAAACGAATTTATAATTGGTAGATAGGTATTTATTTAACATCAAAATAAACAACTCAGCGGGCTATTGGCTACCGTCTGGAAACAAACACAAAGAAAAAAAAAACTGAGACAATACCATATGATTTAAAACCACGGTCAGATGACGAGGCAACACCTGAGCTGGCACCCAACTCTTCAAACTTCCACACCATACTAAAGGGAAATAACCAAAAGATTGCTTAAAAATTCAATGGCTATTGAGAGTCTTTTTCTGTAACTCTAAATGTACGCAAAGACGCTAATTTTTTCGCGGTTGAACGTGTTTTCTGTAAGTACCTTCCCCTTAATGTTAATCCAATGTAAACATATCATATTCCTATGGTTCGTTTGTTTTCTTCAGGACTGCAGAATTCGTTGGTCGTGGGTCGTATGAGGCTCCCCTTTGATTTGCTAGAGGCTCCTTAAATAACAAGACTAAACTTGTTATTTAAGAATCGTTTTTCTGAATTACGAAAAGCAATTCTACTGTAAGAATTTTTAGCACACAAATCAATAGAACGTGAACTCATCGACATGTAAAACGATGAGAACCTGCAAATTATTATTGGCGGTGGTCTGGGATGAATCATGCTCAATTGACTTTTAGTTTCAGATTTATGTTTTGAAAAGTTGCCAATAAGAATACAACTATGCGTTAGTTCTACCTGCACAAGTAAAACGTCGCTAAAGTGTGAACATTTTGAGCAACAGCTATTAAGAGTTTGAAAATTCCTCAGCAATTGTTTTGTCTCAAAAATGTTTTAAGAGGACTGGGTACAAAACAAATTTCTCAGACGCACTTTGAAAGACCCATTCGAACATCATTTTCTGATATCTAAAGAGAAGTTGTTCGATGACTTAAAAGGAATACTGGATATATGTTAAGCGTAAAAACTTAACTCCATCATGGGACACCGACCCTACGATTAGGGTTACGAAAAGCAAAATTTCTCATAACGTGAAAGATGACCAAATGAGAAAAGGAAAGAAAAACGTGCATTGCAAAGCAGAATTTGAAGTTAAAAAATGCCCACGCAGACACTGCTCTTAAAAGCTTTTCTATCAAGTTAAAAAAACAATTAAAAGTTGTAATCAAAAAGTTGTGTTAAAGTTGTAGTCAAAAATTGAACTCAAACCGCTTGCTTGAGTTCAAACTCCCTGGAGGCCACAAATCGCAAGATTTGTATGATTTTCCTTTGAAGCAAGGTGTGAACAGCCAGTTGTCGTAGTACTGAGTAGCTGTTAGTGTGATTGTGTAGATGAGATGTGATAGGGCAGGTGGTAACATTGTGGACAGGGTCTGCTTCCATGCCACAGATGCAGAGATCACTACAATGGATATTCATCCGAAATAAATACTGTAAGAATGGATAATGGCCGTGTAAAAGTATGTGATCTCTGGGGTGGATATACAATGTGAACTAAAACAACTAGCTTAAACTCAATTTAAATTTAAATCCAGCTCACTTAAACCAGGCCTCGAAATAGATTTTTTAATACAGGTGCACAAGGTGCACTAAGTTTTTTAATTAGGTGCACAGATTATATTTTAGGTGCATAGTTAAAAAAAACATAATATATGTAACGTTAATTGAAAACGTTACATTCATAATCATCACCGCACCTACACCGAACCTAAAAATTACACAGACAACACCAATTTTCATGGATTCACTCCCTGAACTCACCGAAAAGAACGCTTTCTGAAACTCACTCGTTCTCCCAACGGAAAAGTACAGCGCTACGGGCTGGAATCCCCTTGCATTCCTTCTTCCCACAACGGTCGAAGAGACGGCCGATTCCGAGAAAAAGTGGGCAAATTTAGGGGTCAACCCCTTGCCAACTTTCATTCATAGATCCAATTATCAAAAGGGTAATTAACTTCATCAATTTTGATCGTACGGCTTCTGAACATCTGTCAAAATGTGCTTTAAGACCTTATGGTCATTTTGATAGTTGTTTCTAGTCGATATGATGAAGGATCGATTTTATAATCCACTTTATTCAATTTCATTCATTCAGACCCAGGAAGGACGCAAAGTAAGGTTGCCACTTGGCGGTTTCTGGCTGGATTTCGGATGGAGATAAAACATAAAAAATGGAATTTTGGCAACATAATTGGCAACAAAATCGCAGTTTTCATTCATCCCATAAATACAGGTGTTGGCGTGATTTTCCTCAGACTCTCACTTTTCACCAAAGTCAAAGGACGAAAATTTTATCTGCTTGGATTGTTCGGGGTGACAACGAGGATCGTGGAATCGAAGGGAAGTGTTTTGAACGAAAGACCTGAATAACCTCCTGTGGAACATCCCTTTCAACCATCTAATCTTCCTGGCTGGTCTCTTCTGTTGTTCAACACTTTCCTTTCTTCAATAATTCTTTGTATTGATCCTGCAGTTACCTCCAACCTTTTTTTCAATTTCTTCAAGGAGTTGTGGCCCCAAGAAACACTGTCCCGGTGCAGTTTCTTCTTCCTTTTCCGTGTATCAACTTCTTCGAGGCCCTACTCCGACAGGAATCTCTATATAAGAGATTGCCTTGTTTGAGCAACGCATCTACCCCTTCAAACCACATCAACAGATGACCGCATGAATCCACGCCGATGTGGAGATGAAGTAACATCAAGTCTTCTTCATATTGGAAATAAAAGGAAGTTGTATCCACTCTCAATCATCTTTTTTGTTTCTGGATCATCAACGTCACCAGCCAAATCCTATTATTTCTCCCCATAACTAAATACTGGGAAGTGGCCGTCGTTTCCACTATCCCCATTGAAATTTCTAATACATTTCAAGGACTCTACTCTCATCGGTCTCCAAGTTCGAATCCGGTTTCCTCATCAAAAAAAAGGACCCTCCTCAATACTGGAAATAATTTCAGATAATGTCATCTTGAGAACCACAGGTCGTATCAACATATTATTTTATCTCTTGATCTTTTATTGAAGAAGTCACCTTAATCATTTTTATGGGAAACCTAGGGTTATTGCTTTTGAAGTCCTCTTGCTAATACTTTAGTAAGTAAGGAACCACTTCAACTCATCCTAAGTTATCACTATCCCAATTGTCTAACCATACTATACTATACTACCTATCTACAACCAAAAAAGAGATAAGACTAAAACATCTCCTCATCATTTAAAAAAAAATATGACAATATAAGAGCATTAATATGATGTTAACTACTTTATTAGTTGGGTATGTTTAGATTTGTTACTAGTAAATAGTAAATAAATATATTAAAAAAAAAATTTTATCTTCGAAATTATTACTTACAAATATTTACTCATCATTAGACATTGGTGAGCAATCAGAAACGTCTACGTTTTTGGCAGATCTTTTCCTATAAGGTTTAATGTCCATCCTTCTTTTTGTATTTTTTCTCCATTACAAAACAGCATTTTCTGGATGAAAGTTTTCGCATCGTATGTGTTTATGAATTTTAATTATGTTCATTTAGAGCGAGAGGGGTCGATACTGATATTTTGTTCAGACATCAAATTAACTTAAAATACGTTTCACGTCGCTTTTTGTTAACGATATGTGCACTGCGTGCACCTAGAGGGGAAAATTAGGTGCACAATT
The DNA here is from genome assembly GCA_947359465.1 of Metellina segmentata. NCBI lineage: Eukaryota > Metazoa > Arthropoda > Arachnida > Araneae > Tetragnathidae > Metellina > Metellina segmentata. Next base: position 57,355,743 of record OX375877.1, read on the forward strand.
TTATTTCCATGTGCACAGTGCACCTATGCACCCGGGTATTTCGAGCCCTGACTAAAACACATCAACACTCAACTCACCCCAGACCTGATGAAGAAAATATAATATAGAATATATTTGCACTTTTAAACACTTTCGGATCTTCGGCCTTTCCGAAAAAAATATAATATTTTTAAATTTCACACGCGAACCTGTGGGAGGAAGCTAAGGGGTACTTAGTTTTAAGCCCCAATGTACTACAAATTAAATACATCGTTTAATAATTCATGGGGATGCACCTGCGAGAGCTTAAACGCCTTAGTTAATAAATAAACAAAATAATAATTTGACTTAGAATACTTCTTTTCATTCGAAACCATAGTATCACGCTAAATTTATGAGTGTCACAAAAAAGCTTAGGTGCTAAAAATTTAATGACTTGAAAAATAAAAATGATACATAAATGAACGATATCGCGTTCACAAAAGCATAAAACAAATAATTTAAATTATACTCATTGATCTTACGCTGACATCATCGGCTGATGCTATCGCAGCGCAAAGTTGAGTCACTAAAATACACACTGCCGCTCATATTAATTTAGTATTCCTCCGACCTCCTTTTTATGAGCACGACGTTTGAGGATTTGCTTCGTCTCTTTGCACTTTATAAATCTGTGCTCAGATGACAAAATGTTATAAGTCCTTTATTTTAATTTTTCGTGACAGCAATTTTAAGATTCAACATTCAACATTTGGTTCTGTGGTTTTTCACTTATTACAATTTTCCACTTTTGTTTTATCATAAACTGAAAGAAAAAGACTTACGACATTTTGCCACCTTCTAAACATTAAAAAACCAGATTCCAGGATGGGACTTATTCAATTTTTTGGGAAAAGTGACTTATAACATTTTGCCATCCAAGCATAGAAATAATAATAGAAATAAAATTTAAATATTCAATACTAATTTAGATATTGAACTTCGAAGTCTGAGTTCAAACAAATGAGTTATGCAGGTTGATGTTTTTTTCCTCTTTTTAGCATATTTGAACGATTTTTAAACATTTATACAAGAAAATTCAAAATTCTTTTTCAAACAGGTTGGGTTGGGTGGCTTAACCTTTCCTTGTTTAGCCAAAAATGTACAGATAAGCATAAGATATTGCAAAAGAAAAATTGCTTTTATAGTGGCTTCGAGCACAGCCTTAATTTTATTTAATAACTAGGCAGTCATGCAATTGCTTTCACTGTTCACTCTTGACAAGGAAAATGAGATCGAATTTAAGTGAAGGCCACTTTGTGCAAGGTAACCTAGGTACTTAGTCAAGATCAGTGACTGCTCAGTTGTGATTTATCCTTCCCTCTCACACACATCTTTTTTAAATAAAATATCACCTGAAAGAATAAATAAACTGAGAAAGAATTTCTCTCCGATCCAGAAACGAATACATGTTTCGTGGATACAGAAATGTTTTAGTCTTGTGTATTTTAATACACTTATCAAAAACTGAACAAGGCAAAATAATCTTTTAAAGTTGCTGGTTACAGTGGTACAGAAATTGCACGAAAAATTGGAAGATCGAAGGCTGTAGTTCTAAACGCCTTCTCATTAATCCTCGCAGGTATGGCACAAAACAGGAATCAGGAAGGCCAACGATTATTTCTTGATGGCAATAAAGGCAGATCCAGAGGCTCGCCTTACAAGCTAAAAGAGCTTCCTCGCAAATTAAAGATCGGATGCAGCTGCCCTGTACCAGCCGAACAATAAGAATTGCACTGCATAGATATCCTTATGTTGTGTACAAGAAGTTAAAAGGCAAGTCTCTATTTTTTAAACGGTTTCTGGCGTAAAGAATATCATCTTTTTTCAAAACGCAATTTGGAGAAGGATCTGTCATGGTTTGGGCCGCATTTGCAGACGGTGTTTCAACTGAAATTGTTTTTGTCGGTAGCAAAATTAATTCTGCGTTATATCAGAACATGCTGGCAGATAGTTTGTTGCCAGATGCTCCTCTGGACATTTCAAAAAGATAATGCATCTGTGAATACTTCGTGCTCCAGAAAATTTTGGATGAAGGCAAACGAGGTAAAACACTTCAATGGCCATCTCGGAGTCCCGACCTGAATCCAATGGAACACAATTTTGGTTCATGTTTACAAGAACGGGCAACAGTAGAGCAGTAAGTTTGATCAAAAATCTGCAATTAAAGTTCATGGAACATTGTCCCAGTCACCTTACTAACCGTATAACCATAATATTCTATGAACTGACGATTAATACAACTAATAGAAAAAGAGGTTCCTACATATCATATATCACTTATATATACTAAAGAATAAATCATATCGACTCTATACTTTTTTCCAACTTCAACTGTATGGTAATATCTCTAATTTCTTTTAAAATTTTACATAATGTAACTAAACATGAATGTATTTTGCTGTGATTTCATTAAACCATGAAGTATTCTTACATTTTATAAAAATATGACTTTCATAAAAGTATGATATATATTTCTTGTCTTATGTCTTTTATTGCGAAGTTTTACTTTTTCCACGATTGTATTTACAGAGGTTTAATAATAATGAAAGCGAAAGCGTGAAGCAAAACATATTGATTAGTTTTATAATAATCGAATATCTACGGAGTCATCTCATTCAGACGGAGTCTTTGTTGTCCAATTACCATAACAACAAATTTTTTGGCATTGTTGAAACTCGCTGTGACGTCAGCTCTAATCTCAGGCGGTTTACCGAGAGAGTACAGATCAGAAAATCATGAGATTTACATGGTTTATTTTACGTTGTACAGGGAACAAGATTGCGAAGGTTTTTTTTACTGATGTGGCTATTAGTTTAGGGTGCATTAAGTGTTAAAGTAAAAAAAAAAGCAAAATCTTTTTCGAAAGGAGTGTTGGTTTGTGGAGCAAACCAAATGGGATGGCATAGCAATAACCGGAGGCTGGCGAGCGTTAGCGAGAGGGGGAGGAACCCCCCTCACTGTGACGTCAGGGCCCAGAAAATCCTTTCAGGAATATACGAATTAATATAGTTTGGACGTCGCAGGAGATTTAAAATTCTGATAAAAGATTGTTTGTTTCTAAAGCAAACCAAATGGGATTGCGAGCAACGGGTGGAGCCCCCTAGTATGGTAAAAAAGTACTCGTCCTGTTTAGTACCCCTTCCCAATCCGGCGCCTGGGCACTGCCCAGTCTGCCTCCCCCTATATTTTTCAATTAAATAGTATTTGATTATTATTCATTTTGTATATTTGTTGCTTTGTATATTTTTTACTTATCTTTATATACACTATAAAAATAAGATTTTGAATTAATTAAATGAAGGTGTGGCTCATTTTCACTTTATCCTCCTCACTACCCTTTTTCTAAAAATACATTTTTTTTTGCAATTTCGCATATTTTGGGGGTCTTAGTATACATATTTTGGGATTTTGTAATGCATATATCAGGTCACATTTTTAGTTCACATTTTTGTAGTTCTTTTTTTATACATATCCTAGGTCGTAAAATATAGAGTAAAAATTTCAACGGATTTCAAATCTTCGGAAATTACCTAAAACATTATTTTCTTCATATGAATAATTTTTGAATTGTAGCTTCTATGTTTTTTCCAAAACGAATTCGACTTTTGCATGGCAGATTCCATTTCCTGCTCTCAAACAATTCCAGCGAAAGGAAATAACAACAAATCAATAAAATTTTGACAGCATTGTTTAGTTTTTTTTTGTAAATTCGGGATCGTTCAATATAAATTAAAACTTTCAACGGATTTAAAATCTGCTTAATATTTTATATTCGATCGAAACCGAATTCATTTTTTTTTCTTTTAAAAATATCTTTTCAATTGAATACCTTTTATATTTTTCCAAGAGATTATAACGTCACGAGTTTTGGAATTATTCGCAATTAAATGGGAATTCTGGCAATTATGGCAATTATAGGGAGATAGCGAGCAATGGTCACACCTGACCTCACGAAAAGAACTGTCACGGGCAACGCCGTACTGGCTACGCAGTGGCTAGTCGAAAATAAAAAAAAATTATATCCATATGAACTTTTAAAAACTTTTACATAACCTTCTAACACATCATCCTGATATCTCTGGCCAGTCCAAGATCCTCTGTTGAAAGCGTGTAGGGGCGAACGTCCATCTATCATTATTCCACCCTACACCTGCACTATCAAAACGGTCACTTTCCATAATGTTCGGAGGAAGATTTCGGAATCCTGACTCCCTCCAGACGTAAAAACACGCTTACGGCCGTATTCACTATTCTCGAATTAACTCGAGGATCAGTACAAGGATCATCGAGAACCGTATTCTCAAACGGCGGGTCAAGTGATCCAAGGATTAAAATGATACGTTCGCTGTGCTTGGCTACTAACATCTAATCACGATCACGTGATGTTGTTTATAGTATTTGGTACGACGCCCGAATCTGCATTCATGCTAGCCAACGTATTTCGCCGGCAGAATTGATTCTAAATTGTGATTAAATAAAACGCATACGACATTTTAATTTGTGTTTGGAAAAAGAAATGTAAAAAATTTAATTTCAAATTGGATTTTTATGGAAATTTAAATTTTGTAAGAAAGAATTGTACATAATGTCTTGACAAATGAATGTAATCCGATTATTACAAAAAAATGGTTTGTTTCCGGTAACCCGAAAAAGTACAATACAAGTATTCCGACCCTAAATGTTAGTATAGACTTTTTTAAATTTAATTACAAAAAACATTAACGATTAATTGATTACGATGTCACAGCGATCGTAATCGATTAATAATTGTTAAGAGCTTGTCGAACTGGTTTCCTTAGGCTCGAACACACTACGCCACTAATATAGTCGAGTACCGAGTGAATAAGCAGTTAAACCTGAAGAAAAATTATAAATACCCACTAAAATACCCAATTTAGGTAAATACCTGAGTACATACCCAGGATAGTGACGCGCAAAAATAAATATACCCAGGTATTTTACATCAATAATCACACCTCTGATCAATTTTATATCTAACACTAGCAGAAATACCCGGCTTTGGTCGGGTTGAATTAATAACATGTTGATTGAAAAGTCATCATCAACTCTTTGTCATAAAAGAATGTTAGCAATATTTAAGAGTGCGGAAAAAAAAAATTCCATACCAATTTAACTTCTCCATAGCTTCTACAATTTACTTCGGACGCAAATATGCATATATGTTGTATCCAACCATATACACCATTTCATATTCGTCACACCTCTTGAAGGCTGAAGTTGATTTTAAGTTTTCGAGTGACTACGAATATTCCCGTGCATTCAATTTCAGTAAAAATGACGAAATATCGGTGAATAGTCTTGCATTTAGTTTTCCTATGAATATGGTTTCATTGTGCCATTCTTTCATCTAGTATGCGATATTTTCGAATTTCATCATCAATATGAGAAGATGGAAAGTTAAATTGTTACAGCATTTGTTACTAATTTAGTTCGAAGGTAAAGCAATTTTTCTTGAAAATTTCATTCAGCGGCAGGTGGAATAACGGAACTTCTGTTAGATATATAAAGCAGAGTTGACGTTTGTCTGTTCTCTACACTAATCCACCTTTCGACCAATCCACACATTTGGTACACTTATATTTTAAAACCCTGCGGATATGATAGGCTACATATTAACCAGCGTTCTATTTGTTCAGGGGGGGGGTAAAAATTTACGGTATTCGTAACTAATTTAATTTGAAGCAAATGCACTTTTCCCAGAAAATTCTATTCAGTGGCATGTGGAATGACATAGCTTTTGTTAAAAAAAAAGTTATCAGAGTAGACAAATTAAACCCAATCGATAAAATTTTTTTAATAAACAGAAGGTTGATTTTACAGCGCTTTTACAAAAAGAAAATCACTTTCAACGTACGATTCACATACATCTAAGTTGCGTAAGAACAGCTTCAATAAATAGAGTAAGAAACTTCGACTTTCTGTCTCTTAAGACATAAAATTTCAATTTTTCTAAATTACTTAGTGTGATATTATTCCAAGATCAACAAAGTCTTGTTAAAAATTCCCTTTTCTCCAACACACATACAGTTTTAAATTGTACCCTTATGGTGCTTTTTAAGATCAGAAATTTGGTTTCTAAATGAAAAGCACGTATCTCTTTAGAAAGAAAGATGTAGTTACTTGACTATGGAGTACAGCTTTCAATAACATCCATGAAACACGAAAAACAAATGAAATTTAGTTTATTTTAATTGTCTTTCAATGAAAAGCTATAACAAAATTTTGAAATATATTTTGAACTACAAAGTATGACTACCAGTTTTAATTTAAAGTAACCCATCTTATTAAAGTCATTTTTGAACATTTTCACGGCATTTTAAAATAACAAAATACACACTTCAAAAATATTTTTATTTGTAAATTTCATTTGTTTATTTTTTATCTACACACTATTACGTATTCAACCAAAGATTTAAAGAAAGTTAGTGGAAGTATACATATACCACCACGAAAGTACCCATGTATAGTGATATTTTGCAGGAAATAAATAAATAAAATCCAACTCCTAAATAATATTTCTGGAATAGGTAATATACCGCAACACAAAAGCAAACAGAAACGAATTTCCAATCCTTAAAAAAGGCAGAATTCTGAAGAAAAAAAATATGTTCTAGCGTGTTGAATTTCGACTTACTGAATATATTCTGAAGGAAAACAATTCGATAAAAAACGTTAACAATATTGTAGCGAAACTTATTCACTTCGTCTGAAAATCGAGGCTCAGTCGGTATTGCACCTTACTGCGAATCGGAAGGTACGGAGTTCCAATCCCAATAGAGGCAAGTGGCCTAAAAGTAGATTTCATTTTAAAGTTTCCTTTCTGTTTGTTTCTCTCACTTCTTCAGTAATATACTTATGTTAATTTCTAGAACTTTCGAATTCTCGAATGTTCGATTCATTTTCGGAAAAGGTATAAAAGGAGATGTATCACTCAGTTCAAGTGAATAATAAAGTCTCGAGTTGAGATCAGTAATCTTTGTCCTCGCTTGCCTTCTGCAAATATACACGAAGAGGTTAGCTTACCTATAATAAATCTACACGACATTTTTGGTGGAGGCGCCGGGTAAAATAAATACGGCGGAAGAACTTCGCAGAAGTCTACGTCTTCAAGGACTCCCTCCTGAGTTTGGCTCTTTACCGAATCCAAGTAGAGGCCCGAGGAAAATGTCTGACCATGAAGACTCCGAGCAAAAGCTCCCAGTTGCCAGCTCCGCACCAGTCACCATCGCACCAGTGCCGTTCCTGACCTACCAGCCACCCATAAGTCCATGCATATTCTCTGGAGACGACCAACCAGATGTTCGCCGGTGGCTCAAGGACTTTCAACGAATCGCCAGCTATAACCGTTGGGACGAACAGATGTGTCTGGCAAACGTCATATTCTACCTCGCCGGAACAGCCCGACAATAGTTTGATAACAATGAGGACACTTTTACTGATTGGACTTCGTTCAGAAATTCCCTGAACAACACGTTTTGCCAAACAGATGACATAAAGCGTCAAGCTGAGAGACTGTTGGTTACACGTGCTCAAGAAACTGGCGAGACGTCTGAATCATACATCCAAGACGTACTCGCTCTATGCCGAAAAGTTGATCCTTCCATGCCAGATGTCGAGAAAGTAGCCCATCTCATGAAGGGGATTGCAGAGGTCTTACACCAGATCCTATTAGTTCAGGACTATGAGACCGTCGATGCTTTTGTGAAACGCTGCCGTCAAATAGAAAGCCTCCGACGAAGACGTATCACCCGACCAAGATTCCAGAGGCTGCCAAATGTTTCTGCAGTTTCAGCCGAAACAGACATTGGTGATATAAGATCGCTGGTACGAACAATTGTCAGGGAAGAGCTTCAAAAGCTCTTGCCGGAAGTGCAAAACTACACGAACGACGACCCTGCATCACCAACGGACGTTGCATCTCTGGTCCGGGAAGAAGTTATGGAAGCTCTAGCACCACTCACAGGTCCAAGAAGACGCAACGGCCCTCCCCGAGTTTCAGTTCCAGTTAGGTCACAGCCAAGACGTGAGGCCAGAAACAGCGCCGTTCCGCAGCGTAAGACAGACCTGTGGAGAGCTGCCAATAATGTGCCTATCTGCTACCATTGCGGACGCCCAGGACACGTGCTGAGGTACTGTAGGGAGAGACAACAAATACTTGCAGATACAAGAGACCTCAGAGCATCTAACCCTCGACGAGAAATTGACACTGAGTCCCTACACAGCTTTGACGACAACTATGCACAACATGTACAGCCTACTTCTTCCAGTTTCAGAAGTAGTTCACCATACCCTCGCTGCTCCTTCAACCGCCGACAGTCACAGTCGCCTGTTCGCCGCTCCAGCCGTTCTCCACGCCGACCAAATGAGGAAAACTAACTCAGGCGACCTGTCCAGGAGGTAAGGCCGCAGTTGAAGAAAATCCTCCGACGTATACTACAACCAAGTTAAAGAAAAATTCCACCTATATCACAGTGAATGGACAATGTGTAAAAGCCCTTGTTGATTCTGGTGCCGATTACTCAGTCATATCTGAAGAATTACGCGTACAATTGAATACTCCTATGTTTACTGAGGATGGACCTGTACTGAAAACTGCCTGTGGAAAATCTGTAGCCGCCTCAGGACGCTGTGTATTAAAAGTCGACTTGAATGGGACTGTGAAACCGTTTGAATTTCTGGTATTTCCACAGTGTAGCCACCAAATGATACTTGGATGGGACTTTTTCCGTGCCACTGATGCTGTCATAGATTGCGGAAATGAAGAACTTCAACTTGCAGAAATCCTTCCAGACAACCAAGTGTCAAGTAAATCAGATTGCTCTTGCACCTTGTTTGCCGCAACAGATTACGTAATTGAAGCCAATTCGACAAGGCAAATATGTACTCTTAATCCAGAAATTCCAGAAGCAGATATAGCTATGATTATTGGTAATACGATTCTCACGTGTGAAAGAGATCTGTCTATACCAGCCTCAATCGTTAACGTTGAAAATGGCTGTTGTAAAATATGGGTTACAAATTTCTCTCGACGAACCCAACTGACACCAAAGGGAATGAACATAGCTTGCTTAACGACAGTAACAAACGATGCAATTTGTTCTTTAAATGATGAAGTTCGAGAAGGTTCTAAGAGACACAATTCCAGAAGGCGATTAAAACGAGAAACATTTAAAGAACTTTTAGATACTAAGCTGACTACTATTGAAGAAGACGAGTTATTGAATCTGCTGGAAGAATTTAGTGACATTTTCGACTTTAACAGGCAATTGAAGAAATCCAGTGGTAATTCTGTGAAACACAAGATCGACACAGGTGACAACGTCCCAATCAAGCAGAGACCTTACCGTATATCAGCCACTGAAAGACGAGTGATTGGAGACGAAGTACAACGGATGCTAAAAGAAGACGTGATACAGCCATCAACCAGTCCATGGTCATCTCCAGTCGTACTTGTGAAAAAGAAAAATGGTGAATGGCGCTTTTGTGTCGATTACAGAAGATTGAACAAGGTCACTAAAAAAGACGTCTATCCACTACCACGCATCGACGACGCTTTGGATTGCCTAGCTGGTGCACAAATTTTCTCTATGATGGATTTAAAGTCCGGCTACTGGCAAATAGAGGTTGTTGATAAAGATAGAGAAAAGACAGCCTTTGTAACGTCAGATGGTCTTTATGAATTTAAAGTCATGCCATTCGGATTATGTAACGCCCCCGCTACATTTGAACGGATGATGGACACGGTACTACGAGGCCTGAAGTGGAATATCTGTCTTTGCTACCTAGATGACATCATTGTGTATGCACCGAATTTCCAAGAACATCAAATACGCTTGAGGAAAGTTTTGAAATGCATCCAAGAGGCCGGACCACTGACGCTAAATTCCACCAAATGCTCATTCGGCAAAAAGAAACTGACGATACTGGGACACCTTGTTGATCAACATGGAATCTATCCCGATCCACAAAAGATAGCCGCTGTAAAGAATTTTCCTGTTCCAGAAAATATCGCAGATGTTCAAAGTTTTCTGGGCCTGTGCTCGTATTACCGACGATTTGTCAAAAAATTCGCTGATATTGCAAAACCCCTGCATGATTTATTGAAGAAAGATGTGAAGTTTCCTTGGAGTACTTCACAGAAGGAATCTTTTTCAACTCTCAAAAAATTACTAACAAGTGAACCTGTTTTGGGGCATTTCCTTCCAAATGCAGAAACAAAGATACATTCAGACGCTAGTGGTTATGGCATCGGTGCAGTGCTAATACAGATCCAAGATGATAAGGAAAGACCAATAGCCTACGCATCCAGGTCCCTGACAGTCGCTGAAAAGAACTATTCTACAACCGAAAAGGAGTGCCTTGCTGTCGTCTGGTCGATCAGTAAATTCAGACCGTATCTCTTCGGAAAACCCTTTACCGTAGTAACGGATCACCACTCTTTGTGCTGGCTAGCCAATGTTAAGGACCCATCTGGAAGACTTGCACGATGGGCTTTAAGGTTGCAGGAGTACGACATCACCATAGTCTACAAGAGCGGTCACAAACATTCCGATGCCAATTCGCTGTCGAGAAAGCCTCTTCTCGAAACAGTAAACGAAAACGGTGATGAAATCCCCTTCCTTTCAGCCATCACAGATTACAGAAAAGAGCAGCTAAAAGATAAGCAGCTGAAGCCCATAATTAAAATTCTTAAAAGAGGTGACGGATACCGAAGTTATCAACTTAGAAACGGTGTGGTTTACAAAAGAAACTATGATCCTATGGGACAGCAATGGCTCTTGGTCGTGCCGAAACAACTCCGCAGTGATGTCTTAAAGAGTCTTCATGATGCCCCAACCGCCGGTCACCTCGGATTCGCCAAAACCTACGACCGAATAAGGATAAAATTCTATTGGCCAGGACTATATGGGAGCACACGCCGATATGAGTCACATTGTCGAGAATGTCAAAGACGAAAATCTCCATCGCAATTGCCACCGGGACAACTTCATCCGATCAGACCCCCTGACATACCATTTGCCAAAATTGGGATTGATCTACTTGGACGCGTTCCAGTTACCCGAAACGGAAACCGCTGGATCATTGTTTGTACAAATTACCTTACGAGATTTACAATCACAAAAGCATTACCAACTGCTGAGGCCACGGAAATCGCTAAATTTATAGTCGAAGACATCATACTGAAGCACGGTGCTCCCAGAGAAATGATAAGTGATCGAGGACGTTCCTTCTTATCCAATATTGTGAAAGACATCAATCAATTGTGCCAGACGTCTCATCTTCTGACAACATCCTACCATCCACAAACCAATGGCTTGACAGAAAGATTTAACAAGACATTGGCAGACATGCTGTCCATGTACGTAGACGTCGAGCAAAGAAATCGGGATACCATACTACCCTTTGTGACTTTCGCCTACAATTCGGCAAAACAAGACCCCAAAGGGTTCAGTCCATTTTTTCTCGTTCATGGCAGAGATATCCAGACACCACTAGACGTAATTCTTCCGCTCAATACAGAAAATCACGACGATAATTACGTGCAACATCTGATCACCAGGGCAGAGGAAGCTAGACAGCTTGCAAAAATCCACATCCTTGACGCTCAACAAACTGATAAACGACGATATGACGAGAGACATCGAACAGTCAACTACAACATCGGAGACTTAGTTTGGGTCTTTACTCCAGTACGAAAGGTTGGACTGTCCGAAAAGCTCCTAAGACGTTATTTTGGACCATATCGAATAACACGGCGACTATCTGACGTAACATACGAAGTAGAAAGTATGGAAGAGAATAGCAGACGGCGGATCTCCAAAGATGTAGTCCACGTCCTTAGGTTAAAACCCTATCTTGATCCAAATAAACAACTAGATGACGGAAGAGAGATTTCCAGGGGACCTGTTACGAGGAGCCAGATCAGGCTGCAGCGGGACGCTGCTTCGTCTTAAGGAGGGGGAAATGTAGCGAAACTTATTCACTTCGTCTGAAAATCGAGGCTCAGTCGGTATTGCACCTTACTGCGAATCGGACGGTACGGAGTTCCAATCCCACTAGAGGCAAGTGGCCTAAAAGTAGATTTCATTTTAAAGTTTCCTTTCTGTTTGTTTCTCACTTCTTCAGTAATATACTTATGTTAATTTCTAGAACTTTCGAATTCTCGAATGTTCGATTCATTTTCGGAAAAGGTATAAAAGGAGATGTATCACTCAGTTCAAGTGAATAATAAAGTCTCGAGTTGAGATGAGTAATCTTTGTCCTCGCTTGCCTTTTGCAAATATACACGAAGAGGTTAGCTTACCTATAATAAATCTACACGACAATATATTCATAACAACAATGATTTATAAGCAAAAAGAACACATATTTATAATACTTGGGAATTCCCAAATATATCCACACCCATCTCGTTTTCAATTCAAGTACCCAAAAAAGAATTATAAATCAAATTAAAAAATTAAACATTAATTCTGAGAATGTCAGATACCGAGTAGCAAATTTACGCTTCCATGATCAATGAGTTTATCGTTTGGGCTTTTCGTGCTCCATTATAAAATTTAAGTAATTATAAAATTAAATGTTCTAAATATTCTTTCTTCATCAATCAAATATTTATAAATATCATTTTCATCATGGGAAGAAGTAAAAATTCTGTTCAAACATGAAAATTATAATTTAATTTTTTTTTTAAATTGTTTTTCGATCAACACTGGTAAAGAAATCTGAGATGCGTATAGCAATCGTTTTATACTCAATGTTATTTCTACGGCGATTTCAAATTGCTTTTGGCTTAGGTCTTAGGTCAATTTTAGGCCTCTTAGGATTCGAATTTTTCAAAATCCTTTCTTAGTGCACCGCTACGGTATAAGAAGAATCACCCTGCAAAATTTCAGCTTCCTAGGACTTGTAGTTCTTGAGATACAGTGATGAGTCAGTCAGTAAATCTGAGTGGTATTTGAATTTTATATATAGATATTATTAATACTCAGATAATATTTTCTTTTACATAAAACGAATTTGCATCTACCTTAGCCATATATATTCTGTTGAATATCGTTTGCAAAGAAGAAAAACTAAGTAAATAAAATATTTCTGTCTAACTATTTTCCAAACGACTACTTTTGAGTTCTCGTTTGTTTGAAACGAGTATTCTTTAAAATTCCATTTGTGGACACGTGCAATAATAAAGGAACTAGTTTTAAAATTAAATGTTTCCAGACGAATCGAAGTGGATCGATTACATTTTTCAAAAAACGAAAGTATAATTTTACAGCATTAGAAAAAAAGAAAAGCAAGTATGTTTGAGATACCAAATTGATACCAGTTGAGATACCAATAACTTCAAATCGTAAAATAAGACACCTTGGCGAGAAAAAAAATTGCTTTATTCTAACATACAATCCGCTTTAAATTGAATATTTTGTGACGTTCTTGCATGTGATGAGAATAAATTATTATTTTTATTACAAATATTCAATAAGTTAACAACAGAAAACAGAAAGATAAAATTAAAGCAAATTTGGCGAGGAAAAAAGCATTTTTGAAGATATTAATTCACGATTCTTTTTTTTCTCATGCTTTCGGCATAGCTGTCACAACTTAAACTTAAAATTGGACAACATTTAAAAATACAAAATTATTTCGTCCGAAAAAACAATAATCACAGCATGTGGGGAATTTTGATTAACTAACACACTAATTTTGCAATAGAAGGGCCCTAATTGGACGAATAACTTAATAAACGGGTCGAAAGTATTTAATGTTACAAGTAAACACTATATATTTATATAGATTTGTAATATGAACTGGAAATAATTTATATAAAATGACAAAGTTTTTATTAGTGTAAACTAAGCATTCCTCCTAAGCAACAATAAGTCCAGTAATGTTACGAATCCAAAGAAGGTTGGAGTGCACTGCAGAGAAAACTCTTGGATCACCAGGAGTTGCACAACCATCGTCGCTTCCCCAGGAAGACAAGCCAGCCAAATAGTATCTTCCGTTGTGTAACATCATCAAAGGGGCTCCATTGTCACCCTGGAAATTAATACATGAAAAGCTTTAATATATATATATATATATATAAAAGGTAATTATTGTGTTTTTTTACTTGTATTGGTAGAGAGAGTATGAATACTTTCTGAAAAATATGTTAAAAGGGTTTAGATTGAGAAACTATTTAATGAATCGCCTTTAAATATTGTCTTTTTTGAGATAACGAGTTAAGTTTTTATTTATTTATTTATTTATTTTCCTTTTAATATCATTGACAATAATAAATTTAGTCATCGCACATCATCAATAAACTGTTTGTGGGTAAATAATTAGTTAAACCTAATGAGAAATACCCACTAAAATACCCATTTTGGAAAAATACCCAGGTAAATACCATGGGTAAACGTAAATTAGTTATACCTCAAAAATAAATGTCTGAGCATTCTACATCACTGGTCGTACTACATAAATATCAGTTATTTATTTATTCTTAGTACGTGTTATTAATTTGGTAAAACAAAAAAAATAGAAACTTTCCGCAAGGGAGAAAAATATTCTAAGGAAAATTGTCTAAACATAGTCTAAAAAAATTCTCAAAAACACTATTCGTTGACAGGTTTTCTTTAATGAATACAAGAATTTTCTCAACTTTTGTACTAAGGTAATAATTAGACAAAAAATTTATTTCTTTCTCACACCCTTTGTAAATGCATTTAAAATTAATTTTGTAAGTTCAAATAATCATCTTATAAGTAGTACCTCGCATGTATCCGTTCCGTCTTTGTAAGCACAAATCATATTTTCTGTAAACCAGTCGGGATACCTAATGACACACATTTCTTCATGCAAAACGTTCATATCGGCTTTTTGTAGAACTTCACTTCCACGACTACCTGAAAATTTTTGTTTGAGTATTGTTTTACACCTCATATGCTAAGTACATATAAATTAAACTCTTATCACTCATAATAACTATCGTGCAATCCGTATGACATGGAAATCGCTCTTTCTACTTGAACATAATGGATTCATGACCCCTTTCGTCATTAAACCCACCAATCACTCTGATATTAGAATGTATTTTTAATTAACCAAAAGAGAACATGACACATCGTTTTGTTTAAGCTAAAGATTCGTATATTTTCATAGAATTTCATAAAAATTTATTTTGTAAAATTTATGTTAATAAATGTTGGGGGCATCTATCGATCAAGAGGGTAAGACCTATACATACTTTCAGTGGCTAATCGAAGGGAATATTAGACGGTACTTCATCAAGTCGACCAAGATTCTTTTTGCCTCAAAATTTTAATTTAGGAACAAGAGCTTTAAAAATGCTTCATAAGTTTTCACGTAAGATTTTAAATGTAGGTTAAAGACAACCATCTAGAACAGTGGTTCCCAAATTGGTCACTACTGACCCTCAGGGGTCCATGAGACCGCTGGGAGGGTCTGTGGTAAATTAAAATTAATTTTGGGGTGCATAATCAGGGGATACGCGAAAGGTTCAATTTTAATATAAAGTAAAACAATTGTGATCCATTTTATTACATTATGAAAGTTATAATAAATAAATTGAGTGAGACGAACAAAAAATTTAGAGAATATATAGTGTTGAATATTTAAAATGTGGTTTTATTCCGTTATCAGGAAATAGTACTTAACCGAGGTGCCTTCTATGCAATTTTGTCCAACAACTTGCGGAGAGAAGAGTGCTCTCAGTTTCGAAATCTTTCAAAACTGCAGAAACAAGATGTCAACACTTAACGGTTCTTTATTCTGGCATCAGCCAAAGATTTGAAGACATGTTTTCACATGGTTGTTCCCGATTGGGTGTAGGTCCCATTTGCAATTTGACCCATAAACTGAGATGAATACATACTGATACAGTAGTATATTGAATTATTCACAAAAGAGGAGCCGAAACCAATGCCGAACAAGGATACCACTTATTATAGTTCCATTGCAAATACCAATTGTATATCTTGCATTATGGGTTAAAGTACAGAAGCTTTAGTTGTTTTCATGTCTACCAATTTAGTAGAAGGTGGTGGATTTTGTGCAGCAATAAGCTTTGTCACGAAAAAAAACCGACAGGGAATTAGTGCTCGTGGAGACTTACGAATGCTACTCACAAACATAGAGCCTAACATAAATATTCTCATATCATCCCATCAGGAACATCCATCTCATTTAAAAATAATTGTGTTTTGTATTTTAAAACAATAGTTATAACTTCAATAAATACTTCTTACTGGTATTTTAGTAAAAATAAAGTAGTAGTAGTATTTACTAAAATACTACTACTATCGCAATTTATTTAATTCTACTACTATTTATTTACTACTGTATTATATATTACAGTAGTAGTAGTATTTTAGTAAATACAACTACTTTCAACAAATACTAATTTTAATAAATACTACAGTGAAAAAAATATAAATTTTATATTTGAATAAATAAATACCATTCAAGACATGAAATTTAAATTTGTAATTTTTCTATTATCCAGTTACGTAGAGTTATTTTACTTGGGGGTTCATAGTCAGGTTTTTGCTATAATAAGGGACATACTAAGTTTGGGAACCGCTGATCTAGAATAACCAAACTTTGCAATTGAATAAACTTTTTGAAGTTAAACTGTATGCATTCTTACTATTATCGGGCTTAAAGTTTATCCCCCTTTAACAAGAGAAAGCCTTACTGAACCTTTATGTACCAATGGAAATGGGCTCAGAAATGTATTATGCAATTATATCAATATTATTTTCTTCAAGTTTCATAGCAGATGTTGTTTTATAAGGGAGTGAAGGAAGACCACCAGGTGTTTGCTAAGTCATTCAAACGTATCGGTGTTCGGATTTGAGCGAGAAAAGAACGTAGATAAACTAGGCGTTGCAACATGACACTCTGCGACAAGTAAGTTAACATTTTCAATCTTCTATTTTTTTAACATAAATAAAGAAAGATCTATGGTGCTATAATTATCTTATGCGACCAGAGTATCCATTTATTATGATTCAGAAGTATATATTAGTAGTAGAAAAATAATTTTTCCATTTGAATAGCAGTGGTTAGACATTGCATTGTTATTTTTATTAAAAAAAATTGAAATACTCCAATGAGCGGCTTCATTTATGCTCGTGAGACTTTTTACAGATCTATAGGGTATTGCGTGCATTCAAGTTGACATCAAGTATTAAAAAATTTTCTTTAAATAAATTCTATATTCTCCTCGAAATAGTTCAAACTTCCATTTTAGTAAGGCAACAAAACAAATAAAAATTAGGCAGTTTTGAATAGAATACTGTACATCAAAAACAATGGAAAGAAATTAACTCAAATATTGCACACATAGACACCGTTGACTCGATTGCGCACAAAATCTAAACACATTTTTTAATTCAATATATTTTTAATTTTTAATTAATTTGTTGTTAACAATTGGAAAATTATTACTTTGAAACTAAAATAATACGTACCTCTACTTTGTTTGGGTTATTCAATGATTAACTATAATAAAAGAGTTACTTTGACCTGATTATTATTTTGGAAGGTATAAGAGAAATACTGGAGCACTCATTTCACGTTAGGAACTTTGAATATCTATAAATTCTAATTCGTTATAGGGTTAACCAAATCGAATGCATTTCATATGAATTCCGATAATTCTGGTCCATAAAATATCATAATCTATAACCTAATATATGGGTTACCCTTTTTAACTTTCCAGCGGACGCGACGTCCACACCAACGTGAAAAGACGCGGGTATTTCTTAGATACATTATTTTAAAACGTAAAATTAGTTAAAAACTGTGTTAAAATTTAAAATATAAAGTGTGTTTTTATTGAATTTATGCTTTTTAATTAATACTAATACAGCTTATTTAAAGAAATGCTTTTCAAATTTCTATATTATCCATTTTTTTTAATATAATATTAATATTGCATATATAACTAGAATCAACTCTAGTGTATCTCCCACATACGTGCGACCGCTGGAAAGTTAAAAAAAATAAGAAGACGGACCCTTATGCCAATAAAATTAACATTTATTTATAGTTGACATTATTCCGCTGCATTATAACTCTATTATTTCAAGTCAAATTACACTTTTAGTTTGATTTTACGACTTCAGGGACTTAAATAACAAGAGGTGTTCGGATACTTTCTTTACCTGCTGTAAAAATGATATTTTGTATCCATACTTCAACTTATTATTAAGAATGAATATTTATTGCGTTTTCTCTATATATCAATGCTTATATGCGATAATTACTTGTTGAAATTCGTCCCCAACCGGCTGTTTTCAGTTCAACACCCTGTGAATAAGTTGCATCCGACCTAGGTAAGCCGACCAACCGGTATAGTGGTTAAGGTGTTAGCCTCTAGATCGGAAGGTTCCAGGTTCGAATCCGGGTCTGGGCATGGATGTTTGTAAACGTATGGTGTAGAGGCGGCTGGTGCACCTTAAATCTGTCGTGGCCGAAAGTCCTCACGTTGGGTTGGCGTGGAAGTTTGGAGAGTGGGGTGCCAGCTCAGGTGTTGCTTCGTCATCTGACCGTGGTTCAAAATTACGAGGTGTTGTCCTCGGATCTTTCCCTTAAGGGACTGATCCCGGACCGTCGTCAATAGCCCGTTGTGTTGCTCTAGTACGACGTTAACTAAAATTACCATTACCGACCTAGGTAAGCATATTGGTCTGTATACATCGGGCATTCCCGTAGCAGGTACCTTCAATCTCAACAGAGCTAAATCGTTGTTGTGCGAAGTGGGTATGTCATACCCTTTGTGGTACCACACTGCTTCCGCATTGAATTTGTTGAACTTTGTCTCTCTTTCCGTAAATCGATGCCTGCCCAGAAATATGTGAAAAATCTTTGCATCCATTCCAGACCTGTAAAAAATGTATACATATTCTGTCTCTACTAATGCAAGCTGAACTTTGGAAGACTTTCCTGACAATAGCATAAATTCAGAATATAGGAAACAGATAAAAGAGTCCGCTAATGGCGCGAGATAAAACTTCCTTTGTCACAGAACACAAAACAATGTTTAATTTTCATTAATGTTATATCTCTCTATATTTAAAAAAAGTTACCGCCGCCGCCGCCGCCGCCGCAGAATTGAAATTTTTGTTGTTTAGCTCCATTCTTAGACGGTTTCCCGAGAAAGTACTGATCGGAAAAATATGAAATTAACATGCTTTGTTCTTCATCGTATTCCCTGGATAATTATTAAGATTTTTTTCCGATGCGGCTATTAGTTTAGGTTTTATTAAGTGTTAAAGTTGAAGAAGTGAAATTTCTTCCGCGAGTGAGCAAAACACATTCAAAATTTCAGTCTTTAGTCGTGAGTTTTTTTTAAGAGTACCTCTCAACGTAAATTTTTGCAGCTCGTCGAGTTTTTTTTGAAATTTAAATGTGGTTCTTGATAATATTTTTTTGAAATTCGGAAAAAATCGGGACATTTTTGTTACTTTTTTTTAAAACTGCCGTATCTATATCTAATTACTATTAGTTTTTAATTTTTAAAATATCGCAGTATACCTCAGAATATACTCTTTCTTACGGTACTATTATTTTTGAAATCGGTTAATAATTAAATTGGATGCGATCAAAAGTTCGTGATACAAAATTCGGAATCTTCGGATATTTTCGCTACGTTTTGTTAAAACCGTTATGTGTACGGCAAAAACCATTATTTTTTAAATTTGAGAACATCACTGAATACACTACATTACACTCTTTCTTATGGTACAATTATTTTTCAAATTGGTTAATAAACAAAATCGATGCAATTAAAAGTAGGTCATACAATTTTCGGAACTTTCAGATCGTAACTTCCGATACAAAACTAAAATGGTCATATCTATATAGTATTACTGTTAGTTTTTAATTTTAAAAATATTGCAGTATACCTCACAATGTACTCTTTCTTACGGTACAATTATTTTTAAAATTGGTTCATAAATAAATTCGATGCAATCAAAAGTTGGTGACACAAATTTCGTATTTTTCAGTTCGCATAGCTGGTTTCGCAAACAGCAGTGGGTTGCATTTTCTACTATCGGGTTTGCCAGATATCAAATTTATCGTAGCAACAATTGCCATAAAAACGATTTCTTATTATTTGGCGAGGAAAAAGGCTCGCTTTTTTCCCTCTGTTCTCAAGACAGTTTACCGACAAAGTACAATCGTAAAGTTTTGATATTAACACTGTTTACTTAAAATTGTACAGGGAACAAGATACAGAAGATTTTTTACTGATGCGGCTATTAGTTTAGGGTGCATTAAGTGTTAAAGCAAAAAAAAGTGAAATCAATTGCGAAAGAAGTATTGGTTTGAGAAAGCAAACCAAACGGGATTGCGTAGCAATCCCCGGGGTCGGCGAGCGCAAGCGAGCAGGGCGCGAAGCCCTCGCTGTGACGTCATGTACCGGAAAGTGAAATCAGCATAATACGAATTATTCAGAGTTTCACTCTGTGAAAGGAATGTTGGTTTGCGAAGCAAACCAAATGACATCTGTGAAAGGAGTGTTGGTTTGCTTCGCAAACCAAATGGGATTGCGCAGCAATCCCCGGGGGTTGGCGAGCGTAAGCGAGCAGGGAGCGGAGCCCCCTAGTATATATATATATATACATACATATATATATATATATATATATATATATATACATACATACATATATATATATATATATATATATATATATATATACATACATACATACATATATATATATATATATATATATATATATATATATATATATATATATATATATATATATATATATATATATATATATATATATATAGATATATATAGATATATATATAGATATATATATAGATATATATATACAGGATGTCCCTGAATTCATGGGTCAAACTTTAAGGGTAAGTAAAATACATATAAAGAAACATTTTTTTCTACAGCAACATGAGGTCGGAAATGAGATGTGCTGGTAGAAAGGTGGAAAAACAAGAAATGCTGAGGAAATGAAAAAAGCTTTTTATTTACATAATATTTTTAGATCAGACGACTTACAGACAACGCAAGCACTGAAGGCAACTGATTATCCTCGGTGGGTAGGTTTTTGTCGTTGGTTTTCGCTGCAGAGGACATTCACACTGAGCTTGTCCGCAAATGTACTTTTCACAAATGAAGCCAGTTTTACGCGATACGGAATTTTTAATTTGCACAATTCCCATGTGTGGGCTACCTCTAACCCATATGCTCCATGGCCGCATGCTTTCCAGGAGCGGTTCTCTGTTAATGTGTGGGCGGGCATTGCGAACGATTTCCTTATTGGCCCATACTTGCTCCCAAATCGACTTAACGGCAGAACGTATCTAATGTTTCTGGAAGAGTTATTAGCAGAATTACTTGACAGTGTTCCAGTTGCTGCTCGAAATATCACGTGGTTTTAGCACTATAGGGCTCCAGCCTATTCCTGCAATAATGAGCGTTGTGACCTCAATGCCACCTTTGGCCTTCGATGGATTGGACGATCTGGACCAGTCGCGTGTCCAGCACGTTGATCAGATTTATCAAGTATCGATTTTTTCTTACGGGGACACTTAAAGGCACTCGTCTACGAGACTCAAGTTGATTCTGATGAGGACCTCATGCTAAAAGTTTCAGTCGCTGCTGCAACAGTTTGTGAAACACCTGGTATCTTCGAAAGAGTACGTCATTCGCTTTCTTGGTGCTACCAGACCTGTATCGATGTTGGTAGTGACACATTTGTGCTGTCACTGTAATATTATGTAAGTAAAGATCTTTTTTCATTTACTCAGCATTTCTTGTTCTTACACCTCCACTTTTCATCTCCGACCACTTGTTGCTATACAAAACATGCTTCTTTATATGTATTTTACTTACCCTTAAAGTTTGGCCCATGAATTCAGGGACACCCTGTATATAGGATTGGATATGGTTTTGTAGCATTGAGTCCTCTTGGGACATATTATGCCAAACTCAAGATATAAAAATCACATATATAATATAATTTTAAAGTGAAATGAGTCAAAACATAATGAATGAAAACTACAGGGTGATTTTTTTTTTAACTGACACTATTCAGAGCCACCTGTAGCTCGATCTAGTAACCAAAATGGCATCAAACTCGGTATGGAGACTAAAGATGACATGGGAAGTAGGATTCCGTGAGAAAACAATTTAGTTAAAAAAAAATCGGCGACAGGGGTATTTATGGCTCTGTCTAATGTAAAAAGTGTAACAAACAAAGAAAACTAATAACACATACAAAATTACAGGCAAATGTTAAGTTTTATTCACAACATTCACTTCTCCACATAGTAGGGGAGAACTCGCTGAAAGACTTTCCGTACTGTAGAAATATTCTTGTCCAATTGTCGCACTACACCCCGGTAGCTGCTTCTACCAGCAATGGTTCCCTGTGATCTGTCAACGATTGCAGTTGCAACATCTGTTATTACCTCTTCTGACACAGGTTTAAGTCCCCCTGCCTGCACGAATTGTCAGTGACCCTGTTTCCTCGACCTTCTTATTCATTCCCTTAAAAGCATTAAGCGATAAAGGCCTCTTACGTAGCTTCTGTCGGGTTCTAAACTCACGAAGAGCTGTGGATGCATTGCACTGATTAAGATAAAATAGCGTCACAGGTAAAGCATGTTCTGGTAATGTGAGTCGCATATTCACTTGAGTTGGCTCACTTCAGCTGAGAATATTTTTCGGAGCTGTCTGCATGTATTTATAGCCCAAATTACTGGCGCTGTTGTCACATACGAAAGAATAAATTTGCATTTTGCTTTGATACCTGTGTTTTATGCTAATTCTCGGTTTGGTAAGCTACAACAGCGTCATAAATACCCCTATCGGTGATTTTTGGAACTAATTTTTTTTCACGGTATTCTACTTCCCATGTTATTATTAGTCTCTTTACCGAGTTTTGTACCATTTCGGTTGTTAGATCGAGCTACAGGTGACTCTTAATAGTGTCAGTTTTAAAAAAATCACCCTGTATATAAAATTACATGTGATGAATAAAACCAATGTCATGTAAAAAGCTAAAAAATTTTGGATGAGGATTCTCTCCAACCATGTCATCTAAAACCAAGGTATATGAATTAAAATGTTTAAGTCGTTGCCTATTAAAATGAGAACATTCTATTAAAATGTGTTTTGCGGTTAGTGGGCAAATGCAGTAATTGCAAATGGGATGATCTTCTCCGAGGAGGAGGTGTCTATGGGTTATTCGCGTATGTCCAATACGGAGACGTGTTAGTATTACATTCTGTCGTCTTAGAGCTGGTAACTGCCATTGAGTTATACACTCTATAACAAAAAAATCGACGCAACTAGAAGGAATCATCCGATTGCTTTGAAATTTCGAATGCAAAAATGTTTTGACCAAATATGCAAATAAATATATAATTTATCTATAAATTATAATAATTTATATATTAATATAAAATTTCGTGTCCAATGAATGAATAGTGCGATCTCCAGCGTATAGGAACTGCGCATCCAGCAGATGTATATAGGGAGTTGTTCTTGAACTGTTGTTATAAATTTCCGCTGCATAGCGATTTAGGATACATTTCAACGACTGAAAAAAATGACTCGCCGCAGGATAAGAGATCATTACGAGCAACTTTCAGAGTTTGAAAGAGGTTCTATCATTGGATTGAAAGAGGCAGGCTGGGCAAATCGGAGAATCGCTCGTCATGTGAGTCGAAGCGATGGGGCGATTAAAAGATGCTGTCAAGAGTGGATGGACAGTGGCAGATTTCAGCGTCATGATGGTAGCGGTCCACGTAGGGCTACAACAGATCGCGAGGACAGAAAAATTGTCAGATCAGCTGTCACAGCGCCTGATTCATCGCTATCAACCATCAGTCGTGTGACCCACACACGAGTGTCTACCATAACCATTCACAGACGACTGAGAGAGCGAAATCTACGCTCGTACCGACCGTTACGCCACCTGCCACTCACGCCTGCACACTGTCGAGCCAGATTACAGTGGTGCTTGGCTCGATCAGGCTGGAATGATGCTGACTGGGGACGTATAGTCTTTAGCGACGAATTCCGCTTCCAACTGTGTCCTGACGATCATCGAAGACGTGTCTGGAAATGCACAGGGCAGCGTGCCGATCCTGCTTTCACTATTGCACGCCACACGGGCCCTCAACAAGGAGTTATGGTCTGGGGTGCCATTTCCCTTGATAGCCGGACCCCTTTGGTCGTCATTAGAGGTAAACTTACTGCACAGCGGTACGTTGACGACATTCTGAGACCTGTTTTACTACCGTTACTTTCGCAGTAACCTGGGCTTATTTTTCAGCAAGAGAATGCCAGACTACATACGGTACGTGTTGCTATGAACTGTCTTCAAGCTTGTAAAATACTTCCTTGGCCAGCCAGATCATCAGATCTCTCTCCCATCTAGCATGTCTGGGATATGATGGGAAGGCGATTGCATCCAGTAGGGAATGTTGATGACGTAGTCCGACAATTGGAACAAATTTGGCAAGTAATACCGCAGGAGACCATTCGGGAGCTTTACTGGTCTATGCCACGCCGTGTGGCAGCTTGCATCCAGGCTAAAGGCTTGCCAACAGCTTATTGAGATCGTTACTGTAACTCTGAAATAAATCATTCAATTGTTCTGAAATTTTAATCATTTTCTATTCTGTACATAATTGTCCTATCCACCAATTTTTGTCTCCATCGGACAACTCCTTCTTGGTGCGTCGTTGTTATGGAGTGTATTTGGTTTTATTGCGTGGAATTTGTTCTCGGTTTGCTTATTCCATTCGTTCTGCCATTTCTCTTCTAGAAATTTGTAAATACTAGATGTTATGTCACGATAAGGGATGGTATGATTAATATTATTTACGGCCGATTTGGCGGCTTTGTCAACTATTTCATTTCCTGATATCACAACATGAGATGGAATCCAACAAAATAGCAAGTTAAAATTTTTGGATGAAAGATGATAAATTTTTTTCAGTGACTCCAAAACAACGGGATGAGTGACATTATCAGGTTGTTTCATTGACTGTAAAAGACTTAATGAATCTGTTAAAATGATACACTTTTTTATGACTATGATCAGATATATTTTGTAATGCTTTATACATGGCCATTATTTCAGCGGTAAAAACAGAACATGAAGGGTGAAGTTTAAAACTGTGAAGAGAATCATCAGTAGTGAACGCAGCAGCTCCAACATAATATGTCTTTTTAGATCCGTCCGTGTAAATCTGAATAAAATTGGACTAATTTTCTGAATGTATAATATATATATATATATATATATATAAATTAATAGTTCAAAACTCTTATAGTGGTAAAATCTTTACTTACCGAAAGATATTCGCTACTTAGGTGTGAGCATTTTTCAAGGGTGAAATGTTTACTTACCAGGCGTCAAAGATACTTGCAACAGTTAAAACGTATTTTGGACTTATAAGGGATCCTGCTCCTATAATGCTTCGATTATACACAATCATTGCCTGCGATTGAAAAATGTAGGAATTAATACCAAATACACTGAAAGGACACATTAATTTCTCGTAGATGGTAATATTTCAAATAATTAGCACAGTGCCATACCCTCTAACAGCCATACGGGTCTGAAGATCACGTCCTCAGAAACCCAAAACGCCCGAGTATCAGTAGTATTATAGCTAACTATTTCTTTCCCCCCTTTTACTCATCATCAGAAGACCGTACAACAGATCCGAAACCCTCAGCTGTTTTAAATGAGGGGGGTCGTATGGAAAGTGTTCTTTTTAACTTATAAGTCGATCTTAGAACTGGACATGGGTGTTTGCTGACGTTCAGTGACCATTACACAACATCTTTTAATCTCGGAAAGAAAAAAAGGATAAAAAATTGTTAGAAAAAACACATTTTTGTATTTATAAGAATACTTTTCTTTGGTGAAATTTAGCGGAAATGTAAAGCAATAAGGGAAATTACTTGTAATAAAATGATGAAAACATTTTTTCAATTTTAATTAAACAAACATATTATGCTCTACGTATAATTTTAAATACATATTTGTTCATTAATTGTTTTAAAACGGCAATTTATATATATTTCCCTCTTATCTCGTTTATTTCAAATCTCTTGCAACTAGAATATATAAGTTATACGTTTTCTGTTGTATTATCTCTCGGCAATAAATTTGCAATTTTTTACCTTATTTTTAAAGCAACATATCAAAAATTCGGGTTTTTTTTTATGGAAATAATATATTTTTTACTTTGAAATTGATGTTTAAAAAGTTTTTCGGAAATATAATACAGTGATAAAAGTAGTTATTTTTCAATAATTATTCCTTATAAATAGAATCTCAAAGCAAAGTGAATTTTTGATAATGGTTTCTTTTAAAATGGATGACCAAAAGCATCTTGATAAATCACTGAAGTATTACTATAGTTACGCCGAAATTATGTCCTTGAAATAAAAGTTTTACTATTTGTGAGAACTTTTAAAAATATGCAGGTTTTCCTAAAAAACACTAAGATAGGCAAACCTTTAAGTGTGGAAACTTTTGCTTATTTGAAATAAATTTCACACATTACTGTTATCACCAAACTCTCACTAATAAATCGAAAAAGTAGCATTTTTTAATAGCAATTCAAATTCTTTCTTTACAATTTATTTCTTTTTCAGTTACTATTATATATGCATAGGTAGAAAACCTGTCTTGGAATTAAATTTCACATAAAAATAAAAGCGATTAAGTACTTGAGTGAAATTTTGCGTTGAAAGTGACGTCACTCAAAATAAAAAGTGTAGTAGTTCCTTCATTTGTTTTAAATTTGTGACAACATCTATTCTAAAAGACCAAAACCTGGTCAGATGAGGGAAAACATAAACTCAACTACTAATAATGTCATCTCATTCTTATGCTATGCTAGCATTTTTAGAATTTTTTTCTTTTGATTAAAACATACCCCCCGACCATTTCTTCTGGGCTACTGTTTTCAAAATTTCTTAAATTATTTCTGGTTACCGATCGTGACAAATGGTTTTGTATACAAGAAAAGCTGACTTATCGACGCGAGGTCTCATCTCCCTCAGTCCTCAGGCTTCAAAGTTCCCGTCACTTGTACACAAACAACAACACTGGTTCTCTTATATGAAGCATAACCTTGAAAAGGATAACTGGAACCCTTCTGTCCGAACTCCGCACTATTCTATTCAGAACAAGTTATAGTCGTTTACATTTCTCTTTGTAGCAAAAGAATGTGTTATCCTCAAGCAGTGAAAACTAAGAAGAGCCGCCTCGAATTGTTCACTTACGATTTTTTTTACCTTTCTTTAGAGGTCCAGAGTTAACCCCTTGGGTGGTAAATACCCATTTGAAATTTCGCATTGTGGGAATATCAAGGGTAAGGTTGAAGAATTTGCTGGAGGCAAATGCCCATTGAGCACTCAGTTCAAAGGAACCAGACCGATATATTCTCTACTGCCCCAAAACCAAACATGGGATAAAAAATAAGTAGAGTGGGAAATTGTATTTAAAATTATAGCATGAATTATCGAATTCTTTTTAAGGGTATATTTGCTTTTAGAGCAAGAATTATAGAATTATTTTTGATACATCTGATCGATCAAAAGTTTTCATTTTCAATTTGTCTTTAACTGTAATCTAGAGTTGGTTATTTGGATTTTATGGCATGAGGTTACGAACAGAATGAGCTGCATGCATGACCAAATAAAAACAATATGTAAACAAAATATAAACCTTATAAGCATGAAGAAAGAAAATATTTTAGACATTTTGCCCCAGAACATTTATCGTGCAAACAGAAAATATGCAAAGCTCATGTTTTTTTCATCCATTGATGATGTAATGTAGCAAATAACAAATGAAACTATTATATGATTTATCCAAATGAATAGCATTTCTAAGATGCATTGTCCCCTTATGCATCCACAAAATTGAAAACCTTCAAAAATGGGCTTCATAGCAAAACCATGTATTTAAGATTTGTATGCTCACCGTGTGTTTAGAAGAAGTAAAGGTTTGTAACGTATCGAGAACTCAGCCTAATTTAGGAGATGGGTACTCTTAAGCTAAGGTTCCGGGAACGTGTCAAAAATATTAAATTATTCATTTAAAAATCTATTATAACATACATTCACAGGTTGAAGTAGAAAAGTATCAAATAAAAACATTTCTATCACCTTAATATTGAGGTATTGAATAGATTTGTTTGTCAATAATAAATACAAAATTGTAGCTAATTAATTTATATTCTGTTTTCCTTAAGAAATATTTTAAAATCTGGATTAGTTCGGGTTTTACAGAATATATACTTGCATTATATTCTCACAATAATTACCATAAATATATATTTCTCCAGTACTAATGATAATTTTTGTAGAAAATTTCTTTCACAGCAAATCAAGATCAAACATAAAATTTGCTCTAAATAAACACTTTTACTTATGATGAATTTGAAGTATATCTGTTAACAGTATCGAGAGAGAGAGAGAGAGAGAGAGATTTAAAAAATAAAGTTACTGAAATTCTGGAATATTCTTGAATAGAGCAATTTCGTCAGCATTAAAACCCTAATCATCTTTAAAACAATTCTGACACAAGCACATTTTGCAAGTATGACACTCAAAGGAGCTTTCAATGGAACGTCCGCTTATAGTTTTAAGTCCAAGCTTACGACAAAGGACTCAAGTCCTTCTGCGTCCATCGATTTTTCTTTTCTTGTGAGCGTGAATAGGAGTAGTGAAAAATTCTGAAATATTTCTTTTTCGACACCCTTCTTTTGCCAGCTCGTCAATCGGTTCTAACTTGAAATCATAGAGTTGAAATGATCGCTTTATCGGTGGAGAGTTGGTTGTTTTGTGCAAAATGTAGACATTGCTAATGGCAGTGTCAAGTAGAAAGGAAAACACATACCACCATCATTTAGATGATTTCCTAACTACTGAAAAATATTTTCTTTGTTGGTCAGTCAAATCAACTCCTCACATATGTTTATTATAATCCGCGAAAGCTACGGGGGACTGCACTAAATTTTTTTCTGATCCTTTCCTTCTGGTAACCAAACAACTCTCATTTTTAACATTTGTAGATAAAAGATGTATCTGTTTTTTGTCTACTCAAGTTGTACATAGAATGCTCGGAGAGTTTATGCACTGAAAACATTTGATTTCATGAGGAACCTATAACTTTAAATTTTTTAATTCTTTGGGCAAATTTTTCGGTTTTCCATCACAGTTCCACAAGAATATATTCCTATTTTTAGCAGATCTTTCATCAGTATGACGCTACTGAAAAAGCAATCAAAGTATATTGTGTGGCTTTTATGGGTTATGTCTTTTACTAGATGCATCATAACATCATATCCCAATCAATTTGTTGATCCCGGGGTGTTGTCTTTTTTCCCACAGTACATTTCAAAGGACAGTGTGTATCCTAAGTAAGGTGTACACAGCATCCAAATTTTGATGTCTCGTTTGGCGGGTTTTAAGGGCATATATTGTATAATGCCCAAACGTCCTTTAAATTTAACGAGTGCTTCGTCAACTGATAACTGAGCGTACGGCTTAAAATGCTCGGAAAAATTTTTGCGCAAATATGTTTGTAATGGTTCTACTTTTTGTAAGAAATTGAAATTTTCACTTTCCTTCTTAAGTTCGGATTCCCTGTCCGATATATGAAAATAGTGCTTTATTCGTAAAAATCTATTTTTACTCACCCTCGTATTTCCACCCTCGTATTTCCGAGTGTTTCGTTACCCAGGCATTTTAAAAGCAAAATATCTCACATAAGTTTATCCGATCCGCAGACAGAGTAAAGAAGCTATTATGTGTAGTTAGAAAAGGACCCCCTGACACCTGATGATCGCTTAAGGTGACAGGTCGATCTTCGAGACCCTTTTGTAAAGTGCGGTTGAATGATTACCCTCCTCACCGGTAGAGGGGAAGCTACGCTGATTAGTTTAAGGCCGGTTCGGGCGGACAGCGGTCGTCTGGATGTAAAGCCGTCTCGGGCGGTTTGGCATTCAGAGGGTTTGGACAGGTGGAAACACATAACGGTTAGAGGTGAACCACGTTTCTACGCATTGGAACACTTCGTAGCTACTACGCTGCAAACCAAAGCTTACAGAAGGTAGGTAAGCAGTTAATTAACGTGCAT
This sequence comes from Metellina segmentata, assembly GCA_947359465.1. Classification (NCBI taxonomy): domain Eukaryota; kingdom Metazoa; phylum Arthropoda; class Arachnida; order Araneae; family Tetragnathidae; genus Metellina; species Metellina segmentata. The sequence goes on from OX375877.1 coordinate 57,385,961, forward strand.
TGTAGCAATGCAACGGGTTATTGGTGACGGTTCGTGATTTATCTCCTAAGTCCTCAGACAACATCGTCTAATTTTGAACTACGGTCAGATGAAGACATGACAACAGAGATGGCTTGCCACTCTCCAAACTTCCACACCATACCAACGCGGCATTACTTAAAGAACACCATTACTTTTTTAGATAAAAATCTCAAAATTAAACGAAATTTCCCATGACGATTTATATAAATGAGGATATTCAATAGAATACTGGTACATACTTAAATTTGGGAATCGTGACGTTACTGCTCTAGGAATGGGTTATGTTACCACAGGAAAGCACCCGAAACCTGAATATCTGTATGCAAACGCGGTGGATAGCCTGCATCGCTTACAGGTGGTCATACAGCCTACAAATGACCTCCTCCATCTATCTTTTAAAAATTTCCAGTTACCTTTCGGTCACAATATACCAAGCGCAGTGTAAATTCGAATACATTTAATCATCGGTTCGGTAACTCTCTATATGGGTTTTGTATCATTTTCGCAGATGCAGGTCATTTCATTGTCAAGTTACAGCTAATAATATTTTCGTTCCATAAATTTCACACCGCAGCATTTGACAGCTGTTCTTATGAACTCTGACAATCGAGATTACCCCGTTAACCCTGCTGGTGTTGGTCTAGACAAGATATCTCGTCATAAACGATACCATTAGCAGATATTGGTCTCGTAAACAAAAAAATATGGGCATATCTGGTTGACGATATATTTTTTATTTAAACCACTTTGAAGTTTAAAGCATCGCATCTGATATATATATCCTACAACGTCGTTTGTTTAAAACTAAAAAATTATCTTCAAAACCCTGTAAAGTTTGGGAATAAAACCATGTATTCTGATATTTCTATCCTGGTGCTAGAGCTTTGCTTGTATGACTAGATGTACACATGTGGGGGTAAAAAAAACTGCTACCTTTTATTTACTAAATACGTAGTTAGCTTCTTTAGTTGTGAATTAATTTACGCTATTAGTTATTTCTTGTCCCCCTCCCCAGTAACACTGTTTCATGTACATGAGTAAAACAATAAAAAATAATTTCCTCGGAAACTTTATTTCACACACTTTGTAAATAAACCTTTATATTAAAAATTCAAATTGAACTTACAATCCATGGAAATTCGAATGGGTCAGCTTCAGTTCCACCAGCAATCCTTCCTTCGTCACTTTCGTTAGGAATTCCACAATCTGTGCATAATGAAGCAAATTATGGCTTTTCTGAGAAATAACAAGTTTTTCATGGAAAAAGAATGAAAGATTTCAAAACATAAAAAAAATGATAAGAGGGGTGTAATTAACGTCACATAGGAGCAAAACAATAGGTTATTGACGACGAGCTGAGATTGATCGAGTAGGGAAAAATCCGCGGAAAATACCTCGTTATTTGAACCACGCTCCATGATGAGGTAAACACAAGAGCGCCACATCATTCTCCGAAATTCTACATCATGCAAACGTGAGGACATTTAAAGCTGATTTAACGCTCTCCAGACCAAACGTACACTGCGGTCTTTGGTTATATTGCATTCCGAACACACAACCTCCGATTGCTAATCCGTTACTCTTACATCCGAGCTACAACGGGTCCACAAATAATTGATAAAAGAAAGTAATGGAAATTGCTACCACCAAAATTCACTAACGAATATGTAAATTCAAAAGTACACTTTCATCATCAGAAAATTAAAAGGCATTATTTAGAGATTTAAAACTTAAACATTTCCAACTTTTTAATCCTTTATATCGAGAATATTGTAGCAATTATAGTTTTAGATAAATAAAAGTGAGTTCAATAAAGTTATTTCTCTCTCGTCGTATTTATTCATTCTTATTCAAATAAATAATATCAGTATGAAGAATAAAAGAGTCAATAAAATACCCGCAATATATAAGAGCAACATGCTTCGAATCAGTTTACCATACATATCTTCATATATAGAGGGGACATGCATTCATTCAGGACGGATAAACCTTACCCCGAAGTTGAACCAGGAATCTTTGAATCCAGAAGCAACATTCATACATCTGTGTATAACCTTTCAGTTCCGGCCCGTTTCAGTTCTTAGCGGCTTACATCAGATGCATATCTGCCTGCTCCGAAGTCATACAGCCATGCATGCCGTTGAAAATTTGAGCGTTGATTGAAGCCTCACGCCTTAAACTGATCTAAACAGCGCCCTCTACCATTTAAACTTTGTATTTCCGGACAAATTTATTCCAAAAAAAGATTTACTTTTGGCCGCTCTACCACTCTTTACAATTTGGTTACAACTCTAACAGCTTGTATTATTGATTATCATTCCTTTCCACTTCAGTTATGCTATGGTGTGTTTTTCTTTTATGTAAATAGACCTTTACATTTTCTCTAATTCTACAAAAATTATTATTTTTATTATTTAATACAATATCCGGTTAATTAAAAGAGCTAATACTTAAAACTTATTCAATTTCGTCCCAATTGGAAGTCATGTTTTCAGGAGTGTACATACAAACTTTAAAACAGCGTAATGTTTAACATTTTAGCTTTTTTTCATGTATGTTAAGTGAAAACAATCTTTTAAAAACAGGCGATTTAACATATAAACTGAATCCTCCTATTTTCTTTGAAACTTTAGAAGTATTAACTATAAGAAGTACTTTAATTTCTATTTTTAAAAATAATTAGGTGAGGTAAAAGTTTCGGTTTCTAAATAGTAGCTATTCCTACGATAGCATATGTATTTCAAAGAGTTGGCCATCTCACACTATAAAAATGACCATAGATTACTAAACAATGGTCAGATTTTAATTTTTATGATGTATAATTCAAAGCAAGTTAACATTAAATGCAAAAATAACAGTACAACACATTATATTACAGTCCTGTGAAAATTCTAATTGATATGTTCACATGGCGTCTTTAAAAAAGTATATTAAATACCATTATAGAAAAACTGTCTGTATTTATTTAAATTATTAAAAAAAATTATTTTGAGAAGTGCCATGGGTTTTATAATATTTAATCCAATACTTTTGTTAAATATATTTACATTTATTCATAGGGTGCATAGTTAACAGTGATATATTTATACTTTACAGTTTCTTATCTTCATTAGAATTTAAAAAATACTTCTTATAGCCCTAAATGTATAACACTATGATAATATTGTAAGTAAATAGATATAGGCTCAATATAATATACAATTTACCACAGTTGATATTATTAATATATTTTAATCTCATTCAATATTCTATCAGAAAAAGTAGAATAAGTGATAATTTACTTCAAATTGAAATATAAAATTGAAATATCTTCACACTGGAATTTTTTTAAATACATGAATTTTCAAAATTAAAGAACATGTGTATTATCTAGAAGTTATTTTACCATTAAAAAAATGCAGCCACATTAATATTGACTGTACAGTTGAAAGCTTTATTGTCTGATTCATTTTTTTTGTGGTTTATTAACAGTACAATTAATTGATTTTCAATACAATATTATATGTTCTTCCTGTTGCAGATGGGAGAGAAATTGCAATTTTTAATATGCATTCAATATTTTTTTCATTCTCCATACCTGGAATGAAGATAGGTAAGTATTTTAATTAACGTCGTACTGGAGCCATACATCGGGCTATTGACGACGGTCCTCGTGGAATGAAGAATTATGATTCCCAATACTGAGAGAAATAAGAAATTGTGATTTCCAATACTGAAGGGAATAAAGAATTATGATTTCCTCCACTAGGGAAAATATATTTGGAATTGTAACGAAAAAATAATCGAAGATAGCGAAGAAATAAAAAATAAACATCTTTTAAAAGATCCGACAAAGATCTATATTTATTGTGTTATAATTACTGAGTGTTTATAAAATAAATACATAGTATTAAAATGTGAATATTGGATTATTTAATACCCTACTAAGACGCAGTCACTGATTTTCGTACCCTTAAATAAGTAAAAGGCTAAAAATGTGACTGATAAACAAAATTAAAATCCAACGAAAAATAATCTATAGTCAAAAGTTTAACTACTTAAAAATGAAGATATATTTCAAAAAGAACACTCTATAGCTTATTAGTGGTTTTGATCATTCTAATATAATAGCCACCTGAAACAAGTATTTTGTAACTCGAAAAATAGTACATTTAGAGTTATATTTTAATTAATTAATCTGAGATCTAACAACAATGAATGCAGGCAATAGGTAATATTTTTGGCAACTTGAGCTTGATCTATTGGCTAATGAAACACGTAGATATGAGAGGCATTTTCAGTATGAACAAACCAGACGAAAATTTATTAAATAAATGAATAAACCAGCTTATTCTTGAACTAGGTAAATTTTGTAGCACTATTGAAGAGACACAGTATTTGTAGAAAATCAACTAGTAGGGCTAGATCACATGACAAACACTTTCATAGTTGCATCAATGCCTATGGACATTTCGTTAAGACGTGTAGAACTAGGGGGAAAAATTCTATAAACATAAAAATTTTCAAACTCATGTTTATTGCTGATGGTCGATTACTAGTAAAGGATTCTTATTTAATATACTTGTTTTATTTCACATTGAATAATCTGCAACTGGTAAGAAACGGAAAATGGCATTTGAAACAACTCGAAACAATATTTACTTTCCAAGTTTGGTTCCACTGGTGGAGTTATTTCTTTGACATTACAAGGTGGAGAATCTTGAATATGATGGTTTATCCAGCCTAGGTATTTAGACACTCTTGTGTAGCCAGATGGTTTATCCTCTTGTCCACAGTCTCCTGTACTTCTCCAAGAGGCCACTCCAACGGAGAACCATTTCTCATTGTATTTAACAAGGAGTGGGCCCCCTGAGTCCGCCTGTGATAAAAGCGTATCTTATTAAAGCTTCAAACGATATGAGACAAGTATATCGTGTGTTTTCCTATGTAAGGAAGTTTGCGTGTGTGTTTTGAACCACATTTAATATAAATTAAATACTTCAATGAAATGAAATCTGACATCGTGAAATTTCCGATTTGTGTAATATTGCTTGAACTTCAAAATATACCGAATAACCAAATAACCACATCTGTTAACGCCTAAATATTTGTATTTTATTGATGTTCCTTTCTGTAATCGCACCCAATATTTAATTTTCTTAATCGTAGAATAACTCATGTATTGCCATCTATCCATGTTCATTTACTAGAAAAAATAGCAACTAAAATACAAGAACAACTCTTCTTGTAATATATCACACTCGCAGAATAGACAGAGTCTGTGTAGTATCTCGTATATCTCTATTCAATAAAGTTGTATTAGTAAGTACATCCTTTTTTCTTTTCTTAAAATATTATGGCATCTCGCATTCATCGTAAAAAATATATTCGTTAAAGGAATACATGGATTGTTTAAACATATTTTCGCTAGAAAGATTCTAGTGGTCATTTCCACAGAATAAAATTTTTTTAACATATTCAATTGACCCATTCTATAGAGTAAAAAGATTATGTATTGCTCCTCTCCTTTCATTAGAATATTTTGGAATGACTCTATTGGTTTCTCTTTAAAATAGAAACCTTTGGAAAGATTCAATTCTTCAAGGTCAAACTTTGTTAGATGTGATAGGTATACAAAAGACACGAATTATATGGAATGAATTTTATTAATCTTTGAAAAATAATTGAACTAGCAAAATTTAAATGATAATATGTATCGTTAGCGTGTATATTTAGACATTGGTCACTTGGACGTTGATCATCTAATGTTCGTGAAATTTGGACTTCAAAATGAATTGCTTTTTAAGCCTAGAAAACATAAGGAAGATGTAAAAAACGGATGGGGCGGTTTCGGGACACGGCCGCTAGCTGTTAGGTACATTAGTAAAGCCATATGGGATTGGCTCACAAGTAGTCCGAAATTTTTGCAATATTTGAGGCCGAGGCAATTTTAAAATTCGATCTAAAACATTTTAAAAAGAATTGAATAAATTTAATTATTATTGAATTCAATGTAACAGTAACAGCATAAAAATAGACCAGATTCTAAATTTATTTATTTTTTCATTATGCGCGGAGTAAAGATTTTCCAGTTGACGATAAAAAACAAATAAACTTTTATTTGGAGTTAAGTAGTTCTTTTTTTAATCTTCTAGTACATTAAAGATAGAGTAAAAATTTTAACGGATTTGAAATCAACAGAAAATTTCACATTCGATAGATACCTGAAAGTATGATTTTCTATAAATAAATAAAATTTTTAAATTCAATATCTAAAATATTTTCGCAAGTGAATGTGACGTCATGCCGTCTGCAATCGCGTTTGAGAAATCAACAGATTCAATTTGCAGGGCTCAAACAATTCCGGCGATGGAAAGCATAACAAATAAAAATAAAATGTTGATTTCCTATGTTTTCTTCTTTTTTGGAAAATCGGAATCGTTAAAGATAGATTAAAAACTTAACAGATTTAAAATCTGCGGAAAATTTCACACCTGATTGATACGTTACGTCGCGGCGTTGCCCGTGGTGTAAAATTGCTTCGTGAACGAACACCACGGGCACGGGTAACGCCGGGCTCTATCCACGCATTTATAAAAAAGGATATGTGTGTTTGTGCATTCTCTGTACAAATCTACAGTGTTTGAACAATCTACACCGAATTCGGTACACATATAGATTAGAACAGTGCGGAAAACATATGCTATTACAATCCTGTCTTCAACCCAATCTGTAACATTTTTACAGTGAAAATTGGCACACACACTCCAAATTTAAAATCTACAGTTTGTTATCCTGAAATAATTGAATATTGATATGGCAACACGTTCTACAGTAGAAATCTGTACAGTTTGTTTTCAAGCAATAATATTATACGTACAAGGAAACATGTGCTACAGGAAACTGAAAGGATACAAAGGTACTTATTATGGAAGGGCTCAATACCCATAACTTTGTCACAAGGAAAGCCTTGCGAGTAAAAATTATAATATTTAATTTTTCATAACTTCCATGTTGTAGTGGAGCACAAAAAACAAAGCAAGCATGTCTTTAAACCAATCGTATCCATGAAAATTGACACACAGTTAGTCCTAAAGTGCACTTCGAAGCCCCAATTTTAAAATCTACAGTTTGTTTTCCTGTAATATATGGACAGAGCCAAGGAAAAGCGTTCTTGAAAGTTTAAATAGTTGATTTACTGCAGGGAAAAGTCTCGATCAATTTTAGTTGTCGCGGTAAGGAAGCACGTTCTACAGGGTTTGTATTAGAGTTAACACAGAGAAATGTCGCGGTCATATTTGAAACCCCAGCAACGGCGGGTTATTCAGCTATTTGACTACAAAGCATTTGTAATCAGATATGTTATTTGTCTCAAACTAAGCGAAATACTTTCAAAAACTACCTCCGTGCCCGTTTACACTCTGCATTGAATGGCCGTTTCTTCTTGGATTCCCATCTCTCGATATCTTGGATCAATGTTTGCTGATCACTGTCAATGTATAAGCCTTTTCATGCCATTATCTGTGAACTTGCCTTGTTTTCGCGTAGTGTTTCTTTTTGAGCAATACTGTTAAAACATATTATTGAAAAACTTAATATATGAACAACACTTGTAAAACAGTGAGCTGTGTTCGGCAATCGTGTTATAATCACTGTTATTTCCATGCAGATTTCTAATGTAATAATTTTTGATATTTTATGCATCGTTTCGCTCATGTCATCACACAAACAATCAAAACGATTAGAAACTCAGCCTATTCGTGACGTCACTCAACCAATCTGCAGATTTTACAATTTTGTATGATAAGAAATGTAGTTATTTAGTCATTTAGTGTGTTCAGGGTTAAAAGCAAACCTACAAACTCGCAAATCTCGTATTATCTGAGGGTTAAAGAATACTCGTCCAAACCACGTGACTCGAATTCCAACTCGCGGGAGCTGGACACTTGCTTTGTCTTTTTTGTTCCATAGAGCCATAGGTTTACAATATCATAAAAGAACTAATCATCGGTACATGGAAGACATATTTTTCTAATGGATGGATGCATTACAATGAAACTATAATGAGAGAGAGAAAACAATATACGATACAATTAATGCATGAAAAATAACGGACGGGCTTTGTCGGTACAGGGCCGCTAGGTTTAATGCATGGAATACGTCAGTGATGTCATAAGGTGAATAAGAGTGAAATAAATTAGTACTACACAGTTTTCATTTCACACATAAAGTGTACTAAATTATGTGAGCGGTGCGGAAGGACGTCTCAATTTTGAGGCTCTCTTGCCGAGCCCGTTAACGCTCAGCATCGGATGTCCGGATCCTCTTGGATTTATCATCTTTCGATATTTCTTCCTGTTAACGTTGTAAATTTTTTTTGTTTATTACACATGTATTTGATCATTTTGATATATTTGCGAACTGTCCACATTTTGATGTACGATACCTAAACAAATGGTAAGTATTTTCGTTTTGTAATTTTTATTATTTATAAAACGGAAAGAGAAGAGACAAATGATACCTCGTACGTAGCATAAAAAAGGCCGGAGCCAGACTTAATTTATGTGAGAGGCAGTTCGCATTTTTAGTGACTCAGCTTTGAACTGCGATTGCAACAGCCAATGACGTCAACGCTAGATCATCCAGCATTTATAACATTCATTGTTTGTACTCTATTGAACGCGATATTGATCATTTATTCATATTTATATTTTCAAGTTATTCCCTTTCTTGTGACACTCAAATATTAAGCGTGGTCCTCCTGTTTTCGAAAGGAAACACATATTCTACTTGAAACATGTGAGCATTATAACTTCTGGAATCATAGATTCGAATAACAGTCGGTGTAATTAGCGTTAAAAAAATTCACTTCTAGCTACTAGTATTAGATTTTGCATAGTGCTTATATGCATGCAAGTGAACAAAAAACCGTTGGGACAGTTGATCAGAGTTAATGACCCCCTGTCTTGACGTCATCTAAATGGTCACCATGAGGAGGTAAATAGGTTCATTTAATTGCTCAGAATTCTTTTAACGACCATAATATTGTGAAAATTGATTCCACTATATGAAAGCTCTTAAAAAAGCTACAAAAAAGTGTATGGATTTCTAAGACAAACCTGTAGGAGTTATCGCAACGACAACTTGGAAAGGAGTAAAAAACAAGAGTCTCATTGATCTTTTAGTTGATGGCGTGATAGTTTCATCTTACTGTGATACGTGGGTTATAATACACTTTCTACCAATATAATTAAATTCAGATTTATAGAAGGATACTGAAAAAACTAACACAAATCCTATACATATGCCTATCCTATAAATTATGTAAAATCTTAAACATCCATCATTGTCATTACATCGACACCCTGTTAAATCTACAAACTGAGTAAAAATGGACATTAAGGTAACTATTAAAAAAAAGCGGTTTTGAGGAAGTAGGAAATTTTTCCTAAGTTTCTTTTCTTGAAAATTATACTAAAATAAATTAATGCGTAAAAGTAACGAATCGACTGAATATACCCTCATTCTTATAGCTTTATAAATAATATTTTTTACCTGCGGCACACTCGAACTCTGATACTGTTATAAAATTTCACTAACTTTGAGAGAATGATGAAAGTAATTTGATAGATATTCATCGCAAAGCTTTTTCTTTAAAAAAATTTCATTATCCCTATAAATTACATTTTGTGTTGCATCAGATGAACTTGTTTTTTAAGAATGGATGTGTTTAGCAGAGACAGAACAAAACTAAATATTTAGGCGTGCAAACTAACCCCACAACTTCCTTTGTCAACCTCGCCACCAGCACATATAACTGTATCTGGAATATTACGACCCGCTCTTCTAATGCATAAATGATTCCACATAATTGAAACCTGCAGCTCTTGTAGTCCGTAAGAAGCGTAAGGTGACTCTATGAATTAGAACAAAAACATTTTTTACAAATATTTAAATAAAGGTTAAAAATCTTATATTATAAATATAAAAATCTGTTTGACTGAAACAATAACACCCAACAATCCTATCTAACATCATGGCATTTCCACAACTTATTTTGTTTGTAATTTCTAGGTAAGGTATTTAATTTCAGCTCGTTAAATTATTCCCTTAGAACTGTAGAAGTAAGTTGAGTACTGAAAATTACACAAGGAGAAAACAATTTTTATTATAACTAAAAATCCACACAAAACGTCGATAAGACTCACGATTATAACAATTGAAAGAGTAAAAAACACCTTATCTAGATTAGATGACATCTCTAAAAGCTGTTCAAAAAAGAAACGACTCTGCCGAGGAAACATCCGCGATTTAATTTGTCTCAAACAGCAAGATCTATTGGTTGTGCTTTTAATACTTTTGCTGTCGAACAGCAACCCTTCAGGGAGGGTTAATGAAATATTCCTTGATTAATTACATTAATCTAGAAACAATAGAAGTGTGATACGAGTAAGCGAGGTGGTATGAGATAATAGATAGTAGCTTATTATCTCAATAAAACATAAAAACCAAAGATAGTTGGAGAACCAAGTATTCGAAAGAAAAAAGAACACATGAAGGCGATCGGGCAAAGCTGAAAAACCATTCGATGACGTAACAAAACTGCTGAAGATACAAGTGCGACTTTGTTTGCCCGAAACAGCAAAACATTTCGGGTGAATCTGAGTACTAAAACTAGATTTATAAATAATGCTGAATCATTACACAAATCGCTTCTTTTCGTGTATTCATAACTTCAATGACTAATTATTTACTTACTAGAATCATTTTGTCCCCATCCCAAAATAGTCGCTAAGTCGGGTGGTGATGTAAATTGTGGGTAGAACGGCAAACATGCCAATCCTACTGTCCTAGTCAAGTGAACAGGACTGCTGAGCCTAACGATAGCAATATCGTTTCTAAGTGGTAGTGTGCTGTCGTTGAAATCCGGATGTATTATGAACTTTGACACAGGAACTGGATCTGGACCGGAAAAAATGTCATGAGCTCCTAATACTATGCCGACATTCCAAACAAATATGAAATTTCAGCAAAAAATATATGATAACATCAATAAGCATTTTTTCAAAGTACAAAAAGTAACTAAAAGGTACATATTTCCCCTTAGTTTATATAATTTGATTGTTCTTATTAAAGGAACTTACAAGTAAGCCATCTAACAGAACGTTTTAAAACGCGAAATCTGTTCTACCGAGTTTGTCAAAAAGTTACGTTTGGCTCGACGGTTGTTGCTTGCTTTGAAGTACGTAAGTATCTGGTACCTAACACCGCTAAATAAAGGTAGTGATCACGAATCAATTGTTCTATAAGGTCCCCTACTTTTTTTCTAGGGTTGTGCGGTATGTGATAACTGCACATCATGTAGCTTCCATTTCATGGTAAGTAACTTACACAGTAACTTATTGACAAGAGCACGTCGTTGTATTTTTGGAGAGAAAGAACTCTAAAGTAAGATAATCAAGTCAAGAAATCTTATTAGAATCCATAAGAATGAAAATATGCTGAGCAACCGGTCTAGTTGTCAAGATGTTGGCCTCTGGACGGGAAGGTTCGTGGTCGAATCCGGTGTCAGGGCATGAATGTAAATTGTGCTCTCCTTTATTAGGGGCAATGATGGTCCACCCATTGGGTGCCCCTTCACAAGTGACCCTCATTTCCAGCCTTGTAGTGGCCAGTGCCCGCCATTGGAAAAAAAGAAGCATGAAAATCATGCGTTCACATTCGTAATAACTACAGTGGGCATGCGTAATAGTAACCCAATATGTTAGTCTATTTGCCGTCCTGGTGGTTGTTACGATAAGGCAAGTCACCATTAGAAGAAAACTGACCTTATTAAAATGGACAGTTAAATTGGCAAGATCTTCAAGGACGAGATATATCGTCGAAACCATTTAGAGGGTTAAACGACAGGCATATGGTCTGTGATAAACAAATTCACCTTTCGATTCATCATTATTTCTCGTTCCCCTCTTGAGGGTTTTCTTGATAAGGTATCTCGTCGTAAGAAAAACTGATCAATCTTGGAGACGAGATATTGTGCTTTTAACAAAGTTTGCCATATGTTTATGTTTGAGACATCTAATCGAAAGAAACCATTTAGATGGTTATATAAGACTTCACATATTAAAACACAACCATCAGTTGATAACAACAATCGAGGAACTTGGAGGAAAAAATATACAAAAAGGAATTTTGATTCAGCTTTTACATAAAAAAAAAAAAAAATTCCGGGATGATATGTTTAATAGTGAGTTTTTTTTTTAATACATAAATTGAATACATTTTCAACATAGCTACAAAAACCCAAATAATTTAAACGAGGTACTTACTGTACTAAGCAGTGTGCAGCTGTTAATACGTAAAGTCTGCTTATCAAAGTTCCTCCGCAGAATAATGTATTAACATTCACCATAAGGGCAACCTACAAAATACATTTATCATAAAGAATACAAGGACAGAGTTACTTAAAATGTATACTACTATTCAGTGGACTCTGTAGATTGTTCAAATCAAAACAAATTTTGACAGTACTTACTTCATTAAATTCTGGATCTGTCACGTACTCTCTACTTTATAAATTAATGTTCTTCGCATCTGCTACCGTTACCTTCTGGGGAACTGTTTCACCAATTTCTTCGGCAACCAACACTAAGTCCTCCTTTTAAAATCCTTTTGCTGCTTGGAAATTTTTTCTTCTATGCTAGTCCTGTTTCGGATGCCATAATTTTACAGGTTCGAAGAATAAAAGAATAAATAAAATCTACGGTCGCCAGTGTCACTCATATAAACTACAAGTTCTCCAGATGAATGATAAAATCTTTAACGATATCAACTTAATTTCAAGTATTAAAAATAAAAACTGTTTATAAGTTTTAAACTTCGACTAAAACAAAACCTACAGGCGTTACCACTCACAAGAAACTAAAGCTAAAATGTGACAAAGTACTAATGGCACAATTACTAGGTTTTAATACCTAAATTCTTAACAAGGACGGATTCACTTAAAATGTATATTCCTATTCAGTAAACTCTGGAGCTAGTTGAAATCAAAAGAAATTTGGACATCACGTACTTCAAATAAACGCTCTTCATCTGTCGAAAAAAAGGACCCAAAAACGTAGCCAAAAAATGCATCCAGGGAGGAGTCGAACCTGCGCTGCCCTCAACGCTCAGGATGCTAGCGCAGTGAACAAGTAAACTGAGAAGCACCGTTCCAAAACTTAGATTACAGAATATGTATTCCTATTACTATTTTCGGGTCTTTCCCTTCCGAATAGATCCCGGTCCATCGCCATTTGTCCGTAGTGTTGCTCCAGTGCGATGTAAACTCAACTACCTAACTTCCTCACACACAGTCAAAAGTTCATGCATTGTAGTTCTAAAGAGGTCAGTGACGGGGCCAGCAAAAGAACGAAATAAATGTTTGACTATACGAGACCTTGTTTTTGAAGCTAGAATTGCATGTGGGTCATTCCACGTGAAATGAGCAAAAATCATGAAAAACCCGTGGCCTTATGGTAATGGATTTTCATGAAATTTGGTACAGGGATTTAGTTTATGCATAAATAACGATATCCAACAGCATTAGGTTCAAAATTAAATATTTTCGAAGTTGGAGGCATTTTTAGGACTTCCAACTTTGAAGAACAGTTGTGAGATCGCTTAATGTTGCATGTTTGAAGTTCTGTTTCTCAAAAACTACTTAATGTAGACAAAAATGTTTTACATTTTTATAATCTGTACAAAATTTTCTTTTTTTTCACTGTGGCAACAACCTTTTTAAGCATCATATTTAATCCAAAATTTAGTTGCAAAAAATGGAAAATTGTCATTTTTGATAGAATTAAAATCATTTCTATGGGCTAAAGAATTTTTACGACATACTTTAAATTCATGCCAGTTACAATGCTAGATATGATAATATTACTGATAGAGTTTGGAAGTCGTATTTTAATTCTTTCATCTTCAAAATAGCTAACGAAAAGTACAAAATGATAATTTTCTACTCTAAATAGGCATAAGAAATTAAATGAAGGACAGCTTTTACAAAACCGACATTTCACAGGAATACAGTTTAATATGTTTATTACTTGTAAAAAAAATCAGGATTGTAATCTGAGTCCTAAAACAACAATAATAAAAACAAAATCACAACATTTGCTTCCCACTCTATGCATGTTACGAGAACTTCAATGATAACAGTGAAATAAAATATAGATAATGAAACCCTAATTCAACAAAGAAATACCAAATCATTTTTAACTTAAAAGGTGAATTATAAAAGCAGAAAAAATGAGTGTCAAAACAAGTGTACAAATTTCAACGTAGTATCATAGAAATTATGAATTTTAACTAATTACCTTTTCAAATTCACGATGTGGTAAAACTCACAAGTTAAACTTTGCTTCTTCTATTATTGAAATGGGATTTTTTTTTTGTGCTGCTGAATTCTTTTAAAACTCTTTACTTCTTTTGCTGGCGATTGCGATAACTATGACACTCGAATTAGTGTCGTACAATTTAGAATAGGAATGTAGCAATGACAGTTACGAGTTTCCGTAATGGTTCCGGTCACTTCATTAAACCTTTGTTGAAGATTAGACTCAATTTGAATAACATCAGTTGAAGGCACATGAAAGAATTTGATGTTTGAAATGGTTGAAGTACAGAAGGAAAATAGTTGTTTTGCAATTAAAATCTGATTGTTGTATGGTCTCTGTAAACTTGTTCTTGCGGCTAACTGTTTGGTAGTTCCACCGATTCCATCGCATGGGCTTTTGCCATGACTTGTAGCGAAAAAGTGCCATTCTGCCTTCAATTCAAAATGGGATTCATGATGGCAAATGTTGGAAAAGTTTTTCCGGTTTTTATACTCTGCTGAACACCTATCGCTGAAATATATAAGTTTCTTCACAGAAAGAAACCTTTCTTTCATAAAAGGGATTACGGCAGTCTGAAATGCAAATACACTCAATGTATCATGTCTAGTATGGTCACCAAATAACACACATTGAAAGGATTTGAAACCTGTTTTCGTTATCCTTCCCATAAAGTACAAATGGGTGGAGTGTAGCTTGAGTAGTTTCCCGATGGAATCCTTAAATTGCATCCTGAACAATAAATGAATAATTTTCTGAAAAATCGAGGAGTACAATGCATTTCTCCTGGGAAACAGTCAATTTCTTTTCCTCCAAATATTTGGACTGCGATTTTGCAATGAAATAATGTTTTGTCAATCCAGACATACTCTCAACAAGTGAGTCACGAAATTCTTCTGTTGACTGGACTTGTGTGATTAGAGTAGATCTATCGGTCGAAATCCAACGCTTGTAAATAATTTCTTCTAAATTTTGGAAAACCTCAAACTTTTCTATTTGAGCACGAAATTGATCTTTTGACACTTATCACATTCTCCGAACATACATTTTTCCTTTTCAATGTTACAAACATATTATTTCATTAGCTCTAGCAAAGAATACTGAGGTTTAATAGCGTGTAGCATCAGTTTCATATTTTGATGTATGGTGCACACACACACACACGGAATGTGTACTATTACTTCCAGCTAGTACACAATGTTTCGGTCTTAATTCAGCGAATTTACTGAAACCAATCTTTGCACTCCCATGGTGTTCCTTAAACTGCTGGTATCCTTCTTTTAAGTTACAAAGAATTAACTTTTTTTTTGTTTTGGGACTTTACCTTCATCTGTGTTTACATTAACATAGTCTTTTTTTCCTGGACATAGCCGACTTATGTCATCAGACTCGTAAATGTTTATAACTATTGCAATAATATTGTCATTAATTTTTTTGCCTTGTCTCTTAGCAGGTTTTCCTTCCTAATTACAATGTGGTAGAAAATTCTGTCCTTATTTTTTCCAGACTCCAGCTCTTTGGAACAAGAGTTAGAATTTGAATTTTTTCTGCAGGGGATGTTATTTCAGCAAACTTTGCTTTCAGCTGTTCTATTAAACAATAAAAAATATTCCTTACTTTCAGTCGCATGTGTACTATGAATTTTATTGAGGTTTACTTGCAAAACAGTTCCCAAATTTATTTTAGCATTTGAAAAAAATTTCTGTAATTTTCTTCTGCCATAATGTTTTCTTTGAGTTATGCTGAGTTTACGAACCTTTTTTAACAGGCGAATTTCCCATGTTCTGTAGGCTGTTATTGAGTTTCTCGTACTGTTTCTCTAAGGCTTCCGTTTCGAATTCAAAATCCGTTGCATCCTCTTTTGTAATAAAATTTGTAACACCAATTTAACATGTGAGACAGATCTTTTTACCTGGTGAGAGCAATCCAGTTGATTTCTTGGCAATATCTAGTGTTATTATTCGCAGGGACTTTTTCACGGCACGTTTGTGACTTTTAAAAAGATTACAAGTTCGTCGGAATAAGTAAGTATACTTCAGTAAATACACTTTCTCACGGTGAAGACAAATGTTTTCAAACTTCCTACCTAATTTCAAATACAACAATTATCTGGCTTTATCTGTAAGTTCTTTTAGTCCGGTTTATTTTACATAATGGATTTTATGGCAGTTTTCTTGCAACATTTCTCCCACGTCACATTTCGAAAGTTCAGGAATTTTAAAATCTTTTTTACCATCAAAATCAAACATAATAATAATATTTTCTATAATAATAATAATAAAAAATAAAATATCCATTATGTGACATTTAATATTTGGCAGTTCCTCCTTACTATATAAGATCTATTTATAAACTAATTTTCATTAAAATCGGTGATGTGTCAGCCACAGCCAATTTGCTCATTTTGCGTGGAACGACCCATCTACCACTTTGAGTGCTACAGTGGACGATACAGTGATGGCGTCAATACGAAGAGAGTAATTCCCGTATCTGTAATAAGTGCAAACATCGTGTTTTGAAGAAGCCGCATAACATTGTAAAAGCTACAAAGTAACCTTGGACAGGAGCTGCTACAATGCCATAAAGTGACGTATACAGAGGCTGTTCGCACATTTTTTAGACGATTTTGGTTAGCGGTAATAAAAAAAATTATTTGCTGCACATGAAATAATTGCAGTTGTTCTATGTTTTTAAAAGTCAAAATTATCGTCTGCGGCTTGAGAGGTTTGTTTTTATTCAAAATGGCGTTTTTAACGAAGGAGTGGTTCGAAGGCTATATTTATACTCTTTCCGAAGAGAAATATTCATATTCCGTTACTCAAAAATGAAGTGAGAGTCATGGTTTTTTGATATCTAAAGCGTCGATAGGTAATATCGTCAACAAGAAAGGAAAAAAACGTCAAATTGGAACCTCGAGTGGGACAAAAATTCCAAACAAGTATCCAAGGAAGAAACGGACATATTCGACTATGGCAAAGGTACGTTGTTTAATGTTAAAAGAAAATCCCCTAGCCAAAGGACAGTTGCAAAATCATTAAAATGCTCAGTGTCCACTGTAAACAAAATGATAAACGTTGATTTAAATCTTTAAAAAGCGAAAAAATGCAAAGTGCATCGTCTTTCTTCAAAGCATATCGCTGAACGCAGGGCACGATGCCGAATTCTATATAAGAAACACTTATCCAAAGAAAAATTGTCACAATAGATGAATCATGGGTGTATTTAAATGATTGCAGCGAAAAAAGAGCCATTTATTATCATAATAGGGGAGAAAAAAATTTAAGTACATGGTTCACAGAATCGAAAGAAAGTTTTTCTAAGGGATTCATGATTGTTGCTGGTTTTTTTCAAATAATGGCAAGTCAAAAATAAAGAGAGTGGAAAAAATGTCAAGATTAACTCCAAATACTATCAGGAACATATTTTATCGCCAATGTTTCTGAATGAAATACCATCGCTTTACCAACAGTACCATCAATCTGTGGAACTCTATCAAGACAAAGCTAGCAGTCACACATTAAAATCCACTGTAAATTTCCTAAATGAAATGGAACAAAAAGCCGGTATCAAGGCCATACCATTCACTGATATCCCTACTAAATCTCCCTAAGGATTTTTGTGTTCTCGGACTTTTAAAATCTGCATTATCCAAACGTCGTCCCACAACCCTTACAGGACTCTGGAAAGCTGTTCAGGAGGATTGGGATAGAATACCTCTTCTGACACTTCGAAAGGCATTATTATCCTGGAAATTACGGTGTAGGAAGATAGTTCAGAATAAGGGCTATGAAATAGAACATTTAAAACACAAGAATTTCATGTAATTTAGTTTTGTGAATATAATATACATTGTCTAAAAAATGTGTGAACAGCCTCTGTATTTTGTAACTATCGTTTTTTCTGTAAATAAAGAACGTATTCTGTGAAAGAGACGGTATCCAACTATCGTTTGTTTCATTAGGAGACTTAGAACTCGCTCCAGAAAATTTAAGTGATTTTTAATAACCTTGCACTTTTATATTCTCTATATCAAAACATTTATGCTGTTCTTATAAATATAATATATTTTTAAAAAATGCGTGTCTTTATAAATGTGATGAAATACCACAAACGGATATCTATTTGGAGGATCCACAGTTTTGCCACCCATTATACGTTCACCTTCTAATTTATTTTCTTCACCACAGCCTAAAATAAGTAAAGAAAAAATTGATGAAACATAGTGAGTCTTATATATAACTGAGCTGCAGAAGACATAAGACATACTGAATTGAGAAATCATTTCCATTTCATTACTTTGAAGTTCTGTAAAGACATTACTTTGACAAACGTTTATGTTCAGCCTTCTACAAAAATGATTCGACCAGTTTAGTTTTTTTTTTGTATTGATATTATCGTCCCTATGTTTACATAAGAATATGCAAATTAATTTATGTTAACCTTTAGAAAACAACGTATTGATAACAACCTTACTACAAGTAGATTTAAAAACTGTACAATTCCACCTCTTGATAACTTCTTTAAAGATTTTAACACAATAAATAATCTACTTTAATGAATTGTTCGGTTCGATCTCATGTACAACTGTATTTGTATCTTTTGACGTAAATACGTTTTACATTTCAAAAACGGGGAATCTCGCTTAATTTTTAAGTGTCACAAAAAAGCGCATAAGTTCGAAAAATTTAATAACTTGGAAAATAAAAATGATATATGAATGAATGATATCGCGTTCAAAAGAGCATTAAATGAAGAATTTTACAAATGCCCATTGATCTCGCGTTGACATCATCGGCCGATTCAATCGCAGCGCAAAGTCGTGTCACGAAAACGCGAACTGTCGCTCTTATTAATTAAGTCCAGTTCCGGCCTCCTTTGTGTCAGCACGACGTTTGAGGTGTCATTTTTTTGGTCTCTTATTAAACCTTTTATCTCTTAAACACAGCGGCCGTGTGCCGACACAGCCAGTCCCTTTTTTCTCTTACATTATTTGAATCATATATTTTTTTCCCCTGTAACTGGATATTTTTCTGTAGGGATACAGTAATTAAGAACTAAGTGAATAACTGCTTTACTTATAAACTTACCACAGAACATATTTGGTCTAGGATCTGATGGTGCGGTTGGAGTAACAACGTCTGTAAAAATTAGAAGAAAACAATTTATTTTTAGCTCATTATACAATGAATGCATAACAGTTTCATTGTAATGCATCCACCCCTTAGAAAAATACAGCTTACATGTACCGCTGACTAATTTTAAAGGTTATTGTAGACCTATTGCCTAATTCAACAAAAAAGTCGAAGCAAGTATCCAGATCCCCTCGAGTTGATATTCAAGTCACGTAGTTCGGACGAGTATTCTCTAACCATCAGCTAATACGATATTTGGAAGGGTGTAGGGTTGGTTCTAACCCTCACAGCATAGCGGCCGTGTTCCGACATAGCCCGTCTGTATTTTCTCTTGCATTGTTTGAATCATATATATTTTTCTCTGAAATTGGAGATTTGTCTGTACACTTACTGTAATTAAGAAGTAAGTGAATAAATCAGTTACTTATGAACTTACCAATGGACATCTTTGGTGTAGGATCTAACGGTGCGGTTGGAGTAACGCCATCTATAAAAATTAGAAGAAAACAATTTATTTCAATTATGCATAACAGTTTCATTGTTATGTATCCACCCCTTAGAAGAATACATCTTCCATGTGCCAATGACTAATTTTAAAGAATATTGTATACCTATTGCCTAATGCTACAAAAAGGACAAAGCAAGTGTCCAGCTACCCCGAGTTGGTATTCAAGTCACGTAGTTCGGAGGAGTATTCTTTAACCCTCAGAAAATACTAGATTTGCGAGGGTGTAGGGTCTGTTCTAACCCTCAACACACTTAATTACTAAATAACCACATATCGTATTATATAAAATTCTTTAAAATGTTGTTTCCGTGAGTATTAGGTTGATTGTGTGACGTCACGAGTAGGCGGAGTTTCGAATGGTTTTGATTGGATGTGCGATGTCGTGATCTAAACGATATACGATACATCAAGAATCATTACATTAATGTTCCATGGAAATAACGTGGAGTATAAAACGATTTCCGTACGCATCTCGTTGTTTTACCAGTGCTAATCATAAATAAAGTTTTCCGATAATATTATTTCACAAGCATTGCTCAATATGAAACGCTATGCGAAAGCAAGGCAAGTTGACATATAATTGTGGAAAAGGCTTATACATTGCCGGTAATCAGCAAAAGTTAAAAGATAGTGGTGAAAAAAAGGTTTATACATAGCAAGTGAGATCACGCACCGTCAGATTTTAAAAATAAATCGATGAAGTTTGACCAAATTAAATAAATTTTGTTACTCGCCCGTCGTATGACGGGGCCATTTATCCGAATTTTTAAATAATTCATAGATTCTTTCAGCCTTTAAAAACATTCTATTGGTCATTTCCTTTGAATTCTTTGGAACATTTCACATTGATCTATTATATTAAAGTCGTTTTGAAAGATTCCATTGCTTCTTTCAAAAGGAATCTTTTCGAAAGATTTTATTGCTCCTTTTCTTGGAATAAAATTCTTTAAAAACATTCTATTGCTCTTTTCCTCAAAAAAAAAATATATATATATAAATATTTTATTGGTGAAGAAGGTAAGAATTGGTTAGCCCTATAGGGAACACTACAAGTTCCAGCGTGTAATTATACGTGGGGTTAAATTAGGTGATAGATTAAAACATTAACAAAGCGGTTTAACAGCTGGCATATTTAGCAAAGTTCCTTGTTCAAAGCTTATTGTTCGGTGCCTAAACTTTAACTGTGACAACTAGTAGATGAGAAAACCATCCACGATTATTGGCATACAAGCTCTTGTGTTTAACAGTCTTTTTCAAACGACCTTCTAACCTTTTCGAAGTCTGTGTACTCAAGGTCAATTGCTTCTCGTCTGAACTACACTACTCTTTAATCGTATCACAGGATGAAAAAACTGTGCTACCTGAATCAGTGACAACAAAAGATGCGCTGAATCCTTTCCCCTCATAACAACAGTCTGTGCGAAACATGAAAACCATCGAATTCTCTGAAGAGACCATGGATTCGGGTCGTTCACTGTGACAGTACCTGAAATAGAAATAAGTTATGTCATTATGTTTTCATCTTTGATAATATAAATAAATTTTAAATAATATGTCTGTAGTGCTCTTGCTTTTTTTCATTTCGGACACATAAGAAGCCGAGCCTGGAAGAAACTTGCAGCTTATTGTCTACAGAGTTTAGACAAAAGATTTATTCTACGTTTTTTTTATACAGCATGGCAACATAAAATTGCAAATAAATACAGTAGAACTCCAACTGTCCGAACTCCAGTTATTCGGATCGCCAACTATACGGATCAATTTGAGCGAAAAAGAAATCAGCAAAATCCGCATTTTAATAGTTTCTCATCGGCGAATGACAAAAACGAAGAGGACGAAGTGTCAGTTGAGGATATAAGAAACATGATAGTGAAAATTCCTGTAGGTCTCGAATGCAGTGCAGAGGACTTCCGCGAGTGGCTGGTTTGTGATTCTTTGAACCTTGGATACCAAATTCTCAGTGACGACGACATGCTACTCAACCAGAGGTGGGACCGTCAGCTAATAAGGGATTTGAGTACCTTGACACAGCGGTAAAATGGAAGGAGTTACAGCTTGAGTGCGACCATCTGCAGCTACTCACCGCCAAGCGCATGCGAGAGTTCACTGCACGGAAACGAGTAAAGACAGCAAAACTGACTTTGACCGATAAGTTCAAGCAATGAAAAATTTTAATACAGTATGTAAAAGCAAAATTTACGCAAAATTGTTTTCATAGTCAATAAATTACATTACATACTTTAAAAAAATTCGTTTTTTTTTATTAAGTAAACTTTTTTTGTGAATTATCCAATTATCCAGATAATAGATTATCCGGACGGTGTTTGGTTCCAGTTGATCCAGATTATTCGAGTTCTACTCTACTAGAATGCCGCTGTCTGTGCTGTGGTCATACCGATTCATGACTGTTGCCATTCTGAGGAAATCAAATAATGATTAAATATCATATTAAATTAATTTAAAAAATTTCTAGATTCAATTTTATAAATAGGGCTGGTCTATAAAATTGCAAAAAATTCGGACTACATGTGTGCCAAATTTCATTGATGTAAATGCCATCAATTCGTCAGGACACTGCGTACACGCACGCACAGAAACTTCATTTTATAATAGTAGAGATGAAAGGTTGAAAAAATATATTTAACGTCACGTATTCACGTGTCCTGCTTAAAGACTTTCAAAGTACGCTCTCAAACTTTTATCTCATATGCGTCATCTGGAAGTGGGAATTTCCGAAGTCTTCCCAACACAAGGCTCGTCATCTGACCGTGATTCAAAATTACGTGGGATTGTCCTCAGATCTTTCCTTTCGAAGATGATCCCAGACTTTTGCCAATAGCGCGTTGTGTTGCTTCAGCTCGACGTTTATTGAAAAATATCAATACAAATACCGCCTATCCAGGTGTCTCCAGAATCTACCAATACAGAACTTGAAAAAAAAAGTAAGTGAAAAGTAAAAATGAAAGTTAAAGTATTCAGACAGGGTAAGAACAATGCAATATTTAACCGAATGCCATTAGTGGTTCATATCGTAAAACTTTCGTTTTATCTTAAACTTTTCTAATTGGAATCGAGAAGAGTTAGTTTTCAAAATGGAATATTGAAACGTAAGATTTACATTTCTCGTTAAATATTATTGATTTTGCAAATCATAGAATAATAATTCTGAACCGTATTTGAAAAATTGTTACCCAAAGAACAAGGAAATAAATGTTTTTCATTATTTACCTCGTGTCGTACGTGCTGATATTTCCTGTTAAGCTGACCGTTAGGTAATCTTGGGCACAAAAGGGTTGTTCAGCACGGATATCGAAAGTTTCATCGAACCTGACTCGAATTCTATTTCCTTCCGGTACCTGAAATTAAAAAATGTACATTGAAATAGAATTCAGAAAGTATAAAAATAGTTCCTATCATAATGGGGAAAAGTTTTTCGTATGTGCTCTCACAAATCAAATCAATATATCTGCCTGTTTTGTAAAGAAAACGATTTTTTTCGTGAAAGTCTAATTGAATTTCTCGAATTTTTCAACAGAATTTTCATTCTGTATGACTGAATGGGACAAACAGAAAGTTGTTATTGGAGTTGTTCAACAAGTCTTGAATTATGCTCTTAGCACACATTTTGTTGAACCAAACATTTTAAATTGAATTAAGGACTGATGAGGTTAAAAATCGTGTAAGCAGTACGTATTACACTACCCAATAATTACTTACAACTCTTAAGCAATGAAATAAATATTTGTTTGGAAAACTATTTCGAGCAAAAGTACTCGCAAGAGTAAAATTTGTTTGCATAAATATTTTTAGTCCATGAACTAAGGAAAATACTGATTATAATGCTGTCGTTTCGCATGGAGGGTTTTACGTACAAGACTGATCACACAATATCTTAAAAGAACAGGTCAGTTGCAGTTACACATATATAAGCATCTTTACCTCTATTTTCCACACACAAATGTCATCGGCATAATATTGATTAGGGAAATTAGGCGTCCCAAATGTTCCAGTGCTGACACCTTTGAAAAGCTGCGAGCACTCCGTGTTGTATATTTCTAGAAGAATTCTAAAGCCACGCGACTGAACAGTAGGATTCGAAAAGAATCTAATTTGAAGCTTTGAACTTTCAGTCAAAATTACATGTCCTACTTGGGATCCACAGTACCTAGAAAAAACAGGACAAAAGAAATTAATTAAATAATTCGCAGAAGGAGCTAATAATATTAGGTTTTATCAAAGCTCTATATTAAGTTACGATTAAACATTTTAATACGAATCGAAAGATCTCTACTTAGCTATTTTTTCTGCTAGGATATTTTTTGCTCTGTATGAGAGCTTTTTTTTTCCCTAAACAAAATGTGGGTGATGGTATTGCTTCTACGGCGATACGTGTTACCTATACTTATTTCGAACGTGACATCAGTTTACTTCTTTTTCAACTACGATTTCAGCATTCGCGAATAAAACAATCCAAGGCACGAATTTGGAATTGATGCATGATAGTTGATTGGTCAACCTCAATCACATTAAACTCCAAAAGGACGATAAGTCATATTTTAAGCTAACCCCGATCTGTACAATATAATGTGAGGATACTTGGGTAGCGGATTTACTTGACTTTGCAAATATGTTGAAATTTTTTTTCTTTACGTTAATTATTTGCAGAAATATTAAAATTTTAATCATGATGTTTGAATCGGAAGTTTGTATGGAAAAACACCGAAATAGTCGTAAAAAAACCTAAAACCCGTCAAAATTTTAAATTAAAAACTTTTTTTTGTAAATTGAAGTTTAGAAAGGTTTTTCAAATGTTTAAATGGTTTCTCTGAATATTGTTTGAAATATATTGTGAACGCTTTGGAAGCGAAGAACAAAATTGTTTACAAAATCAGTAAAATCAAGAGAGACAAACTAAGCATCCCCTTTAAACTATTTTGAATTTAAAATTAATTTATATACATTATTTCGTCACTTCAAATGTTATAACACAAAATGTATTGACGGATTCTCATAAAACTTTGAAAACTTGTTCTTCATAATGTTTTGTAGTGAATGAACTATAATAATTACGCTGAGTTGAAAAGTTATTTAAGAAATAGGACTACAACCCTATCAAAAATCTTGTATTCATTTTTAGATCGCTTGTAAAATTTGTGTTTATTAAAATATCTTTTTGATACTAGTTCATTCCCTAGACAAATACATGTAGTTTATTTTGGTTGCATCATTTTGAAATTGGTTGAAGATATTTTCATTTAGAACATTTGAAGTGTGACACATTTCTTTAAAATTTCATACATAATTATCATTTTTAAGAAGTTATTAATATATATGTGGGATTGTGTGACGAGCGCGCCAAAGCCTGATACGTCCGCAGCAGTAACGCCACCTAGAGGAAGCGTCCGCCCAGAAGCGTCCACAGCAATGAGATAGATGTTCCCCAGACACCGAAGCTAGCAGTTGGGCAGACGGCCCGTGACTTTTAAGGCTCTTAGTTGTCGGATATTCTTAATTTTAACTGTAAATACATTAATTATTCACTTAAACCTAAATTTAAACTTTAAGAATTATTTATCATTTGCCTTTTACGAACCCACATATATATTTGGGGGCTCGGCCGGGATTTGATTAAAGGCCGAAGATTAGCGTTTTACCTGAACTGTTCGAGAAGCTAAATTTACCAGAACTGTTCGAGAAGCGAACTTTACCTAAACTGTTCAAGGTGCGAACAATTCCAATATTCGCTGAGACTCATCTTACTGAATTTACGTTTGCGGCAGATTGCATTTGATTAAAGGTTCGAGGTGCGAACTTCATTTGAGTGAAGGACCTGGACTCAACGTATTGGATCTTGAGAAATACTTCGTCTGAACTGTGAGTACAGATTTTTCATTTTGACACTAACATTACTACGTATTTAGCCGGAGCACGCAAGGTCGATCTTTTAACGCTGACAGAAGGGAATTAGACCTACTATCATCGGAAAGGAACCAAAATACCGCAGCTTATTAAATTTTTATGCAATGAGGAATTAGCAAAAACGCTTTTAAAAAGGATTATTTCCGAATGAGAAACAAAGGAAAGGGACGAGAAAGCTGATCGCGAAAGGGAAGCTAAAGAAAACAAAAAGAAAGCGGAACGCGAATTACAGTTGAAGAAGTTACAGTAAGAAAACAAAAGTACTGAAAGTTCCAATTTTATTTCGCCGGTTAAAACTATTTTTCAAAACTAATGACACGTTTCGACGGAAACTGTGATTTAAACATGTATTTATCTTTGTTTGAAGAACAAATTAATCGTATAGAAATATACCTAAAGAAAATTGGGTCACTTTCCTTGTGAGTCTTTTGCCGTTGGATATCGCAAATTTGATTGCAAGAGAGCCTGATCCGCTCGCAAATGATTATGAATTCACGTATCTTACTGAATCGATTTAAACTAACACCGGAGCAGTTTCGACAGTACTTTTTTACCCACATAAAAGAAACAATCGCATCTTGGCGTGATTTCGCCTACGAGTTAGATAATTTTTTCGAAAATGGATTGAGGGGGGGGGGTTCTTAGTATCTCTAAATATGAAGAATTGAAAGATCTCATCATGGTGGATCAAATTAAAAGGAAACTACCGTTTGAAATGCACGAAATGAATTACCAAAATTAAATAAAGTAGCCGAATTAGTGAATAAATTGGATGAGTACGAGGAGGGAAAACACCGGGAGTTAGAGATATGAAATCAACTGAAACACAAAGTCATCAGCGCTCCAAGACATTCAATGATAAACCAAAACTATAATAATTGACATGGATGATATTGCTATACCTTCTATTGATGAACAAGAAGGGTTGGAAAAAATTAAAAGGAATTTAAAGGTTGCGTCAGAATGCGGCTTAATAATAAATTTTAAAAAGTGTCAATGTCTTCAACATAAGATAGAATTTCTCGGATACGTTATCGAGGGCTGCAAAATTCAACCATCCCCTGCCAAGACGCTTGCAGTAAAACATTTTCCCCTGCCCAAAAATGCAAAACAAGTCATGAATTTTTGGGTCTTTGCTCATATTTCCGACTATTTGTCGGTGGATTTTCAAGAATTGGAAAACCATTAAGTGATCAGCTTCGAAATAATGTCGAATGGACATTTGGCTATGAGAAAGTAGAAGCATTTCAAAGGCTAAAGCAAATTCTCTCAAGTACGGTATTGCATCTCTTTAGGCAAGGAGCAACCTTAGAATTACATACGGATACTAGTATCCACGGCTTTGGAGCTGTTTTGATTCAGGGTTTAGGCCACTATAGGATTTTCAAAGAATCGATTTTTTTATTGTTTTAAATGGTCCCTTAGGACCTCAAAAATGGTATCCGAAAAGATTATGGCCGGGAAATAACTCTAAGTACTTGTTTTTCAAAGTATTGAACAAGGCTGCTAGGTTAGCAGTGTGTTTAAACTATTGCTTGTTTCGTCTTCAGAAACGCCGGTTTCAGTCAATTCGTACAGTAAAACATTCGAAAAGGGCGCTATTTGAGGAATGTTTGTTTTTTATTGATAATTGTGCTAACTTTTTTTGTTTAGTGAGTGTTATTGATTCGTTTTTATAATGAGTGACACAAAGTGTATTAAGGTCAAAAAGGTGCAAAAGAGACACGTACATACATCAAGAGACCGAAAATACCTGGAAGAAGACCGCTGAATCGACACGAGTTAGAGACATCAAGTGAATTGAATGCTAGTACATCCGCGAAAAAATTGAAGCAAACGTATCATCTATAAAAAACGGAAATTGGTAATCGCGGTTTGAGATTCAAAATATTAGTGTCCTGTGAAAAATGTGTACCGACTGAGTTACCTAATGGTTCATTTCTTGAAAAAGCTATGAAATAAACTGTATAATTGTTATTTCCATGCGATTACTTGGAATTGGTTTGCACAGAATAGAAACGTTTTTTGCATTCATGGGATTACTTTGGCCTATGTTTCACTCTTTCTATGATAAGGTTGTCAATAGAATTTCAACTGCAACTAAACTAGTTTGCAAAAACAGTATTATAAAAGCAGCGAAAGATAAGACAACTATTTCTATTGAAAAAGGAGAAAATGGAATTATGGTATCAGGCGATGGTTCGTGGACAAAACGTGGGTTTACGTCCTTGTTTAGCTCAGTGACTCTTATTGTCAATTAAAGTTCAAAAATCATAGACTGCGCAGTGAAATCAAAATACTATAAGGCGTGTGAGTACTGGAAGAATAAAAAAGATACCGACGAATATACGGAATGGGCACAAAATCATAAAGATAAGTGTGATGTGAATCACGATGGATCAGCAGGAAAATTGGAGGTCGATGTAGTTGTTGAGATGTTCCGAAGCTTTACACCAGGTAAAATACACCCATTATATTAGTGACGGTGATTCTAAGACTTTTAAAGGCATTTTCAGCCTAATGCTGCTCATTTGTAGAAAACATGTTAAGTTGTCTTGGTTAGGCTTCTCCCTGTTGACGGCCTAATACACCAACATTTCCTCATTTGTTTATCATTTTTTAACACTTTTGTTGTAATTTTTTTGAAATTCCTGTGTTCTTGAAATTATATTGCTTACCATACTATGACTGAGCTTCATCGCGCTTCCATGGGTATTTTCGAGTTTTGTTTTCTGGATTATTGCACCCCGGCTGTTAGGTACTTTGATTTTTTGTTATTTTGTCTGTTCAATAATTATATAATAACATATAATAACAATAATTATATAATAACATATAATAACAATAATTATAATATAAATAACAATATAATTGAGTGTAAGAGAGAGAGAGAGAGAAAGAGACCTTGGGAACCACGAGTCTCGATTCAAACGGTGTCCAACTGCGTAATTGTAGTAGAATTATATCATCTCTAATTATACTGCTTCGTTTACTACTCTGAGCATAACTATTTTAATTGTCACGATTTAAATTGCTTTCTCAGTTTTTATGCAATTAAGTGCGTGTACTACTAAAGCTCAAGAAATAAATATGAAGCTTTAACTCTACTCTTACTTTGAACTGTCTTTAAAACCTCTCTCGTCAACACATTGAATTTTTACCCACTACCAATCGCATTTCCAAGCACTTACTGTTCGGTACTATCCAAAGACTTTAACGTTTCGGAGTTTTTTTTTCAGACCGGTTCATATGAACCATTTGGATAATCGACCTACCAAAATTACTATTACATTGTGTATCAACTGCTCTCGACATGCTTGAGTGTAGCAAACATGTAATTTTTTTTGCACTAATTTTTTTTTAATTTTTTTTTAAACAATCAGAAGTAATAATATTTATTGTTGATATTAAGGCTGTGGAGAAACGGACACAAAGCCCTCGTCTTCACAGTGGAAACACAATTTTTTCTGGATGAATAAACATGAAAAAAAGCAAGATTATTCGGGTCGTTTATTTCGATCATGGGATAATAATTCATATATAATTCGTTTCATCAGAGGAAGTGATCTCTCTTTATCTTCATATTACCCACAATTTTTGCAATGGTTTAGCAAAGTGAGCCATCCAATATTAAATATCCTTCATATTCAATTCCCTTCTTTTAAAAGAGATTTACTCAAACATTTTATTCTAGAATCGCTTCGAACCCTTGAAATTAATTGTAAAACCCCAAAAATCACATCACTTATTTTCGTTCAAGTTTGATTTGGTAAGTCATATTTATCTATATTTCCCGTATTTGAATCAAACTGAAATATTTTTTGAATTTTGTACTCTATTCTCTTAAAAGTTATTAGCCATTACAATAACGAGACATAAACTTTAGCAAATCTTTATGAAATCCCACGTTTGCAATTGAAATTATATGTCATATCTTGACTACTTGTAGGTGTCTTGTTGCCTAATGTATTCCTTCAAAAAGAGTATAACTTTTCATGGGTTATATTTTTGAGATTCCCATCGAATAAGTTCAAAATAAATATATATTTAAAACGTAAAAGTACATTCATTTATTAAAAAATATATTATTTTATCATTTATTTTTATAGTGTCATCTGGAATATTGAAGTAAAACAATTTTGACTACTCTATTAAATGTACTGTTATGAACTATAGGAGAAGTAATCAAAGTAGCTTACACACCAACTGTTCCTGTACTATCAACTATTTCCAATCCATCCTTGGTACAGGAATCACTCTCTTCAAGCATAAACATTTCAAATTTCAACACTATTCGACTACTCATTTGCTTAACTTCATCTGCGATCTTCATCTGAAACATACAAGATTATTAAAATATTTTCCGATTGTAATTATAACTATACTTTTTTGAACTGCTCAAGCCTTCAAAATTCTGTTCACTTCAGAAGGTAAGGGTACGAATTTAACTTGACAAAAACATACACAACTGACTGACTTCTATTCGAAAAAGGTTTACTTTTGCGCACTAAGACCCCTCCACCCCCCCCCTCCCCTGAGTAGACATTTTGATACTTTTTCAACTTGTGCGGCAATTACAAAAATTGTTTTTAGCCGATCTGACTAAAAATAGACATACTTTGATTTAAAAAAAATAAATGTAACTAACAGTTGGCAGGGAGAAAATAATCACGGCAATTTCATGCTTTTACGAGTGACAGCCTTCTCCTAACACGTTTTTGCACCTATTCAGAAATCAACTAACCTAAGGTCAACTGACTTCGCGTGGGAGTCGCTGTACTCAAAATTATAGTCTGCCCTCCAAAAGTTAAGCATACAATGTAAATTCTTAACTTAAAAATGCGTGCTTCAATTTGATTGAGTGATACTCACTGTTGTTGTAGAAGGGAATATGCAAATGTCACATGATGGAACCAATTAGAATTTGCTCTTCAGAATCAAACGAAATAAGTATTGGTTAGAGACGACGATTTTCTTAAAGTTTTAAGTAGACGAGTTTAATGTTAGAAAATTTATAAGATAATTTTGGTTATTTGTTGATTAGATACGGTCAATTATGGTTCAAAGATGACGACCGATTCTCAACGCTGGTGGGAGGTTTGGTTACTTGAAGCAGGACAGTCTATTTAAGACATCTCTATTTGCTTTGGCCACTCTGATTTCTCGTCTGTGGAAACAACTTCAAACGAGTGGGTCAGTTGTCTAGAGACCTGTCTTCTGATTTTGACTCAATCATGGAATAACTTTATCAGTCACGTCAAATCTGCTTAACGTTTAGAGGGTAGTGTATACTAGGGATGCGATATCGATAACATCGATGATTTTAAACATCAGTATATTTAAACTCCACCCCCCCCCCAATTTCTTAAATCTGGTTTGGTAACCACAAACATTAATGTTCGTTGGGGGGGGGGGGTTTAATTTGTTATTTACCGTGTTTATTAATTTAAAACTGAGATTTCTTATAACTGTCAAAAGAAGTTCAAAAAAATTAACAAGAACAATTAACAATTTTTTATTTTCAAAATGAATAAATAATAATATTTACATAATTTTGACATAGGTCTATATGTATAATTAGGTAGGTACCTAACAATAATTATTGTTAGTTATTATTAATTATTTATCCACCTATTAATTATTTATCAACTTTTAATTATTTATCAACTTTTAATTATTTATCAACTTATTAATTATTTATCAACTTATTAATTTTTATCAACTTATTAATTTTTTATTTATTATTAATTATTTATCAATTTATGGTGGGAAAACATACCGTTATTTTTTATCTACTGTAGGTAATAATAATAGGGCCTATAATTATTTCGGCCTAAATATTTGTTATTTACAGTTTTTTTAAAAACAAGTTTGTTAACTTTCTCCACCTAATACGACTTCTTTTTTCACAAACTATCAAACCAGTTAGGGAAAAAACTCTTTTTGATGGAACGGATGTCCCCATCACTGCACGGTTAGTTTTTTTAATTTTTGCTATGGTACTTTTTTCATTCAAAAATAAAACATCGATATTGTAAAAACATCGATAATGCAAAAACATCGATGTTAAACAAGCATAGGCTCCAATAAATCGATGGTAAATACATCGATGTTTTGAAAACACCAACATTGATGTCGCATCCCTACTTCTTAGACCCTTCACCCTTGACCACTTTGGTCTAAAAGTATGTTCAATTTACTTATTGTTAAAATTATGCTACTCGGTTATTTTTTTAATTTTTATAATTGTACTTTTTCATTTAAAAATAAAACATCCACAAGTATAAACATCGATAGTAAAAAAGCATCGGCTCTAATACCTCGATGTTTTTTTTATAAAACTACGATGTTTTGAAAACATCGACTCCAATGTATCGATGTTTTTTTTAATAAAACAACGACGTTTTGAAAACATCGACACTATGTTGCATCCCTAATAGGTACTACTAACTATAAGTACACTTAGGTAGGGGCATAACAATAATTATTGTCAGTTATTATTAATTATTTATCAACTTATTGGGAGAAAACAGTAAATAAAAATAATTGGAGCTTATAATTATCATCAATATTTGTTTTTTACAGTACGTAAAAAAGAGAAGCTTGTTAACTTTATCCACCTCAAGCCGACTTCTTTTTTCATTAGTTAGGGAAAAAAAACTCTTTCTGACGGGAGTAATGTCGTCATCACTGACAAATACGTTGTTGCGCGGTTATTTTTCTTAATTTTTACTGTTGCTTCTTTCATTCAAAAATAAAACATCGAAGTTAAATTGTAATGTGAAGTGTAATGTTACATTAGCTCCAATAAATCGATGGTAAATACAACAATGTTTTTTTTTAAACATCGATATTTCGAAGACATCAATGTCGCATGACTACCTTTCAGACCCTTCACACATGGCCACTTTGGTTTAAAAGAATTCAATTTACAGAATATGCAAATTTGATTATTTTTTATAATGCTAATTTTTCACTTAAAAATTAAACATCGACAAGTGTAAACATCGATCTTACAAAAACATCGGCTCCAATACAGCAATGTTAAAAACATCGATGTTTTTTTATAAAACATCGATGTTTTGAAAATATTGACATCAATGTCGCATCCCTAGTGTATGCACGGAAATTATTTAAATTTAGACTACCGCCGGTTCAGCAGTTGTACCATGATCAACCAAGAAAGAATTTAGACAACGGCCAAAACATCAATTGAACCTTGAAAGTTATAAGAATCGTGCCAAGAATTTTTAGACAACGGCAAGTACAGCAGTAGTGCCTTGAAAGTTATAAGAATCGCGCTTGTTATATCTATAGTATAAGTCAAAAGGAAAAAATTATCTTTGAACACACTTGCCAGAAGTTCAAAACTATGCCGATTAAATGAAGAAACTTTTAACTCGTTTTACCATCGGTAAAACACTCAAATACCATTCTTATGGTACATCGTTTTAAAATGTTTGGTGTTGAGTATAAGAAAATATAGCAAAATAAACATTAAGATATTATACCAAAAAACAAAGATATAAAGAAATATAGAGCCTTATGTTACACTAATTCAAAGAGATCACCACTCACTTCTATGTCATAAATAATATCAGTATTATTAGGATAGTCTTCGTAAGGATATCTTGGACTATATATGCGTTCTGTTGTATGTTCTAAATTCAGTACAAATTTATAATCCGAAATTACTTCACCTAAAAACCAAATAGACATTCTTATAGATTCGATTTATTCTGTGACAGAAATAACTATGGCACTAGGGCACACAATATAGAACGAGATAATAACTGAGTCTCAATCCAGGCACTTTTACTTTTGAGTCATATCTTCCCTTTTGCAGGGATGAATCGTGGAATATGGAGCAAAAATTACATGATTTACAAAATATCTTTCGACGGTTTTATTTAAAAGCCTCAAAAAAAAAGCCTTAAAAAAAATATGTACCATAAAACTTGGAAGGAAGAATGGGATAGGAATTTTTAGTCTATAAAAGATATTTTCTGTGCGGTATAATTAACTTATTAAAAAGTGTATACATATTTTTTAAGCTGTTGTTCAAGATAAGGCATATTCATTTAATGATTTGTGTATCAGGAGCCTTGAGATGACGATCAGAACTTGAAATAGGAATTTTTTATAAAATGAATCCGAATAACACAGAATCCGTAAAAATAAATAACTAGAAATAGGCCGCGAAACATTCAATTTACAAACAAACACTCCATTTTAATTCATATAGATGTAGCCTATTTTAAAAGGGACCTTGGTAGCCCAGTTTGTAGAGTCGCGGATTAACAACCGGAAGGTGCGAGTTAGATAACTGAACCAGCACAAGCCCTACAAATAAGTGGGAACTGGTGCACGTTAAATCGGCCATAGCCTCAAATGTCATCACGTTGGAGTAGTGTGGAAGTTTGGATAGTGGGGTGCCAATGATAGTGTTGACTCGTAATCTAACCTTGTTTGAAAATTACGAGGTGTTGCATTCGGAGCTTTCGAATCTGGATTAATGGCGGACCGTGTCACCCATTGGCAGTTGTGTCGCTTCAGAGTGAAGTAAATTCAATTACCAAGCAACCCATTTTGAAAATTGCGCAAATTTTTCAAAATGATTTATTTTGTTACTTTAAAATAGTTAAATTTTGTATTCGACTCGCTTAAAATGGAATGTACAATTTTCCCTACTTGTGTACTTCAAGCAACACAGATTATATTAATGCAATCGTTTTATTTTATGTGAAATGTTTTGGAATTTTTAAAAGCAAAAACCGATTAATTTTGTTATTTTCTGATCAATTTTATGTAAATATTTTGAAATAATGCTATGAGGCATAGTGTTACGAGCTCACTTCATTGTAGCGTAATAAATGTTTATTGAGAATACTATAAAAATTCTACTATTGACTTCAGTATATTCCGATAAAAAGTTCAAAGAATTAAGTAAGTTAAAAATGTCCATGTTATATTTTCAACTCTCCTAATTGGGATGTAAGCGAAGTGTATAATTTTTACGATAGCTACCCTAAACAAAGGGCCATACAAAGTCAGAGATAATTAAATAGATTGACACTGAGGTTGAACGAAGAGAAAGAAGGGATATAAATAGTCAAGCGACCTATTTGAATCTTCTCTACTGTTAAAATTGCTCAATTGAAAGGGGTGGTATGTTTTTCCCCTGCGACTGTACATTTAATTACAATGTAAGCGAAGTGCCCAATTTTCACGATAGCTACCCTAAACAAAGGGCCATACAAAAGGCAGAGATAATTAAATAGAAGGACATAGAGGTCGAACAAAGAGAAATAAGCGATATAAATAATCAAGCGACCTCTTTGAATCTTCTCTACTGTTAAAATTGCTCAATTGAAGGGGGTGGTATGTTTTTCCCCTGCGACTGTACGTTTAATTACAATGTAAGCGAAATGCTCAATTTTCACGATAGCTACCCTAAACAAAGGGCCATACAAAAGGCAGAGATAATTAAATAGAAGAACAGAGAGGTCGAATAAAGAGAAAGAAGCGATATAAATAATCAAGCGACCTCTTTGAATCTTCTCTACTGTTAAAATTGCTCAATTGAAAGGGGTGGTATGTTTTTCCCCTGCGACTGTACATTTAATTACAATGTAAGCGAAGTGCTCAATTTTCACGATAGCTACCCTACACAAAAGGCCATACAAAAGGCAGAGATAATTAAAT
This sequence comes from Metellina segmentata, assembly GCA_947359465.1. Taxonomy (NCBI): domain Eukaryota; kingdom Metazoa; phylum Arthropoda; class Arachnida; order Araneae; family Tetragnathidae; genus Metellina; species Metellina segmentata. The sequence goes on from OX375877.1 coordinate 57,421,603, forward strand.
AGAAGGACAGAGAGGTCGAACAAAGAGAAAGAAGCGATATAAATAATCAAGCGACCTCTTTGAATCTTCTCTACTGCTAAAATTGCTCAATTGAAAGGGGTGGTATGTTTTTCCCCTGCGACTGTACATTTAATTACAATGTAAGCGAAGTGCTCAATTTTCACGATAGCTACCCTAAACAAAGGGCCATATAAAAGGCAGAGGTAACTAAATAGAAGGACAGAGAGGTTGAAGGGGGTGGTATGTTTTTCTCCAGCGACTGTACATTTAATTACAACCCTATTTCGTAAACATTGGTAAAATTGTAGCTCTAGAAAACAATTAAAATTGTGAGGAATGTTCGTTTTTCTGTAATAAATTTTTCTTTTACTGCCCCCTCCTCGCCAACCCCCGGGAATTACTGCGCAATCCGTTTCGGTTATTCACAAACATACACTCCTTTGGCAGAGTTAAACTCCTGCGACTGCGAAACTATCTTAACAATTCGTATAATTCTGATCTGTACTTAATCGGCAAACCATCTAAGAATATATATATTCTTAGACGGTTATATATATATATATATATATATATATATATACACTCATTGCCATAAAAATTTGCGCACCAAGAAATAATTGTGGGATCGTAACGAAACTTGGCATGAAGGTGCATGTCGGCCAGAAATTCAAATGATTAGAAATGCAGCGTGATTACGCATTGTGTAATGCCACTAGAGGGCGGTGAACTTCGTTCTCCTTGGAGTATAAAACAGATAAGCAGAGCTTGTTTGAGTGTACTTAATCTTTTGCAAAGGAAACGCTGAGGTAGACATGCCGTTACGGCGCCATCGAAGACAATATGAGCAGCTGCCGGAGTTCGAGAGAAGAAGAATCATCGGGATGATAGAAGCTTGGTCGTCAGATCGGCGATTAGCTCGTCAAGTAGGCCGTTCTGATATAACTGTAAGGAGGTGTTGGGACCAGTGGACAGAAGAGACGTCACTTACACGGCGACCAGGCTCAGGACGCCCTCGACAGACCAGTCGTCGAGAATACCGCCACATAATACGAAACGCAAGCGTAGAGCCAACTGCTTCATTGGCCGCAATCCAGACACAGGCAGCACCTTCACTACGGGCCCCTGTGTGTTACCAAACCATCGCAAGGCGCCTGGCTGAAGGACATCTGGTACTGCCAATGACACCCACCCACCGACGTCTCCGTTTGGAGTGGTGGCGCGCACGACGGGATTGGACTGCAACGGAATGGACACAGGTCGTCTTCAGCGACAAATATTGATTCAATTTGAGCAATGATGTCAATCGTGTTCGTGTGTGGAGGCCCCGTGGTGAACGCCTCAATTCTGCCTTCGCTTTACAGCGACACACCGCTCTCACAGCTGGTGTGATGGTATGGGGTGCCATTGGTTATAATACACGATCACCCCTAATATTATCCATGGCACAATGACAGCCCAGCGGTACTTTTCATGACATCCTTCAGCCACATGTGATGCCACTCATGGCAGGATTATCACAAGACTGCCTCCCCCACATTACCAGCCTTCCCTGGCCTGCTCGATCCCCAGATTTGTCACCAATAGACCATATCTCGGATCATTTGGGACGGCAAGTTGGACATCTTACTAGTTTGGTCGAACTAGAGGCGCGTTTACAGCAACTGTGGTACGAGATGTCTCAGGACATCATACGGAACTTGTATGCCTCAATGTCCTCAATGTATCGCATCGTGCATTCGCGCTAGAGAGGGTCCAACAGAGCACTAAAGCTACCGTTCATTTGTACTTTTTTCTGCAGTAAAAGATCCTTTTTCTTTGATTTTCTAATCACTAACTTATATTAAAGTAGTACTTACGTGTGTAAAATTATATATATATATATATATATATATATATATATATATATATATATATATAAAGGACATGATACACGAGATAAAGACAAAATACTTACTTTTGAAAATAGCACTTCCTTGTTCATGTGGTTGTCTAACAGTAAACATGCCCTGCAAAATTTTTTCAAATGCCTTTTTTTATTGAAAGTTTATAAATGTGTTTCGTTAGAAATAAAGTTTATGGTTTTGCATTTTTACATGCAAGATTAACCAAAATTTTAAAAATATGGAGCGGTTAAATAGGTATATTCAATCTTCTTAGATTTTTATACTCATTTTACATACTTCATAGATTTCGATATTAGAAGAAATGCGACACAATATAAAAAGGTCTAATATTAATATTCAATTTTACTTACGTATATTCTAATTATTTGAAAGACATGAAGGATTATAATTTTTAAGGTATTCTTAACTCGAAATACGTTACAAAACTCTTAATAGTGTTTTTTAACTTTCTTTCATTTTGCTTCTGCCTTGGTCAATTATGAAAAGAACTTTTCAGTTATGGATAAAAATTATATTTTTAAACATATGCAATCGTGTAAAAAACGAACGACCTCCATTATTTCAAGCACTATTCATACCAGAGCAAATTCAAAGCTATCATTTTCAATAGAGAATACCGTCCACTACAATCCTCATTCAAAAAAATAGAAAAAAGGACTCGTTTTTGTAACGAATTTGGCACAAAGTTAGCAATTTCTAGTAGAAAGACCATATTTTCATGCCATAATCAGATTCTGCATTGTGATTTTTTGATCTGTACTTAATCGGCAAACCGTCTGAGAATCATAAAATAAACTTATCTGTTATGGATAAAAATTATATTTTTAAAATCATGCTATGAGGCATATTGTTAAGAGCTCACTTCACTGTAGCGTAATAAATGTTTATTTAGAATACTATAAAAATTCGACCATTTGGCTTCAGCGTATTCCGATAAAAAGTTCAAAGAATTAAGTAAGTTAACAATGTCCATGTTACATTTCAACTCTCTTAATTGGGATGTAAGCGAAATGCTTAATTTTCACGATAGCTTCCTCAAAAAAAGTGCCATACAAAAGTCAGTAATAATTAAATAGAAGGACAGGGAGGTTGAACAAAGAGAAAGAAGGGATATAAATAATCAAGCGACCTATTTGAATCTTCTCTACTGTTATAATTGCTCAAATGAAGGGGGTGGTATGTTTTCCCCCTGCGATTGTACGTTTAATTACAACCCTATATCGTAAGCATTGGTAAAATCGTAGCTCTTGAAAACAATTAAAATTGTGAGGAATGTTCGTTTTTCTGTAATAAATTTTTATTTTACTGCCCCCTGCTCGCAAACGCTCTCCAACCCAAGGAAATTACTACGCAATCCCTTTCGTTTCTTCACAAAACTACACTCCTTTCGCCGAGTCAAACTCCTGGGTCTGCGAAACTATCTTAACAATTCGTACAATCCTCATTTTCTGATCTGTACTAAATCGGCAAACCGTCTGAGAATCGAGCTTGAAAACAAGCATGATGTCACTGCGAATTTCAAGGGCATCTGGCAAACCCATTAGTCAGAAAATGTAACCTTTATTTCCGCAAAGGAAATGCACGCTATAGCTCCGCGATGTTTTTAAAAATACGAAATTTGTATGAACAAGTTTTGATCGTATTGAATATATTTATTAACCAATTTCAAAAATATTGTACCGTAAGAAAAACGACATTCTAAGGTTTCCTGCGATGTTTTTACATTTAAAAACTAATAGTAATATGATATAGATAGGACTGTTTTAAGAAAAGTAACCAAAATGTATTGATTTTTCCAGAATTAAAAAAAATTATCAGAAGAAACAATGACAAATACTATTTAGGCTAAAAGTCGCTAAGAAAAGAAAACATGTCATACTTTGATCAATTAAATACAGTGAGAAATTAAAACAAAATTTAAAATTTTTATTATTTTTATTTAAAAGATATTTATTTTACATGCAACCCACAAAAGGGTTTAGGTTGACCTTGGTCTGCCTTAAAAGCTTCATAACGTTTTAAAAATATCAAACGTCAGCGGACAAAATATTAAAAATATGAATCCTGAATATTCAAATACAATTATGTTTTACATATCTTATTACTGTAAAGAAACTTACAAAAACACAGGCAATTTCTATGACGAACGAAGCAAATAAATGAATGGTGCGATACTTCCCCTTCATTCTTTTGGGTATTGAGTCAAGCAAACTCAGTTCAACGGAAAATTTATCTCAATTAAGCTAAGGAAATAATGCGAATTGCTTCTACTTATACCCTACCGGGAGGCAACATGTGGTTCCACACCTGGCCTTCAGAATTCTTTAGGAATTTTCTATACTTGTGGTTCTGCTCCGAGAAAACAAGTTTGTTTTGTTAATGTCTCATTCGACATTGATGGTCTCATACGCACAAAGGCAATTCCTCCTCCTCTCCTCTTTTGACATGTCTTGTGTTTCATCCGCCAAAACTGAGAAATATACTTGTCCTTTATTTTTGATTCTCCTGTTTTTAGTTTATTGCACTGACTTACCACATAATATAACAGTGTCCTTTTGAAGAGGAGACGTTGTATACATAGACCTATTATCCGAAATCTGAGTTGGCAAATGATTTCATCTAAGGGCTTCATCTCTAGAACGGGCAGGATATCTAAGAGCTCTGAAATGGCCATCGTTGTGAATAGGCTCGGTGAGACTGATAGGTCCTTTTTCGTAGTCACCTCTCAAGGCGCTTTCTTGGCGACAACATATACGACTTCCTTTTCGTATACTGTTTCTCGACAAGAGACCCGAGTTGTTGTTTACTACGACCACCAAAGCCACTTCTAAACAGGACACAAACTGCAAAGTGCACCTTTTAAGTAAACTATGTAAACTAGCCAATTGAAACGCGCCATCCAATGGCATTAAAATGACAATTGTGTCTGTACGAGGAAATTGGTACGTATACGCCAATACATTTACAAAACTGATTTTTGATGAAATAACATTTATGTAAAGTAAATAGTTGTACAAAAGAATCTTCATCTGCGCATCAAAAAGTAAATTCCACTGGGTAGCATTTAAAAAGAAGCTATCGTAATGTAATTCACAATTTAGCACAGCAAATGTACAATAATAAACACAACAGGATATAATATATTTAAATATTTAAATATGTAATTGATCTTCATAAGCTCGTTGAGAAGTAAATTCCATTGGGTAGCACAGGGCTCGAAGTACCCGGGTGCACAGGTGCACTGTGAACATGAAAATTAAATTATGCACCTAATTTTTTCCTGTTATGTCCACACGGTGCACATAACGTTAAAAAAAAGGAGGGGAACGTGTTTTATGTTATTTTGATATTTGAACAAAATATTATTATCGACATCTCTCGCTCTAAAGGAACGTAATTAAAATTCCTAAATACACACTAAGCGAAAACAAAATCGCTGTGCCGTAACGGGTTTATACAGGAGGAAGGTTTACTTGTGTCACTGCCACCAGAACTTTCCGATGATCGAAACATTTTCCAGATGGCTCTGTTAAAGCGACTGTCGCAACAGCCGTGCGCCGTAGAATTTCTATATATTAAAATATTTTTTATTTGCTATCTACTACGAACTAGGGATGCGACATCGATGTCGATGTTTTCTAAACATAGATATTTTAGAAAAATAACATCGATGTATTAGAGCCGATGTCGCATTACTAGTTGCTAAACCAGTTTTAAGAAATGTGGAAAAAAGTTTAAATACACTGAATTTTAAAAACATCGATGGTTTGGGGGCGATATATTCTCAACATCGATGTTTTAATTTTGAACATCGATGTTTTGCTGTCGATGTAGCATCACAAGTTGCTAAACCAGTTTTAAGAAATGAGGGAAAAAATCTAAATACACTGACTTTTAAAAACATCGATGTTTTAATTTTGAACATCGTTGTTTCAAAACATCGATGTTTTACTATCGATGTCGCATCCCTACTACGAACCTATTTAAAACTACCCAACTAAAACAGTAGTTTACATTACATTAATACTCTTGTATTACATTTTTTTTATATGCACCTAACATGTAACCTGTGCACCTAATTGAAAAAATTAGGTGCACAGTGTGCACCTGTATTACAAAATCTATTTCGAGGCCTGGGGTAGCACTTAAAAACAAGCTAACTCAACGTGATTCTCCATTTAGCGTAGCAAATGAGGAATACAATACACAACGGGATATCCTCCCGTGTCCCTAGGAAAATATTGTAAAATTCATATATTTTTCAAGTACAATTTTTTCTAAACCAATGGACACTAAACAAATGTTTTTAAAAAATTAATAAATTTAAAATTATTTAATTAACTAAGGATCAGTTCTCTTTCAATGGATATTGAGGTCAAACTCTTTTTTAGTGCAATTTTTTCCCTTCAGTAAGCAATATCTTTAGGCTTGTTTTGAGCAAGTCGCCAATAATGCACACAAACGGCAAGTAGGTTCTTGATTATCGTCGCAATGGAGCAACGGGATCGGCCACGTTCCCCGATTAATCCAAAATAGATGTTAGGTATCTTTGATGAGCGTCGTACTGGAGTAACACAATAATGGGCTATTGACGACTCAAACCCAAAGGAAATATCCGAGGACAAGACCACATGATTTAAAACCACGGTCAGATGACGAGGCAACACCTAAGATGGCACCCAACTCTCCAAACTTCCACACCATGCTAATGTGAAATAGCCAAGTGCTTGCTTTAAAATTAAATGTTTATTGAGAGGCTTTTTCTGTACAGCTGAATGTACGCAAAGACGCTATATTTTTCGCCTTTGACATATCTTCCCCGTACTGTTAATCCAGAGAAAAATTCTCATCTTCCGATGTCTCGTTTTTTTACATCAGGGATTGAGAGATCCTGGCTCGAAGATCAAATAGGGCCCTCGGTTGATCTGCTAGCTTTCTAAATCACGAAAAGCAATACTACTGCTAGAATTTTTAGCACCCAAATCAGTAAGTACAACTTGAAGTCATCGACTTGTAGAACGATGAGAACCTGAGTAATACATTTAATGAAAGCTATTTAATCTTTTAGGATTAAGTCAATAAAAACTATTTAAAATCGTTGCAAACCAATACATTAAAATACGGTATGTAGGTAGTCATTTAATTGACGTCACACTGGAGACGCACAAAGGGTTATTGGCGTTGGTCTGAAATCAACCATTTTGAGTCATGGTCAAATGACAAGGTCAAACCTGGATCTTAGAATTGGAAAACGTAATTTCATGGAAATTTCCTATTGGAGTCCGTCCCAAAAGTGTCGATGAATATATATTAGTGTAACCTCAATATATATATCCTGCGAGTACATTTAACTAACAGGAAGAAAAATTTCCGGTTTTCGTCTTATTCGTTTGCTTGCTCTAAAAATTCTTCTCCGTATTATTTTTCCTCCCTTAGGGGATTTATTATTGGTGTGGAAGTTTGGAGAGTGGGGTGTCAGCTTTATCGAATTACCAGTAATGCCCTACCGTTGTTAGATGTTGGGTTTTCCACGCCATTAAAAATAACACGGAATGGCATTTGAAACATATAAAGCATCATAAAAATTAGATTTTGGTAAAATAAGCAACTGTGAAAACTTCTGTCCACCAAAAGTAAAATGTCATAGGGTAGCATTAAAACACAAGCTAACTCAACGTAATTCACCATTTAGCATAGCAAATGAACAATACTAAACACCACAGGATATAATTAATGAAATAGTTTTAATAAGTAACTGACTAAAAGCATTTTCATCTGACCGCTAAAAAGTTAATAGTTGGGTAGCATTTAAAAACAAACTAACTCAAAGATAATTACTATTTAGCACAGTATACCGCCAGTTGTACCACTCTTAACGCGGCTTCTCTGATCAATCCGACACAAAGCAGATGTATTCCAGAATTCCCTAATTCGAGATCATAACACTCCTTTCAAGTGATCAACTGTCCATAATTAACCCTAGAAGTACCATTACAGCACTCCATTTGACATTAATCGGTCCTAAAGTTCTGGGTACTTGAAACAAACCATCTTCATCTGAAGTTACACTGACATCACGATCTCATCAATCTCAAGCCCCTTGAGAACACTTAAAATTCCATCGACATCTGGTTTTTCCGTTCAAAGGCATCCTGCAAGACGTTAGAATTTTCCACAGAGACTACTGCGACCTGAGAGCGAGAACAAGATCGCTTACTTGCCGTCCCCTTCTTGTCCCAAAAATATCTGTAAACTTGCTGTAAATATCTGCTAAGCTGTAGGATGGTAGAATAAATATTGCAGTGGTGAAACCAAAGATCTTATTCCTTTACGATTCCATTTCATTTCTGTCACCACACCATTTCATCCGGTACAACAGCAAGTGAGCATAACTTTTCAAAGCAGGATATAAAATGAAGGGAAAATAAGCAAATTAAGAGTCTTCATCTTCCCGGCAAAAAGTATTTTCCGTTGGATAGCAATTAAATACAAGCTAATATAATATAATAAATGTATGAAAAGGATATCTTAAATTTCAAATGAAAATATTATTGCTTACGTAAATTTAACTTCTAAATGGAAGAATATTAGGTTGACACTCAAAAGACCACACTTCATTCCTTCCATCGATCGAAATGGCAAATGCTGATGACCCATCAGGACTACTAGAATTCTACATTAGATTTGCGACTACAATGTTGAATTCACCAAATAAATTTTGCCCATGCACATTGTACTTTTGGCTCCTTCGAAATGTCTCTCACTTGAATGGAGTTCTTACTCCGTTGAGACGCTCATCGTGCGATTACAGCACTTCGCCAACGAAGTTTTTAAAAAAGGATTTCTAAGTTGAATTGGTCTACTCCAATTGGGTCTTACAGATATCTCTCAGATGGAATATGTAGAACCATCTACTGAAAAGTCTTCGCGTCTATTGGCACTACGCCCTTATGACTCACCCTTCATTGTTAGATCGGGACATCACATACATATGAGTCATACAGAAGAACCGTCTCTACCAATTGTCTGAATCTTTTGAGAATATTTCGAAAAATTATTTTGCTTTTTATTTGGCTTGAATTTCTAAAATAGTACTTTGTGTCGAACTGAGCTGTGCAAGTACTTGACGAACTCGTATCAGGCATTTGTTCATTTTGATGGTACAACGCCTATACTTTCAAGAACTTCCTCCGAGCCCGTTGATACTTAGCATCGGATGTCCGGATCTTCTTGTGTCTCTACATCTTCCTTAATGTTGACTTTATCTATAATTCTTCTGGTGCTTGTATTAAATTTAGCGAAATTCCTACACTTCGAAGTTCAAAATATATACAAGTATTAAATGTTTAGATTTTATTTCAACTATTATTTACAAAGCGGAAATAGTCAAAACAACTGAAACCTCAACAATCGTGCTGGCACAAAGGCGGCCAGAGCTAGACTAAATTATGTGAGCACTGCGACGCCTCAACTTTGAGACGTTCATGCCGAGCCCGTTGACGCTCGGTATCGGATGTCCGGTTCTTGTCGATTCCCCTGATCTTTTATCATAACATTTCTATAATTTTTCTGGTGTTTATTATGCATATATTTGATCATTGTGTGATTCCTGTTATCAATTCATAACATTCTTATCGTAAAAAACTCAAAAAAATATAGTGCTCTTAGTTGACTCTAAAAAATCACTGACAAGACAGACAATGATTTCACACACGGTTTTACAATTCTCTCTCTCTCTCTCTCTGTATTACTCTTAATATTTTAAGTCCTTATATCTGTACACTTTACAAAGCAAACACCCTGAAACACCAGAACATTATTTTAGATATATACTGAATGCAAATGTACATTCCAGGATCAACCGTCAAAGGGAAAGATCCAAGGACAACCACCACAACGCAAGGACATTTTAAGTCCTGACAGATTTGTCTTGTACCAGCTCCCTCTTGTACACGACGGTCTTTAGTTGGATTCGAACTCGCAACCCTCCGGTTGCCAGTCCAATTCTCTTTCAACCTTACTGCCGAGTGTGGAGGTTTGGAGTGTGGTACAAGCTCAGGTGTTTCGTCATAGAACCGTGGTTCAAAATTTCGCTTTGACTTCAGATATATCCCTCGGGTTTATCCCCGACAGTCGTCAATAACCCCAATGTGTTGCTTTTGTGATTAACTCTCGTGTTACATAAAATATCTCCTTCCGAGGACACCATATAATTTTGAACTATAGTCAGGTAGGTCATCATCTGAAATACAGATTTCCCAGACCTAAGAAATTTACTAAAAATTAGCGGAGAGAAATCAAAATTGCAATTTTTCAAATTTAGCCATGTTTAAATTCAATTTCCTGTAGAATAGAGTTATGAGAAAGCAAATTTTTTAACTGACGTACAGTGCGAAAATACATTTTACAAGCTCATGAAGCTCAATTGTAAAAAACTGACAGAACCTAACTTAATAATTAAGATCACTGTGAAAAACAAATTTTTCTCTCTTTATAATTTTATCAAATTGAGGATGTAATCATTTTTTCATAGAAATTCAATGCTATAACACATGAGTGCAATGATTTTAAATATGATTTTTCAAGGTTCTGTGCCTGTTTTAGTAATAATTTTTTTTATTTAAAACTTTTTTGGTTTCAGCTTTTAGTTGGTATTTTGCTATGCATAGGAATATCATGCAAATTTTATTTCTCTCTATATTAAAAAAAAGTTACCGCGCAGCCGCAGCCGCAGGATTGAAATAGGTGTTGTTTAGCTCGATTCTTAGACGGTTTCCCGAGAAAGTACTGATCGGAAAAAAACAAAATTAACATGGTTTGTTCTTCATGGTATTCCCTGGACAATTATTAAGATTTTTTTTTTCCGATGCGGCTATTAGTTTAGGGTTTATTAAGTGTCAAAATTGAAGAAGCAAAATTTCTTCTGCGAGTGAGCAAAACACATACACATTTTCAGTCTTCAGCCGTGAGTTTTTTTTTAAGAGTACCTCTCAACGTAAATTTTTGCAGCTCGTCGAGTTTTTTTTTCAAATTTCAATTTGGGGTTGGCGAGCGTAAGCGAGCAGGGGGCGGAGCCCCCTAGTCATGTAAAAAATTCTACTAAAACAGGTGTTCTGTACCATCCGCAAGCGCTGTTACAACAGCGCCACCTTTTAGAAAAACTGTGAGTTGAGTCAGTGTGTGAGTAAGATCCCATGAGGAGTGACGTGTCATGCGGTGAATGTGGCCGCATTTGCAGATGAGCAATGGTCATATATTGAGATATGAATTAAATTGGTGTTGTTATGCAGTCTACGAGTATTTACATTGTGTGTTTTTTTCTGAGCTACCAGACATCTGGTCCTTACCACGCCGTAGTGAAATGGATAAAAAAATTGAGTGATGAATTAAATAATGAGTCTATTAATATCATTAAAATACTGTTCTCACATATATTTTGATTTAAAAACTTTGTCTACAGCCAGTTTGACGATAAGTCTACGGCACTGGGTATGGCTTTATCCAAAACTTTAGGATTCTGAAATTGAAAAGAAAATAATAAATGTGATGCCATTGTGAAGATTATACGTAGTCAGTCATATAGCTCTCACTCATTTATTCTTGAAAGTGACTGTCCGCCATTGAGCATGAATTTAACATTAATTTATGATAGCAAGATCATGAGAATCAAATGAGGCAAGATTAAAAATTATGCTTGGAGAATTTTAAGTTTTAGGTAAGACTTCATTATTCATATGTATGGGATGTATCTAAGAAACAAAAAATATATAATGCTAACGTATGTGTGCTTAAAAGTTATTAATGTATCTGTATAATATAAAAATAATATAGTCTCAGAAGCGTAATTAAGGGTAGTGGAAGCCTCAAAAGTGAATTTCTAAGATGGTGGTGTTTCGGAAACATAAGTGTGTTGTGGTTTCTTGCAGATTTTTAAGTTATTTAGTAAAATTTCGTTTAGCTGGTTAGGGATTTCTTTACAGTTAATGTCAACATTTCAGACACTTCGTAAAAATAGATGAATTTGTTGCTGTAAAATATCCCAAATTCATTGAGGGTTCCAGCATTCAACTATCCAACAAGTAAATTCTCAAACAATTAGGCATTAACAATGCTCTGTCTTGTTTGTTAAACCTTGAATACTGCACTTGAAAGCTAAAGCTTGATGTGTTAAATGACGAGTAGAAATGGCGGCAACTCTTCAAGATTCACAGAAAGGCGAATTTTCGACCAGGGAAAACGGGAGAATCCCTCAGGATGCATGAATTTCGGACATTAGATTTCGGAGAACCTGAATATAGAAATAGTGTTAACAAACTGGTACAGCAGAAAACAGTCACCATTTCGGGGCTTTTTACTGTCTAAATGTCTATTATTTCGGTGATATACGGAAATAGCCATTGTCATTTCGTTTATCAATAATCGAGATGTCTACCGACTAGTCTTTGAAGTAATTCAAACTAATATTTCATTGACATGGTCACTCCCAAAGCTGATACGGTGCGTTGCGACAAAATTCTATCTGCCTTTTATACTTTTAAATTATTTTCTGTTGCTTTTTTGTTTAATATAAATATAACAGATTACTTTTGGTAATGAATGAATTCCCATGACTACACTCGTAGTTGGCATTTGAAATAATATGTTTGCTCCAATACTCCTATAATGAGATACACCTGCACGTGCGATACGTTAATTTCCATGAGTCTGACACGAGTTGCAGAACGAGAATTTTGATCATTCCGCTTATAACATTTCGCAAGTGAATAAAACCAAAAAATGGAGGGATTTTTTAAGAAATGCATTTTTATTTCAGTACGCCAATAGTATTATTTATTCCTTCCTGTACGCCAAACACCTAAACATTGTATACATTTGCTGTGTCAATACTCGATTTATGTAAGGCGATAAAAAACGAGTTCACTTGTAGATGGCAAGTTATCTCAGTTTGACAGCAAAAAGGGATAGATGTGAAAAGAATGTAATTTTAATATGTGTATTTTTTTGTGCACAGTAATACATGTTATATTCACAGTTAATATTCTTCGAAGTATTATGGCATTGTTTCCGATTACTGACTTCAATGCACTTTCTTATAACTTTTGGGACTCCAAACTTATCAAACTTGAATAACCTATTTATGACGAGGAGAATACCGATAAGTTAAGTAGAGAACCGTCATATATATATCCGGGCACTGTTGGATATCAGATGTAAATTGGGACTCAGAAAGCAGACGAAGTTAAACAAAAGTTCTTTATTGAAGTATCATCGTGGCAGTTTCCCCAGCAGAAAGGGAACTAGGTCATGTTACATCATTAATGAATGGTAATAATCAGAAATAGAGGGCACCGATATTTAAATGGGGATTTACAGAAGAGATGATAAAATGGTTTTTCCCTATAACGGCATATATTACGTCATGTATTAGGGTATGACAAATGACTCTTATTGGCTCAGTGCTTCTACATAGAGGTCGTTCGAAGTCTGACAAGGAATTCGACCTGTCTACAAAGGACATAAGTGATTTAGCATTCCCAGAACTTTAGAAGTATTACATCTTCTTTGAAAATAGAATAAACCATGCTTTACAGAAACATTAAGAATTCAGAGATTATTAATATAAAATTATTTTTATATTACATCCCCCCCCCTTTCAAAAAAAAGAAAGTCCCACTGCCAAATAAAGCAAAACAAATCAAACAAAAACTTAATTTTCTTAATCGAAAATTTAAAACATTTAACCTATCCAACAGCTCTTCTGTTTTCAAAACTAACTTTAAGAACTCTCTGAATGCTCCCTTACATGTAAAAATTTTAACAACAAACATTGCATACATATTTTACAGTATCAATATTATATACAACGTAAACATCATATACAAGGTAAACAAGAAAAATGAGAAGCACAATAAATACAAGACGCCTTGAAGGACCAACCATGGTTGTTCTGTTTATGGCATAAATACAGTTTTTGTAAGAAAAAAAAAGTATTTTCTTGTCACTGTTGGGCCAAATAAAAATGAACACAAATGCACAAAAGTAATATTCAAAAATAAACACTTGTTATATATACAATAGTAAGACTAAAAAATGATTACTTTATTTACATAATTCATGACTCAGTTTTAATTTTTCTGGTACATGGTATTTTCGTAATTTCGAAACATGTACAACTTCTGAGTGTGCTTTAGTGTGTGCATTTTCTTATTTATTTCATAGTTAACGTCTGAAAGGTTTTTAAGAACTTTATAAGGACCACTAAAGGTTGGAGAAAGTTTCCTGGTATTTGGATACTTAAATTCTTCATAAATAACTGACTCATCAGGTGTAAACTGTACCTCAATAAACCTAGCATCATAATGTACTTTATTCCTTTCATGGTATTGTTTTGTTTTCTCAACTGCTATTTTCCTAGCCTCTTCAACTGGAGGGTAAATATTTTCCTCTATGAATATCTATATGGAACTGTGCCATACATTAAATATGCAGGTGGAACTGCAGTAACTGAATGTGGAGATAAGTTGTATTCCTGAGCTACTTCTTTTAATAACTTCGGCCATGGAACGACGTTTGTAGAAGATTCATTAATTTTACATTTTAAAAGTGTGATTATTGTCTGACCTAATCTCTCCACTTTACCATTAGTTTCTGGTCTATGAGCTGTAGTTAATAGTTATTTAACTTTATAATGCTTGAGAAACTTTTTTAAATGAGAAGGTGTGAAAGCTGCATTTCTATCACTTAAAATACTTTCTTAAATACTTACTTAAAATACTTGCTTAAAATACTATTAGGCACTTGAGTATAAAAAATTTAGTTTAAAAAATTAGTGTACGTCTCTGTTGTAATTGATTTTGAAGCAAAAGCCCATATAAACCTAGTATGATGGTCAACAATTAACGTCAGGTATTTTTTAGTTGAATTGTAGTGGTTGAGACCACCTACACTATCAATTGACTCAAATGTCTTGTCAACAGGAGGCATTAATTATAAAAGGCCAAATATTTTTTGTCTGGACTTCTTATTTACTTGGCATGTATGACAATGTTTATTAAAATTATTTATATCATAAGTTATATTTTGCCAATAGTAAACAGGGGTAAGCAAATGAATTGTTTTTTGAATACCAGGATGGTCAAATTTCTCATGAGCAATTTTGAGTAGATTAAGCCTTAAAGAAAAAGGGACTACAATTTTGGTAAATCCTTTTTTACAACGGCATAAAATATTATTAATTTCGACAAACTTTCCAGTTAAATTGCCATAGTTTTGAGTCTCTGTAATGTCACTTAACTGCAAGAGATGCGATACCTGATTTTCAATATTGTTTACCACATTTTCATTTTGCACATTTTTATCTGGTATATCTCTTGAGAGCATATCTGTTTCAATGTTTGTGAAGCTCTTTGTATACTTGATATCGTACTCATACATACTTAATTGTAAGGGACCATCGGAACAACCTTCCTTTTAAGTTTTTTACATTTTTGAGCCAAACTAACGCCGCATGGTCCGTATGTATGGTAAATTTTTGTCCGAAAAGATAATGATGAAATTTATTTAAAGAATCCACGATAGCGAGACATTCCAGCTCAGTTGTACCATAATTTCTTTCACAATCCTTTAATGAGCGTGAGTGGAACGCTACAGAGTATAGGACACCAGTAACATCTGCTTGCTTTAAAACCGCTCCTACACCAGTTTGACTGGCGTCAACAAAAATATGACATTCATGTTTTGGATTAAAAATTTTCAACACAGGCTTACAAATTAAAGTTCTTTTCAACAGTTCAAAAGCCTCTTGGCATTTCTCAGTCCATTACCACGATGCATCTCTTTTTTTAACAATTTATGCTGTGGGTGTCTAATAGTTGCATATGTATCTGTAAATTTGTGGTAAACATTGATTGAACCTATAAATCTTTGTAAATATTTCACATTAACTGGGGGTTTTAAAATTTTAATAACCTCAATGTTGCTATTATCTGGAGTGACTATCCCATTTGAAATTTCATATCCTAAAAATTGAATTTGATTTTTTTATAAAGGAACATTTAGAAGATTTCAGTTTTAAGTTTTCCTGCCTGCAAATATCAAAAAATTGTTTAATGTGCTCAATAGGATTTGAATAGCTATCAGAAAAAATTAAAATGTCATCAAAATAATTTGCAGCAAATTTTAATTTATATTTTGTTAGGATTCGACGAATTGTTCTCTGAAATATGATGTGTGCATTGCGCCAGCCGAAAGGTAAACGTAGCCATTCATACAGACCATTATGTGTTGGAAAGGCTAGTTTTTCTGTGTCGTCTGACTGAATCGGGATATGCCAATATCCCGAGGCCATGTCCAATTTTGAAAAATACGTACTTTGTGCTAATTAATCAATTAATTTCTCGACCAGGGGTAGTGGTTCAGCATCCGATCTAGTCACTTGATTTAAGTTCCTGAAATCAATACATAACCTATTATTTTTGTTTTTATACTTTTATATACTAGTATTACCGGCGCAGAATATGGAGATGAAATCTCTTTTATGATATTAGCTTTTAACAATTCTTTGATTTGACTATCGATTTCATCTTGTTGTTTTGGTGAAGCGCGTAACGACACTGGCAAATCTGATGTTAATCTCACTCTTTGGGGCTCTATTTTCACTGTTCCGACATCTTATTTATTTTTCGCAAATATGTCCTCATATTCCCCTAAGATTTCCATTATTTTGGAATTTCCTACAGTTTCACTTACTTTCGTTTTTTCTTCGACTTCAATCTGACAATGTGTGCACCCATTATCAGCATCGGTATCAGAAACATTCGAAATTTTTAAAACATTTTTATTCTTTGTCTTTACTTCAGTTTTTTCTGTAACGCCACTAACACTTTTATTTTTATTCTTTTTCTTTACTTCATTTTTCATTTTAACGTCACTAACGCTTTTATTTTTATCTCTTTCTTTACTTCATTTTTCGTTTTAAGGTCACTAACACTTTTATTTTTATTCTCTTTCTTAACTTCATTTTTCTCTTTAACGTTACGAACACTTTGCTCAATAGGATTTTCAGGTATGATATGCAAAGACAAATCGCTGCATTCCAAACCAGAGAAAGTGATCAGTTTTCTCATATCCTGCACAACAACTTGGTTCGCACAATTAATTACCAAACGAAAATCTATACAACTCTTTAAACCTAAGAGGGCATACGGTAAATCGGTGTCAAGCACGAAAAACTCAGCCGATTTAACTATGTTACCAACTTTGAGGTTGAGATTTCATGTTTTGTCAAGCTGTATTAGTCCTTTTGTTTGTTTCACGTTTACTACTTTATTTCTTCTAATAGGAACATTTAGTTTATAAACAATTCCAATTGGAATTATATTCACTGTTGACCCCGTATCTATATTTAACATTAACTTTTTATTTGAACTTTTGTTAGAGCTTTCCTTTCGTATATTTCTCTTATTATGTACATACGTTTTGTTTATTATATATCAGGATACGATTATTTTCCATTTTTCGGGTTGAGGCTTAGGCGTTGTTCCAGACCTAGATGGTATGTTGATACAAGAGAATCCCAAATGAAAAGAGTTCATAATCCCCATTTTTTACATGGGTAGGGGGATAAATCTTGTACTGCTTGCGTCGTTGGAGCCTTTGTTGATTTTGTGTTACAGAAAAACTTTGGTTCAAGTCCCATTTTTTTGTCTTTATAACACTGGAAAGATTTGTGGCCTATTTAATTGCAACTATGACAACGGATTTCAGATTTAGGTTTGTCCGTCTTACTATTTGTATAGGGAACCCGATTAAATGGAGCTTTAGATTTATTTATAACTTTACGAATTAGTTCGTAAATTCTCAATTTATTTTTAAATTCTACTAATTTTTGACAACCATACAAAATTGCTTTATTTTGCGCTGTGTCATTTATTCCCTTGATAATATATGTCATTATAGCACCTTCGAAAATGTTACCTTGAGCAGAAATTTGTATTGGTAAAAAATATTCTTGCACTGATTCATTACATTTCACTGTCCGTTTTTGAAGGATTTCATGTATTTCCGCAGAATTATAATTTATTTGAAACTCTTCAATCAATAATTCTTTTAATTTGTCATACGAGTTGATTGAAATTTCACTGCGAATGAGCAGTAATGCTTTTCCTCTGAGGCAACGTTTAGCGAACAAAAATCTGTGAAACGGAGATAGGCCAAATAATTCCGCATGAGTCTCAAACGTTTCAATCCCGTGTGATATATTTTCGTATCTTTCCCCTTTAAAGAGAGGTGTGACTGCTTCAATGTCTGAGAAATTGACAAGTATTTTCGTTTCTCCTATGTCGTATCTCGATTGTAGATCAACATTTTCTAGTTTGGAACCAATCTCTCTATCGTTATCACAGCTTTTGGTTTCATGTTCGCTTTGTGTTAAGTTCACTTTATCAATCAACTCGCATTTTGATTTCAAATTAACCTTTTCATTTTTAGAATTATCTTTCTTTTCAGTGTGTTTGTCCTGCTCTAAAGAACTATCTTTATTACCTGTAATAAATGTAATTTGTAAACCAACTGTTTCGGTCTGAAAACTACTAGCTTTAGTAACAAATTTACTTGTGGAACCAGATTGAATTACAGATTGTTCTGCTTTGTCATAATTTTCGTCGTCCGAAATGTCTACTATAATTAACGAATTCTTTAGAAATTCGAAATTTGATAGAAACGAAACAATCTGATTAGTAATTTCCGCTAATGTACTGTTCCCATTTTGAAAGATTAATTTATCCAGTAATTTAACTGTTGATGACTTTTGTTCCTTCGCAGTTTTACTAATTACTTTAATATCTTTAAGTAACATGGTTACAACATTAATAAACAATATCCACATTTTCACCGAGTCTACAAATATAACAATTATGTTAACATTTTCACATTATTCCAAATCTCTTTGACAAGGTTCCACATCAACAAAATATCAATAAAGAATTCTTTAAAACAAACATAAAACTACTCACATAAACAATTCTATCCTTGATAAAGAGGAACGAAGAAAGAAACAGAATAATACGCATCCATTATGCTTATCCAGTTATCCTTTCCCTCTCGTTGGCAGACAGAAGACGAGGGGCAAATTTGTTTTTTTCCCTGATGGCGCCCTGATCCACCAACACTTTCGTTTTCAATAAATTCCTTTTAGTTTTTAATTTTTGAATTTCCTCTTGTCTTAGAAAAAAAAATTATATATATATAGTTGTGACTTTTGTTTACTAGTGACTTTAATTTAACATGTTTTTTAATGA
Organism: Metellina segmentata; assembly: GCA_947359465.1. Taxonomy (NCBI): domain Eukaryota; kingdom Metazoa; phylum Arthropoda; class Arachnida; order Araneae; family Tetragnathidae; genus Metellina; species Metellina segmentata. The sequence goes on from OX375877.1 coordinate 57,440,804, forward strand.
AAATGTTAGTGGCAACAGTTTTGTTGTTCTGATTTTACTTGTGAAAAATATTGATATAGTTCGTTTGTATACTGTTCTTATCGCTGTTAATTAAAAAGGTTTTCGTTTAGTTCCATTGTCATTTATTAAAGAACAAGATTTAGATCGAATTTAAACAAGTGGCGTCCGCGACAATACAAATGGCTATCTACAGAATACGAAGCAGCGAAGATATTACAGATATTCGGGTGAGTTTAATAGTTTGAATATATCATTCGAAATATTAATTTGTATAAGTATGGAAGTTTTATTAAGAAAACGTAAGCCTTTAAGGCAGTCGTTTACAACTCCAGCCAATGCTTTAGAAGCAGAAATTCTAAAAGCTTATATGAATATTGATCAGCTCCAAGTATTGAACTCGCAATTAGAAGGTAAATTTAATAGATTGAGATGAAGTTTAATCAGAAATTTCTGAACTTTTGCTGGAAGCTGAAAACGAAAGCGACTATTTGACTGATTTTGAAAATAATGAATCATACCGCGATAAATATATCGGTTTAAAAACAAAGGTAGAACAGAAAATTGCGAATTTGATGCCTGTAGTTACACCTGTAATTTCAGAAAATTCCACGAAGACCAATTTTAAATTACCGCAGTTGGAGCTTCAAAAATTCAACGAAATTGGTTAGGATTTTGAGGACAGTTCAAAAAAATCGACGAAGATGAAAATATAGATGATGATGATAAATTCCAGTACTTATTACAAGCGACTGTCGCTGGTACCCCAGCAAGAGAGCTCGTAGATAGTTATCCTCCCTCAGGTGCGAATTATAAAGAAGCTATCAAGCAGCTAAAATCCAGATTTGCACGCGACGAATTACTGGTAGAAATACAGGGTGGTCCCGAATTCATGGTACAAACTTTAATGGTAGGTACAGGACATTGTAACAATGATTTATTGTATAGGAATGTATAGTCGCAAGTGACGCGGTGAGGCGTAAACAGGGGAAATAAAAGGAAAGAGAAATGGAGTGATCGGTTGGTATCATTGCAGGTAGAGGGCAGTAGATGTCTAGCCGCTGTTGAACATGATGCATCGCAGTAGGGAAAAGCGCCATTCACAATTGTGCTGCCGTAGACGATGGGTGACTTTACATATGCAGAAAAAGCAGACATGCATTACATGTACGGCCGTGCAAATGGTAACGGCAGAGCTGCGTTACGAATGTATCGCGCGGAGTATCCTGATCGACGAATGCCGGATCATAGAATTTTTCAACGGTTACATCGTCAACTTTGTGAAACAGGTGCGTTCGACGTCAACAGACATGGCGCTGGTCGAGTAAGAGCTGTACGCACTCCAAGGCTGGAAGAAAGCATCTTGAACATTGTGGCTGATAGACCCGAGTCAAGCACAAGAACTGTTGCGCGTGACGTAGGTGTGAGTCATCAGACTGTATGCAGAGTGTTAAACGAAAATCGCTTACACCCCTTCCATTTTCAGAAAGTACAAGCATTGAATCCGGCAGATTATACTCGCCGCGTGAACTTCTGCCTGTGGGTGATGCAGCAATGTGCGTTGCAGCCGGATTTCATAGATTATGTGCTATTTACAGATGAAGCGACATTTTCACGCGAGGGTGTCTTTAATGCGCACAATTCCCATGTGTGGGCAACCGATAATCCACATGCAACGCGTCGACATGCGTTTCAACAACGTTTCAGTATTAATGTGTGGGCTGGTATTGTGAACGACTTTTTGATTGGCCCATACTTACTACCCACGCGGCTCACTGGCGGAGGCTATCTTATTTTTCTGAAAGAAGTGTTACCACAACTGATGCATGATGTTCCGATCGCCATTCGTAACCGCATGTGGTTTCAGCACGATGGGGCGCCAGCACACTTCAGCATTGATGTACGGAATTACCTGAATGCCACGTTTGGTACTCGATGGATTGGGCGTGGTGGACCAGTCCCTTGGCCACCCCGATCTCCCGATTTATCGAGCCTCGATTACTTTTTATGGGGACATCTAAAGCATCTTGTTTATGAGACTCCAGTTGACTCAGATGAGGATCTCGTCGCTCGCTTATCTGTAGCTGCTGCAGGTGTGCGTGAAATACCAGGCATCTTTGAACGTGTACGCCAATCGCTCCACCGACGCTGTCAAGCATGTATCGATACTGGTGGACGCAATTTTGAACAATTACTGTAAACATGACACTTGTCAACAACGCTTTCAATAAAATCTTTGTTTTTCCTTTCGGCCGTTATTTCCCCTGTTTTCGCCTCACCGCGTCACTTGCGACTATACATTCCTATACAATAAATCATTGTTACAATGTCCTGTACCTACCATTAAAGTTTGTACCATGAATTCGGGACCACCCTGTATACGTTCGTGAATTATTAAGGTTGGTTTTAGCTCAAGCCGCCAAAGATGGAAGTTCGACTCTATCCAATTTATATAAGTTAGAAACTCAACTCAGAGCTTTGGATACATTAGTGGTAAAAAGTGAGATTTATGCAGCTATGCTATATCCCCTTGTAGAATCTACACTACCGGAAGAAATTCTGAAGGCGTGAATTAGATCTCGACAGCGTAAGGAAAGTGTCGCGCATTCTGAAAACTTAGGAAATTTGTTGAAATTTCTACGTATTGCAGTTGAAAGTGAAGAGCGTCTCCAATTGGCACGTACTAGCTTTTCTGCTGCAGACAAAGTTGTCTCTGTTCCGTCTACCGCCGCCTGTATTTATGCGGGAGACTCAAAGAAGAAACAAGTTCATTCTTGTATAGGTGTGATAAGGAATTACATAATTCCTCCGAGTGCTTTAAAGTGCACAATCTTTTATTTGAGGATAAGAAAAATTTACTAAGAAAGAAAAATACTTGTTTTAGTTGCTCAAAAACTGGGCATGGTGCCGAAAAGTGTAAAAGTTTTGTGAAATGTTTACTTTGCAACAAACGTCATGTAATGGTGATGTAAGAGAACTAAAAGGCTCTAAAAGTCTCAAAAAAGAACAACCTAAAATAGCTAATGAAACGAGTGAAGTTTTATTGTCGAATCAAAACATGCGAACAACTCTTCTGCAAACTATAATGGTGAAGATTGTCCACAATGGAATGACGGAATTGGAGCGAACACTTTTTGATAATGGATCACAGAGGTCTTACATACGGAAAGAAATAGTAAAGACTAGATTTAGTCCCCTTAGATCAAGAGACTTTGTCACAATCTTTTTGGAAGTTTTTTTGGTTGTAATTACAGTATTTTTTCTATTTTTCATTAAGTTTTTGTATCGTTAATACCCAAACTTTGTTTCATCATTCGACACAGCTTCAATACAATCTAGCTACGTCAATGAATATCATATAATCAACATGAATGATATTTAATATTATAAAAGAACGTTTCTCTGTGGTCTGTGTCTCTGCAACTTCTGACGAATCTACGGTATTTAAAATAATAAAAATTGGCATCCTAATTTTTTGATATTTTTTGTCTAATTTTAAACTTTAATCTAGAACACTTTAAAATTTATTTATTATTATTCTCCCTCCATTCTTCTTTTCGGGAATGTGACGTCATAGCTTCCTCAAACGAAGAAATGGAAGGATTTTTAGTTTTTCAACCTTGGATTTATGCTAAGTTACGACAGAGCTAACATTACATTGCAGAAAGTAGAGATTCCTTGCTTTTCATCCTATTTAATCTTCGTAACGAATTTCCCGTATAACTTTCTTGATATCAATATCAACTTTGTCACGGGAAAACACTATTTAAGCTGCATGCGGTGAATTTTGATTTTTGATTTGAAACACCAATTATGCATTACAAGGGCCCTAATCGGACTAATAACTTTGAATGGGTCGAAAATATACAATGTACTAAGCAAATACTTTATCTTTATATAGATTTATAATATAAAGTGGAAATAATTTATATAAAATGACAAAGATTTTATTAGGGTAAACTATGTATTTCTCCTAAGCAACAATAATGCCAGTAACGTTACGAATCCAAAGAAGGTTGGAGTGCACTGCAGAGAAAACTCTTGGATCACCAGGAGTTGCACAACCATCGTTGCTTCCAAAGGCCAAGCCAGCCAAATAGTATCTTCCTTTGTGTAACATCATCAAAGGGGCTCCATCGTCGCCCTGGAAGTTAATACATGAAAAGCTTTAATATATGTACAAAAGGTAATTATTGTGGTTTTCTACTTGTATTGGCAGCATGAATACTTTTTGAAAACCATGTTAAAAGTGTTTATAGATTGAGAAACTATTCAACGAATCGTCTTAAATACTGATTTTTTAAGATAATGAGTTAAATTTTATTTATTTTTCCATTTCAATATATTTGATACTGTTAAATTTAGTCATCTTATGTCATGAATAAACTGTTTGTGGGTAAATAAGTAGTTAAACGTAATGAGAAATGCCCATTTTGGATAAATACCCATCTACATACCTTGGGTAAACCGTAAACTGGGTATACCGCAAAAATAAATACCCGGGTTATAAATGCATTTGAAATTAATTTTATGAGTTGAAATAATAATCTTATAAAGAGTACCTCGCATGTATCCGTTCCATTTTTGAAAGCACAAATCATATTTTCTGTAAACCATCTGGGATATCTCTGATGACATGATTCTTTAGACCAAACATTCATATCGGCTTTTAGTAGATCATCACTAAAAGGACCACCTGCAAAATTTGTTTGAATGTTGTTTTACACCTCAAATGCTGATTACATATAAATTGAAGTCTTATCACTCATAATTAACCTTAAAAGAAAATATGATACATCGTTTTGTTTAAGCTAAAGATTCGAATAAAATAGATTCAGGTAAGAAATTTCCAAAGAATTTTATGAAACATTTATGTTGGAAAAGCAAATTGATTGCCAACTGAATTTGAATATTTCTTCTTTTAGAGTACTATGAAATGTGTTCAATAAAACAAAAAAGATGCATGAAATTGTCTTAACCCTTTCTGGTGAAGTGATTTCTCCACACTTTAAAAATTCCTAATCTACTTGTAGATAGGTGCTTACAACTAACCACATGACAGGGGCACATACTAGTAACGCTATCTATCGATCAAGATCGTAAGATATATCAAATGCTTTCAATGGCTAATCGAATGCATGTGTAGACCGTACTTCAAGATATTTGTGCTTGAAAAGGTTATTTTAGAATAAACTGTTTTAAAAATGTTTTAAATTCTTCAATTAAGATATTAATCATAGTTTAAAGACAACCAACTAGAAAAACCGAACTTTGCTATGGAATGAACTTTTTAAGTTGAACTGTATGCATTCTTACTATTATTAGGTTTAAAGTTAATCCCCATTTAACATGAGAAAGCCTTACTATACCATTATGTACCAGTGGAAATGGGTTCAGAAATGTATTATACCCTCCTATCAATATTAATTTTTTCACGTTTCATAGCAGATGTCGTTTTATAAGTGAGTGAAGAAACACCACCAGGTGTTTTCTGGGTCATACAACGTGTCGGTGTTCGGATTTGAGCGAGGAAAGAACGTAGATAATCTAGACGTTGTAACATGACACGCTGCGACAGCTAAGTTAACATTTCCACTCTTCTATTTTTTGTACATAAATGAAGAATAATCTATCGTGCTATATTTATCTTATGCGACAGATTATCCATTTATTATGATTCAAAAGAATATATTAGAATAAGATAAATAATTTTTCCATTTGAATAGCAGTGGTTAGACTCTACATTTTTATTTTCATTAAAACAAGTGATATATTTCAATGATCGTCGTCATTTATGCTCGTGAGACTTTTTACAGATCTATAGGGTATTGCGTATATCCAAGTTGACATCAAGTATTAAAAATGTTCTTTAATTAAATTCTATCTTCTCCTCGAAATAGTCCAAACTTCCATTTTAGTACGGCAACAAAACAAATATAAATAAGGCAGTTTTGAATAAAGGACTGTATATCAAAAACAATACAAATCAGGGTGTAAAAAAAGTCATGATTTAAAAAAAAATCAATTAATCGGATTTATTTGATTTAAATCGGATTTATTTGATTTAAATCGGATTTATTTGATTTAAATCAAAAATCGGATTTTTTTATTTAAATTTCTGTAGGGCCTATAAATTTGTCAACTAAAAAATTGAGTTTCTGACATGACTTGTAAACCAATATTTATTTAAGTAATCAATCGGAATTCGTGATATGATAAATTAATATTTATTTTACTAAAAATCATTGTGTGTTACATGGTAATATATTTAAAAAATAAATTTTCAAAACAAGAGCAAAAGTTAACAAATTTGTTTAACTTTAAAACACAAGTTGACATCCTACATAGTTTTTCTTGAGTAAATTAACATCATCATGTTAACAAATGTATCAGTAAGTGTAAGTGAGACCTAAATTAGTCATTAAATAAATATTTGTTATGGGTCACTACTCTTAAAGTGAAAGATGACTGTTTGAGGGTGCATTTTGCAAAATAAAAGATGTTCATAGTGTTTAAACTTTCATCCTTTCAAATAGAAAGCTCAGTTGAATTTTTTATTTAATAAATTATTAATCACATTATAATTGTAATATTTTGTATTTATGTCTCAATTAAAAAAAAGTAGTTGAAAAATCACTATAGCTAAGCCATTGGTCAATCAATTAAAGGGGTAAAAAATAGTTTAGGCCTACTTTGTAGGGATTTTCTTTGGCTGTCTTGACATTTACGTAGATGTCGGCCTACTGCTTTATTGTTTGTAACATAAAATTATGCATGAACATTGTAAACACTTTCAAATAGATGTCAACTTATTTTTTACTTTACTGTTTGGCAGAATCCCTGACTCAACACTCAACAGATTACTTAGTCCATAGACACCTCAGATTGCGCGTGTCCAGTGCCAAACATTTTTTTAAAAGCTCATCAGTACGAGGTGTAGCCATTACTGCTGAAAGCACCATGAGTGCAGAAAGTTCAAAGCATTTGACAAATTCTGTGATTTTTCTAGGGTGTATTTACTTAGTTATAAAAAATGTAAGATCGGTTGTGATTTAAATCAATGATTTAAAAAAAAAAATCATTTGATTAAAATCATGATTTTAATCGTTGATTTAAATCAAGTGATTCAAATCTTGACACCCTGATACAAATAAATTAACTCAAATATTGCCCACATAGACACCGTTGACTCGATTACGCACAAATTCTAAACACATTTCAATTCAATATATTTTTAATTTTGAATTAATTTGTTGTTAACAATTAGAAAATTATTGCTTTGAAACTGAAATAAGGCATACCTCCATTTTGTTTGGGTTATTCAACGAGTAAATATAATACAAGTGTTGCTTTGACCTGCTCATTATTATGGAAAGTATTAGAGACCCACTGGAACACTCATTTAAAATTAGGAACCTCGAATTTCAATCAATCCTAATTCGTCATAGGGTTGACCAAAATAAATGCATTTTATATGAATTCCCAGAATTCTGGTCCACAAAATATCATAATAGATAATCTAATATATGTATTACAATTTTTAACCTTCCAGCGGTTGCGCCCTCCACAACAACGTGAACGGTCGAGGGTGCTTCTTAGACACTATTTTAAAATGTAAAAATAGTTGGAAAGGGTGTTAAAATTTAAGATATAAAGAGTGTTTTTATTGAATTTATGCTTTTTAAATAATATCAGTACAATTTATTTAAAGAATTGCAATTCCAATTTCTATAATATATCTTTTTTTTTTAAATATAATATAAATATTGCATAAAAACATTATTACGCTTTATTATTACTCTATTATTCCAAGTCAAATGACACTTTTAGCTTGATTGTACGACTCCAGGGACTTAAATAACAAAAGGTGTTTGGATACTTTCTTTACCTGCTGTAAAAATGATATTTTGTATCCATACTTCAACTTATTCTTAAGAATGAATCTTTATCATGTTTTCTCTATATATCAATGCTTATATAAGATAATTACTTTTTGAAATTCTTCCCCAACCGGCTGTTTTCAGTTGAAGACCCGGTGAATACCGAGCATTCGATCTAGGTAAGCATATTGGTCTGTATACATAGGGCATTCCCGTAGCAGGCACCTTCAATCTCAACAGAGCTAGATCGTTGTTGTACCAAGTGGGTGTTCCATACCCTTTGTGGTACGATACTGCTTCCGCATCGAATTTGCTGAGCTTTGGCTCTCTTTCCGAAATTTGATGCCTGCCCAGAAATACATGAAAAATCTTTGCATCCCAGTCTCTCCTGCGAAAAATTTATAAATGTTCTGTCACTACTAATGCAAGTAGATCTTAGGAAGACTTTCCCGACAACAGTCTATATTCAGAATATAAAAGACAGATAAAAAGTCAGCTAATGGTGCTAGATAAAACTTTGTTACAGAACAGAAAAAAAAATGCTTAGTTTTCATTAATGTTATCAAAATCTGTGAAACCCCTTAAAGGCTTATTCTTTATCATATTCAAATTATTAAACGATTTAAATATTCTGAACTGATATTTAATGATTTTAGTAATGTGTTAAAATTTATATATAAATGAACAGTTCAAAGCTCTTATAGTGGTAAAATCTTTACTTACCCAAAGATACTCGTCACTGTTAAAACGTATTTTCGACTTATAAGAGATCCTGCTCCTATAATGCTTCGATTATACACAATCTTTGCCTGAGATTAAACAAAATTAGGATTTTATATAAAATACACTGATAGGACACATTAATTTCTCGTAGATGTTAATATGCAAATAATCAGCTCAGTTCCACATTATTGGACAGGTTGAAACACATAACGGTTAGAGGTAAAGCAAATTTCTACACATCGGAACACTTCGTAGCTACTACACTGAAATTCAAAACTTACAGAAAGTAGGTAGGCAGTTAATTAACTTGGCATTAGAGCAATACGACTAGTTATTGGTGACGGTCCGGTATTTTATTCCCTAATATCAGTGGTGGCCAACCTGTGGCACATGCGCCAAACGTGGCGCATTGGACGATTATGAGTGATGTATTGCATCCTTGCGCCTACTTATTCTTTTAAAATAGGCACCATAACTGAATCCATCTTCATGTTCTTATCTTCCAGAGTGCTCTTGTTTCAATTCATACAGCCTTCTTACTCATCAGTTCGTCACAATGTTTGGACAGTTTGTAATTGATAGTCTGTGTGATACGATATACGTATCAGCGATATGTTTCTTCTTTTTCAACTCTTAGAGTTTTGTACTTTTTAATGGTATATTTTATATTCCTGTTATTCATCACAGTGCAAAAGAAAAAGAGCAAAAGAAGCGCAGAAAGTGATAGAAAGCGTGAATTTAATGAACAGTGGGGAAATCAGTTGTTATTTATAGCAAGTCTGTCAGGAAAACCGTTTGGCATTGTTTGTGAAAGTAATAGTACATAATAGAACTCACATGAGTATAATACCCACCTCATTATAGAACTCACATTAGTATAATACTCACCTCATAATAGTACTCACATAATAGAAGACATGATCTTAATAGACACTATAAAACACATCATCAGACTAACATAGATGGGAAAATGAAGATTGGTCTTGAGTCTGAGTTACAACTGGAAGACTTTGTCTATTCTTTTGTCGAGCTTTGGATGAATCAATGGACATGTGTGATGTAGCCCAGTTAAGCAATTTTATAAGAAGAATCGATGATAATTTTAATGTCTTTGAAGAACTTGCCAGTCTGAAGTCATTGCATGATTAAAAAAGCGGATCAGAAATATTTAAAAAAGTAAAAGCCTTCCTAGAAAAGCTGCATTTGATTACAGTAAACTCATCACCATTTGATATAGTAAACTCATTACCTACCATTGACGGCGCGCCATCAATGGTAGGTAAAGTCAATGACACTACGACTTTGCTTGGAAAATTTTTTTAATCGTCCTGTACTAAACTGTCACTGCATTATACATCAAGAGGCACTGTGTGGAAAAACTTTTAAAATGTTACATGTTATGCTACCGGCTGAGAAATGTGTGAAAAAAATTTGAGCAAAGTCATTAAGCAGACGAGAATTCAGAGAATATTGTGAATTGTTAGATTTGGAATACTTGATGAACCTTTTATTTATTGTGAGGTGCGCTGGCTTTCTAGATGTCAGGTTCTGAGTAGATTTTGGAAACTGAAAAATGCTGTTTATAATTTTTTAGAACATGAAATTGAACTATCTGACGAAACACCCTATTATTTGATAACAACTGGCTATTTGAATTGGCATTAAAATTTGATGTTACTAGCCATCTCAATTACCTAAATTCGAAAATGTAATACAAGGAGAAATTATTTCCTAGCTTAGTAAGTAGTATCAATTCATTTAAAATGAAATTAAAACTGTTCATCTCTCGGTTATAAAATCAGGATTTCAGACAATTTCCGCACTTGAAAGAGCCGAGTGAATGTGCTGCGGATAATAGCAATTGGACCAAATATATTGAAAAATCAAGTTATTATAAGGGGAATTTCGAAGTCGTTTTCATGATTTGGCTGATGTATAGTAGAAAACATGATGCTCACTTTTATAAACTCATTTTAACTCAGTGAACCAAATGTTATGAAGATTCCTAGTAACCTACAAATGGTACTTATTGATTTAAGAACAAATTCATCATAGAAAATGAAATTTGACGAGCTTTTTCTTTATTCAGGTTAAAATGCTCTGACAGTGTAAATTTCTAGCGTTCATCCCTGTAAACATTTTCCAGAACTAAGAAAATTTGCAAAAAATTAGATATGTCGTTTTGGAACGACATACAGATGTAAAAAAGCATTTCCATCCATGAAACTTATTAAAAGCAAAACGAGGTTTCAAATGGCTGATTCAAATTTGAAGAATTATCTGTCGCTCTCGGAAACAAATTTAATACCAAACATTGAAAGACTAGCAAAATCCAAACAGGCTCAAAAGTCTCATCAACAGTAAGTAACGTTTATGAGCTATAATATATATTGTATAACATACAATAGTTAAATCACTTAAAAATGTTAATATGTTCGTTGTGACGTCACTGACCTTTTAACGAGATTTTCTGAAACATATGCCCAAGCCTTGCTGATGAATGTCACAATAGCTGTCCCGTTTGTTTTGGGGTGCCAGTTATTTGTGGCTGGCTAAATGGGGGGGGGGGGGCGGGGCTCTGGTGACACAAGGAGATCGGTTGAAGATCTCGAAGAGTGCGGAGGGTTTTTGTTTTGGCGGTGCTCGTTCATGAGGCCGCGGCTGTTGAGTTTTTGTCTGTTTCACACCACCCATGATATAGGGCCATGGAGTTGAAGGTGCGGAGAGAAAACCTTTGTTTACATGTTATTTTTATTTACAACCCTCCAAAGAACAGACCGGTCCTGGACCCTCTTTTTTGTAACTGGAATAGTCATTCTCTGATGGGGCTATGATAGAAACTGCCCAGTTGGTGATATTTTAGAGGACTTTATTGATATTGGGCCTATTCAATATGTGCCGAACTCTCTCAAGAAACCAACCTTTCTTTCTTATGGTGGAAGGACCTCTAGTCCTGACCTTCTACTGGCGCATACGAATATGGTCACTAACATTGATCATACCCTTCTGAATAGTCCGAGTGGTGCGGGGCAGGACATTCTTTCTGCCGAGGTCTCGTTCTCTTATCATTCTACTGAGGCGAGACCTCCCCGCTGGAACCTTAAAAGGGCAGACTGGAACCGTTATACTGATTTGACTGAGAGACTTTTTTCTTCTTTCCCATCAATTAGTGATGGTGATGGGTCTCTTGACAGAATTATGATCATTATACAAGAATTTGCCCTGCTCTGTATCCCTAGAGGACAAATGAAACATTTAAAACCATTCTGGAACGATAAATTACAGGAACTTAGGGTCCAAAGGGTTTCTGCAAGACAAAGGGCTTTCTTTACTGGGTTAATGGAAGATTGCACCTCCCTTCGAAAGTGCAATGCTGCAAGAAAGAGATTTTGGCAGCCAAACGCCCTTGTTATTCAGATTTTATCTCTAAACTGGACTTTAGACGTGATGGACAGAAGGCTCATCAATTTCTCTCTAGACTAAATGATCAGACGGAAAGGCCCAGACAACCCATTTTCTATGACGGAAAAACTCTTACTTCCTTTGGAGATATTGCCAAATCTATTAATAAGCATTACTGTAAAGTTAGCAATTTTTGTCCTCGAAGCCGTCTTACTCGTCGGGACACTCAATCGAGGCCTACCTGTTTAACTCGAGATATGGACTGGGCATTTAATGTCCCTTTCTAACTTTTCGATTTGCGAAACGCCATCAACAAGTTGGTGAAGGGTAAGAGCGCTGGACCCGTTGATATTAAACCAGAATTTTTAATTAATCTTGAACCCTATGGAAAAAAGGTCATTTTGACCTTCATTAACTATACTTGGCATGGCCTATTTTTTTAACTATACATGACATTTGCAAAACGCCATAAACAAGTTGGTGAAGGGTAAGAGCGCTGGACCCGATGATATTTTACCAGAATTTTTAATTAATCTTGGACCCTATGGAAAAAAGGTCATTTTGACCCATTAACTATACTTGGCATGGCCTATACACTTTAGGTCAATTTTCCTTACAAGTGTTCTGTGCAAGGTTGCAGAGAGGATGGTTGTGAAGAGGCTGGAATATTTTTTGGAGAGGAGTGGAGGTGTCTCTGAGAGACAAGTAGGTTTTAGAAAGGATAGAGGTACTGTTGAGCAGATTGCTCTCTTTTCGCAGGAGGTGAAGGATGGTTTCCATAGGAAACGAAGTACCTTGGCGGTGTTTGTTGATTTTAAGGCTGCTTTTGACCGTGTTTGGAGAGAAAACCTTCTGTGGAAACTTTTATGCCTTGGTGTCTCAGGGCGCCTCTTTTGCTGGTTGAAATCTTTCCTCAGCCAGAGATTTATGCAACGAAACTTGAAAATGTCAGGTCTACTTTTGGTCAAACTAAACAGGGCCTGCCTCAGGGATCGGTCTTGAGCCCTTGCCTTTTCAATGTCATCATCAATGAGTGTCGATGAGCTCTCTACTGCTCGGGGTGTTCAGTGTCTTCTCTATGCAGACGACCTAGTTATTTGGACAACTGGCTCTGATGTTAAAAAACTCGAACACCTTCTCAATAAGGCTTTAACTAAATTAGCCTATTGGGCTGATTGTAATAAAATGGTGGTGAACCCAGACAAAACAACCTTCCAGCTCTTCACTCTGAGTACTAAAAATCATTCTCCTGCTCTCTACTTCAAATGACAATATTTACCGCATATGGCAAATACCACTTATTTAGGGGTAGTTTTGGATCCTAAACTCAGCTGGAAACATCATATTTAAAAAACAAGAGACAGAGTGCATAAGCGGATGAATTTAATGAAGAGAATTGCGGGAATTCGTTGGGGTTCAACTCAAGATGTACTTGCTAACACCTATAAATCTTATGTCAGGCCCATCATTGACTATGGTTCTGAACTTTGGGTTACGGCTTGTGCCAATACTCTTGCTAAGCTCGATGTTGTACAAAATTGTGTTCTGCGTTTAATCACTGGTGGAGCAAAATTTATTCCAATTCAATCTTTGAAACTTCAGAGTGGCATTGAACCACTGTCTGATCGTCGAGACAGGACTGCCCTTGTTCTCAGCAAGAAATTGCATAGAAATGGTAACAGCTACTGGCGGGGGTATAATCCCGCAATAAGCAGACTAAAAACGCAAATAACTTTTTTAACCACGTAAAAGAAATCGGCAACAGAATTGACATGCCTGACATCTGTAGATAGCCTTGTTTGGATGCCCTTAAGGTGGACTGCACATACATTGCCAAGGCAGGCTTCCAGTTGTTTCTTCCTTGCAAAAAGACAAACTATACTGTTGCTGAGTTGATATCGTTCGCGATGGCTACCATCTACGATAGATATCCTCTCCCTGACTGGCTCCATGTCTATACTGATGGCTCTGCCGACCCTGAATCTAATAGGGCGGGTGCTGGGGTCTTTTGCCAATACTTCCAGCTGAATAAGGTGGTTGTAATTACTGTGACAACTTTGATGGTGAGATTTACGCTGTTCTTATGGCTGTTGAGGCCCTTGCTACTAGAAGGGATAAGAAAATTGTTTTATTTATCGACTCAACCGCAGCAATCCAGGCTCTTACTGATAGAAACCACACGTATTCAATGACAGAGGCACATTGCAAAGAAACTATCAGTCACCTCATTGAGGGTGGTGGTGAGATTGTACTCCAGTGGATTCCTAGTCACTGGGGGATAAAGGGTAACGAGGAAGCTGACAGATTGGCTAAATTGGCTATTCTCCACCTCTCCCTTTGCGTAACTGCAGGACTTATATAAAATCTCAGTTCAAGAAACAAAGAAAACTGCAGTATCAGAGGGATATACAGGGATTAAGTTGGGATTGTGTATTGAGTAACAAGGGAATAATCCCTACTGATCTACCAAGAGGGATGGGAGTGGCCTGTTTCCGCTTGTTAACCAGACATGACTATCTCCAACCACACCTACATAAGATTGGGGTGGCTACCTCCCCGATCTGTCCGCTTTGTTGAGATGGTCTTATGAACAGACAAGTGGAGTGCTCTAATTTACGGGACATTGACACCAGTGATACTTCTCCCCAAGGACTTTATTCGCTATATTGGACGGCAAGACAGCGTATAGCCGAAAGGCCTTGGGCTGGGCGTAGAATTTAAAAAAATATTAACCTCCTCCATATATATTTTATAAATTTCCAAAATTACCCTTCGGTCACTTGATACCTAGTGTAGTGTAAATTCGAAAACATTTAATCATCGGTTCGATAACTCACTATATGCGTTTAGTATCATTTTCGCAGATGCAGGACATTTCATTGCCAAGTTGCAGCTAATAATATTTCCGTTCCATAAATTTCTCACACCCGAATTTAATTTGACAGCCGCTACGATGATCTCTGACAGTATGGATTACCCCGTTAACTCTGCTGCTGGAGGTATAGAGAGGTATCTCGTCATAGAAGAAACCATTAGCAAATATTGGTCTCGTAAAAAAAAATAACGACAAATCTTGATGACGACAGATCTTGTCTCAACCACTTTGAGGGTAAAAGCTTCGCCTTCTCCACAAATATATTCTAGAATTTCGTTTGTTTCAAACTAAAAAATTATTTTGAAAACTCTTCAAATTTGGGGAATTATACCATGTTTACTGAGATTTCTATCCTGGTGCTAGAGGTTTGCTTGCCTGACTAGATGTACACCTGTGGCGTAAAAGATAGAACAACTACCTTTTATTTACTAAATACGTAGTTAGCATCCTCAGTTGTGAATATTAATTTAAGCTCTTAGTTATTTCTACTCCCTCTTCCTAGGGGCACCGTTTCATGAACATCAGTAAAACAATCAAAATTAATTTCCTCCGAAATTTTATTTCACACACTTTGTATATAAACCTTCATTTTAAAAACTAAAAATGAACTTACAATCCATGGAAATTCAAATGGATCAGCTTCAGTTCCACCAGCAATCCTTTCTTTGTCATGTTCGTTAGGGATTCCACAATCTGTGCATAATGAAGCAAATTATGGCTTTTCTGAGAAATGACATATTTTTCATGGAAAAAGAATGAAAGTTCTCAAAACACCAAAAAAAAAAGATGATAGGAGGGAGGTAATTAAAGTCGCATAGGAGCAAAACAATAGGTTATTGACGACGAACTGGGATTGATCGAGTATGGAAAGATCCGAGTACAGTACCTCGTAATTTTGAACCACGTTTAGATGACGAGGTAAACACAAGAAGTATATACAAGGTAAACACAAGAAACATAACAGTGTGAAGAATAAAAGAGTCAGAAAATACCCGAATTATAAGATTAACTTTTGCTTCGAATCTGTTTACCATACATATCTTCATATATAGAAGGGTATATGCATTCATTCAGGACGGATAAACATCCGCGCCTTACCCGAAGTTGAACCAGGAATCTTTGAATCCAGAAGCAACATTCATATCTCTGTGTATAACCTTTTAGTTCACAGCGCGTTACATCAGATGCATATTTACAAGCTCCTAAGTCGTACAGCCATTCATGCCGTTGAAAATTTGAGCGTTGATTGAAGCCTTACGCCTTAAACTGATCTAAAAAACGCAATCTACCATTTAAACTTTGAATTTCCGGACAAAAATTTATTCCCAAAAAATATTTACTTTTGGCCGCTCTACCAATCCTCTACACTACTTCTATCCTCTTTACAATTTGGTTACAACTCTAACATATTGTATTATTGATTATCATTCCTTTCCACTTCAGTTATGCTATGGTGTGTTTCTCTTTTATGTAAATAAACTTTTACATTTACTCTAATTCTACAGAAGATTTAATTATTTCTATTTTCTAATACAATATCCGGCTTATTAAAAGAGCTAATACTTAAGATTATTAAATTTAGTACCAAATGGATGCCATTTTTTCAGGAGTGTAAATAAAATACTTCGAAACAGTGCGAGTTTAACATTTTAGTTTATAGTCTTGTATGTTAAGTGAAAAACTCTTAAAAACAGTTGATTTTTCAAAAAAAAAATGAATCCTCTTTTTTTCTTCGAAATTTTGTAGAAGTATTAACTATAGTAAGTACTTTATTTTCTAATTTGACAAAAATTAGGTGAGGTAAAAGTTTTGGTTTCTAAATAGAAGCTATTCCTATAATAGCATATGTATTTCAAAACGGTGGTCATCTCACATTTCAAAAAAGACCATAGATTAAAAAACAATTGAATTTTTATGATGTATAATTGAAAGCAAGTTCACGTTAAATGTAAAAATAGCAGTACAACACCTTAAATTACAGTCCTGTGTAAATTTTAATTTATATGTTCACATGCCGTCTTTGGAAAAGTACATTAAAAACTATTGTAGAAAAATCGCTTGTATTTAAATAAATTATTTCAAAAAAACTTCGAAAAGTGCCATAAGTTTTATAATATTTAATTCAATACTTCTGTAAAATATATTTACATTTATTCATAGGGTCAATTGTTTACAGTGAAATATTTATACTTCACAGTTTCTTATCTTAGTTAGATTTTAAAAACTACATATTTTTATCCTCCAAATGTTTTTATTTTTTGCTATTGTTGTAAGTAAATAAATATGAGCTCAATACAATACACAATTTACCACAGTTAATATTATTAAGTATTTTAAGCTCATTCAATATTCTATCAGAAATATAGTACAATATGTGATCATTTACTTCAAGTTGAAGAATAAAATTTAAATATTTGGACACTGAAATATTTTTAAATACATAAATCTTTAAAATTAAAGAACAATATGTACTAACTAGAATTTTTTTTTTTTTTTACCATTTCTTAAATAAAAATGCAGCCACATTAGTATTGCTTATAAAATGAAAGCTTTATTGTATGATTCATTTTGTCTTGTGGTTTACCCACAGTACAATTAATTGATTTTCAATACAATATTATATGTTCTTCCTGTTACTGATAGTAGAGAAATTGAAATTTTTACTATGCATTCAATATTCATTTCATTCTCCATACTTGGAATGAAAGTAGGTAGGTATTTTAATTAACGTCGTACTAGAGCAACACAACGGGCTATTGACTACGGTCCTCTTGGAATAAAGAATTATGATTTTCAAAACTGAGGGCAAAAAGAAGTTATGATTTCAAATACTGAGGGAAATAAGAAATTATGATTTCCTCCATAAGGGAAAATATATTTGGAATTGTAACGAAAAAATACGTCTTTTAAATGATCCATCTAAGATCTATATTTAATGTGTTATAATTACTGAGTGTTTATAAAATAAATACCTAAGTATTAAAACGGGAATATTGAATTATTTAATACCTACTTTACACAGTCACTGATTTTTGCAACCTTAAATAAATACGACGCTAAAAAAGCGACTGATAAACGAAATTAAAATCCAACGAAGAATGATCTATAGCCAGAAGCTCAACTACTTCAAAATGAAGATATATTTCAAAATAGGCACTCTATTCATTATTGTTGGTTTTGATACATATTAGTATAATAGTCACCTGAAACAAGGATTTTGTATCTCGAAAAATAGTGCATTTAGAGATCTATTTAAATTAATTAATCTGAGATCTAACAAAAATTATTGCAAGCGATAAGTAATATTTTTGGTCACTTGAGCTTTATCTATCGACTATTGAAACATGTAGGTATGAGAGGCCTTTTCAGTATGAACAAACCAGACGAATATTTATTAAATAAAATAATAATGAGCTAATTCTTGAACTAGGTACATTTTGTAGTACTATGGAAGAGGTACAGTACTTGTAGAAAATCGACAATAGGGCTGGATCATCCAACAAACATTTTCGTAGTTGCATCACTGCCTATGGACATTACGGAAACACTTGCAAAACTGAGGAAATAAAATTACTTTGAACTTGAAGATTTTCTAACTCATGTTTATTGATGATGGCCGTTTACTAGTTAAGGATTCTTATTTATTTTAAGTGTTTTATTCCACATTGAATAATCTGCAACTAATTGGTAAGAAACGGAAAAAAAGGCATGTAAAATATTTCGAAACAATATTTACTTTCCAAGTTTGGTTCCACTGGTGGAGTTATTTCTTTGACATTACAAGGTGGAGAATCTTGAGTATGCTCACTTATCCAGCCTAGGTATTTCGACACTCTTGTATAGCCAGATGGAAAACCCTTTCTTCCACAGTTTCCCTTAGGTCCAGTATCTCTCCAAGAGGATACTCCAACGCAGACCCATTTCTCATTGTATTTAACAAAGAGAGGGCCCCCTGAGTCCCCCTGTTATAAAAACGTGTTTTATTAAAGCTTCAAACGATACGAAACAAGTATATCGTGTGTTTTCCTATATGAGGAAGTTCGTGTGTGTGTTTTGGACCATTTTTAATACCAATTAAATCATCCGATGAAATTAAATCTGAAATCGTGATATTTCTGATAAGTATAAAATTGCTTAAACTTCACAGTACACTGAATAACCAAATAACCACATCTGTTAACGCCTCATTCCTAATAGCAAACTATTTTTATTTTATTCATGTTCTTTTCTGTAATAGCACGTAATATTTCAGGTGCTCAACTGTATCAGAATTCATACAATGTCATCTATCTATGTTCATTTACCAGAATAAGTAGCAACTAGTATACAAGAACAACTGTTCTTGTAATATACTAGCGCTATAATGCTAGATAATGGAGCACGGATAAGGGCTTGATCACTTGTATTAATCATATTTGCAAGTTCAGAACACTCACAGTCAGTAACTTCAAATGTTGTTGAGGAAAAATGCCAACTTTCAACAAGCTGTAACGCCCTTGCTATTCGTACTACAAAAAAGTCGTAAGGATGAAAATTGTGAGAAATTTAATCCTCTTTAAACTTTATACTCGAAAAGGATCTCTAAAATCAACCATTTCTGATATATATCGAAAAAAAACAACCTAAAAGTAGTACATTTTCGAGTTTTTTCGGCCACCAAAAGTTCTTTCGGGGTCGGCCATGTTGGATAACTTGGTCTTTTCATGTTGGCACAAATATATGCAAGTACAAAAAAAACTTCTACTCCATATTTTGCAAGGTACAACATATCTATAAATTGGACTATATAGGAGTTATCGCAACGACAACGTGAAAAGGAGTGAAAAACAAGAGTCTCATTGATCTTTACGCTACTGGCGTGATATTTTGATCATGCTGTAATGTTATAATACATTTTCTACCAATATAATTAAATTCAGATTTGCAGCAGGATACTGAAAAAAACTAATTTTCTGGTCGATTTCTAGATGTGTAATGAGCAATTAGTAAATCAGTGGTGGGATATTTTTTTTTGCAAAATATTTTATGTGTGAGTAAAATAATTTTGTACACCTTTTCTACTTTTCTAATTTTAAAACTCAATGTGGAAACAAATCCTATTCATGTGCCTATCCTATAAATTATGTAAAATCTTAAAAATCCATCAATATAACATCGACACCCTATTATAGCCACAAACTGAGTAAAAATGTACATTAAGGTAACTACTAGGGATGTCAACTCTCAGAAAATAACCGGTTTTTTTCGTCCGGTTATAACTGGCCCGGTTTAACCGAGTCGGAAAAAAAAACGGATTTTAAAATAACCGATTTTTAAAAACTTCAAGGTGTTTTTATTTAGTTGTGTATAAAAAATGCTATACGTCGTTAACTGTTTTTATTTATCGCATCGCAACTGTTACAAAAATTCACATTAATTTTAAAATAAACCAAAACTTAATTGTTTCAAATTAAAGGTACACAAACTAATAAAATAATTAAAACATTAGTTACCTTGTTAATATTGCTTTATCTATTCAACCCAATATTTTTTATTTTCTTTGCTCATAAAAATACTCGCTCAGTTATATACTGGTTAGTTAATCGACTTCTGTCATCCGAAATCACAAAATTCAGAACAGATACTAACCTTTCAGATAGCACTGAACTTCCAACAACTGTCAAATACTTAAAAGTTAGCAATGCTAATGCAGGCGAATATGTCTTTATTTGACCCCAAAATTAAAGTGGGCTACTATCCCTTAACAACAGAGGCTGCTGCAAATATAGTTTGAGCTCATTGGGAAAGTTAGCATCTGCACCCTGCGATTGCATGGGATTTTCATGGCACACTTTTTTTTTAACTTTAACCTATTTAGTTACTGTATATTGTTAGTACTTTGAGTTAAAATGGTCAAAACGGTATTGGACTGTAAAGCGATTAGCAACCTGGAGGTACTTAATCGATAGCTGATTTAACTGAACCAGAAATGTATAAAATGTTTACGGAAAAAGGTTTTAAGTTTTGTGGGGGCACTCAACCCATTTACTTTAAGGTTAAAAGGAAAAATATTTAAACTTACCTTTTGAAATGTTGCCGTAAATTCAAGGTTCCCCCTCCACTTTTAATTGGCATGAGGCAAAAATTACGTTGAGCTTCGTTTTTATTTAGTTTAGCAAAATATTTTTAAACATTTGACGAAGGCATAGCGGTTAGACGATGGGATGAAAACTGTGAACTTCAGTGTCCGTAACTAATAATTACATAAATAGAACTCTATCAGTTGAAGGGAATAAGAAAATGACTAATTGCATAGACTATAACCACCTAGTCGAATGCATTCTTATTAATTATTGTGATTGCTATCTCGAATACATTTTTAGATCTTATTCGCTTACTTTATTGCTCGGTTTTCATTTTGTTGATGGATACTTGTCATTTCTGTTTGCGAGAACCAAAATTCAGACCATTTAGATTTACGCACACTTATTTAAACCACGAGGAGAGTTGCAATACACTTCTCCATAAATAATATACAAATATATAATAAATAAAATAACCGAAAGTACTTTCCCAAACAATACTTGCCCCCGATTCAAACTAGGCGCCTGTTAAGATATGTGTTGAATTTTACATCGTAATTGAACGTTGTTTGATATAAATGTACTTTAGATCATCGCTCACCCTTTTGTTTATACCTAACCCGCATAGACTAAACAATGCAAATTCAAAGAATGAGAACAAGCTATGTCACGGGAGTGGCTGAAAAGGGATATAAACTATGTGGATCTTGAAAAATCATTTGTGAAAAAAGAACCATTTGCATCCCATGAACACGAGCCATGAAGAAATTTTCTTTAATTTTCATGGCCGGTTTTTTTCCGGTTATTAGTTTTTAAAATAACAGCGGCGGTTATAACCGTGCCAAGAAAACACCGAAAAAAACCGGTTAACCGAAACGAAAAAAACGACTTATCCGTTAAACCGGACGGTTATTGACATCCCTTGTAACTACTACAACAGACGGTTTAGAGGGAGTAGGAATTCCTTCCTTATTATTTAAATACTGAAATTACTAAAAAGTACTCAATTTAAAGCGTAAAAGTAACAAATAGTTGGAAAATACCCTCACTCTCATAGCTTATTTCACAATATTTTTTACCAATGGCACACTCGCACTACTGATACTTGTTAAAACATTTCACTATCTTTCAGAAAAGGATAAGAAATTTTAATATATTTTGATATATATTCATCATAATTTTTTTTAAAGTAAAATTCATTTTCCCTGAAAATTCCTCTTTGCGTGGCACGAGATGAACTTGTTTAAGAATGGATGTGTTTTGAAGAGACAGAACAAAACTAACTATTTAGGGATTCAAACTCACCTTACAAGGTCCTTTGCCGGCCTCGCCATAAGTACAGATAGTTGTATCTGTAAGATTAAGTCTTTGCATTCTATTGCAGAGCTTAGTCCGCAATATTGCAACCTGTAGCTCTTGTAGTGTTTTAGAAGAGTACAACTCTATGAAATAGAACAAAAAAAAATATTTTTTTTTTTACAAATATTTAAATAAAAGTTAAAAACCTTATATTATAAATATAAAAATATGTTTGTCTGAAACAATAACACCCAACGATCAAATCTAACATCATGGCATTTCCACAGCTTGTTTTGTTTGTAATTTCTTGGTAAGGTATTTAATTTCAGCTCGCTGTATCATACCCTTAGAACTGTGGAAGTAAATTGAGTACTGAAAATTACACAAGAAGGGACCAATTTTTATTCAAACTAAAAATCCACGCAAAACATCAATAACAGTCACGATTAGCAATTGAAAGAGTAAAGAACACAATATCTAGATTAAATGACACTTCTAAAAGCTGTTTAAAAAAGAAACGACTCTGCTGAGGAAACATGCGCGATTTATAATTTGTCTGAAACTGCAAAATCTCTTGGTTACGCTTTTAAAACATTTGCTGTCGAACAGCATTGTAGTAGCAGACGCAATTGAAGTGTTATACGAGTAAACGCGGCTTATGATTTAATACAGGGTGACCTAAAAATTCCCGTACTCTAACTTAAAAAAATAATTGCCCGTGTATTTTTTTGAATTATTGAATTTTATCGTATGCTTATAGTGTTATCGAGTCTAATATTTATCCTCTGGTTTCCTTCTCGCTCAAGTTGTGCGATTATAAAGTTAGTTACACGTCATTTTGTTCATTGCAAGATGATTTTATCACGCATTCAGAGAATTGCGCTGTTTGAAGCTTATTTTGAATGTAAATCATATGAAAGATGTAAAGAATTTTGGCGACACAAGAATCCATATGATGCAATACCGAGTAATGATACGCTATATCAACTGGTTTGGCGATTTCATGAGACAGGTTCCGTGGAACACAAAACTCAGGAGTGGAAAACAGAAAGTTGTTACACCAGATTTTGAACAAGAAACTCAACGGAGGATATTGCAATCCCCTCTTCAATCCGGAGGCGTTTGTTGCAGCAACTGTGCACATCACAGGTATTGATACAGGCTTTAAGAGCTTTGCATTTTCGAGCTTATTGTGCAAAAATATTACAGGGGCTAAAGCCACCGTACAATAAGAAGCAGCATTATTATTGCCGATGTTATTGCGATGGACTCATCGCAAGAAACCTTTGGTCACTTCGTTCCCCTGATCTGAGCATCCTTGACTTTTTTTATGCGGGGATAGTTAAGGACCAAAGTTAATGAATATAATCACCAAACTATATGTGGTCTGAAAATGGCCATTACTCAAAGGATATAATAAGTTACTCCCAGCATCTTGAAACGCGTTTCTTAAAATATGCACAAATGAGTTCAGGTTTGCATCCAAGAAAAGGGCGGAAATTTTGAACATTTATTATAAATGTAAGCTCAAATTTTTTAACTCCGTTAGGTTAAAAGTGCTTTTTACCATTGGCATAAAAATTATTATTTTAAAGTTTGTTGTTTTTGTATAATAAATTCACGAATTGTCAGTACGGGTACTTTTAGGAAACCCTGTAGATAGTAGCTTATTATCTCAATAAAACACGAAATCAAAAATCATTGGAGTACCAAGTAATCGAAAGAGAAAATAACACATGCAGGCGAACGACAAAGCTCAAAAAACCGTTTAATGACGTAACAAAACTGCTGAAGTTACAGGTAAGACTTTGTTTGCCTGAAACAGCAAAATTCTAGGGTGAATCTGAGTATAAAACTAGATAAATAAATAATAATAAATCACTACATAAATAGTTTCTTTCCGTATATTCATAATTTCAATGACTAGTTCTTCACTTACTAGAATCAATTGATCCCCATCCGGAAAAAGTCGCCAAATCCTCTGGTGTTGTAAACTGTGGGTAGAACGGCAAACATACCAAACCTACTGTCCTAGTCAAGTTAACAGGATATTTCAGTCTAATGAGAGCAATATCATTTGCAAATGATGTGTTGTTGAAATCCGGGTGTATTATGAACTTTGCGGCAGGAACTGGATTTGAACTGGATGAAAGGTCATGAGCTCCTAAAACTATGCCGACTTTCCAAGCAAATTTGCAATTGCTACAAAAAATATATGTATAAAATTAATACGCATATTTTCTAAGTACAAAAAGTAAATAAAATGTACATATTTCCCCTTAGTTATATGTTCTGATTATTCTTACTTAAGGAAGTTACGGTAAACCATCTCAGAACTTTTTAAAACGCGAAATCCTTTCTGTCGAGTTTATCAAAAAGTTACATTTGGTTCTATGGTTGTTGCTTGCTTTGAAGTACGTAAGTATCTGGTACCTAACAACGCTAAATAAAGGTATTAATCACTAAACCTTCGGTTTCTTAAGAAAGTGGAACCGTTATCTAACAGCCGTGATACATCATGATGCCGCGGGCATAACTAGACGGCCGTCTAAACAAAAATCCTGAGGTGTCAACTTAGACGGACAGAATACGTTGGAGAATGGGCAACACTGACGGCTGTCGTGGTTTATTTTATTCGAGAAACAAAACAAAGTGGTTTTTATTCTCTTTTCCAAAGTTTCTAACTTCGGGATCGTTGAAGGTAGATTGAAAATTTCAACAGATTTCAAATCAGCGTAAATTTCTACGCCAGATCGATATCAAAAACAGTTTTATTATTCAATTATTTACCATTTGATTATTCAGTTATTTATTAAATAATTAATTATTTATTTAAAGCAAATCACATTTAAGGTATCGATCTGGTGACAAATTTTCCGCAGATTTCAAATCCGTTGACATTTTTATTCTGTGTTTAACGATCCCGATTTTACAAAAACGAATTAATCAATGGCAGTCAAAAATGTTTATTTATTTTTCTCCTCTTCGCTCGAATCGTCTGGAGCAGTATATGAAATCTGGACTCTATAAGAGATAAAACGTTCTCCAACTGTTTGAGATCGCTATGACGACAGTCATGGAAATGACGGCTCGGATAATTTTCGTTACGCTCACAAACAACGCTCTCTAGGAAACCAACACCATGTGTTAGTATAAACAACGTTTTAGTGACGTCACCCACCGATACATCACGGCCATTAGATCACTGCTACGCTTTCTTAGGAAACCGAAGCTTAATCAACTGTTCTATAAGTTGCCTTCTTTTTTTTAGGGTTGTGTGCTATCATATAATTGCACAGCATGTAGCTTCCATTACATGGTAAGTAACTTCAATAGTAACTTCTTGACACGTGGTTGTATTTTAGGAGAGAAAGAACTCTTAAGTAAGCTAAGAAAGTCTAGGAATCTTATTAAAAGCAAGAAAATATGCCGACCAACCGGTCTAGTGGTCAAGGTGTAGGCCTCTGGATCGGAAGGTTACTGGTTGGAATCCGGGGTCAGGACTATGACGTAAATTGTGCTGGCCATTGTTAGGGACAATGACGGTACACCCACTGGGTTTCTCTTCCCAAGGGACCATCTCTTTGTGCCTTGTAGTGGCCAAAAACAATTCCTTAGTGCCCGCCATTGGAAGTAGTGAAAATTACTTCCGGTTTTGTAGTGGCCAAGAACAGTCCAGTGTCCGCCATAGGAAAAATAAATACGTATGAAAATCATGCGTTCGCATTCATAATAACTACAGTGGGCATGCATAATATACCCCAATCTGTTAGTCTATTTGCCGTCCTGGTGGTTGTTTCGACAAGACATCTCGCCATTAGAAAAAAACTGACCAAATCTTGTTGGACTATTTATCTAGTCATTAGACGGAATTATCAAATCTGGATTTTGTCATTATAAATAAGTCAACTATATCATGATGAAATATTTCGTCATGAGTTAAATTGGCACGATCTACAAGGAGCAAATAAGTCGTCGAAACCAATTAGAGGGTTAAACGACATACATATGGTCTGTGATCAACAAATTCGTCTTTCAATGCATCATTATTTCTCGTTCCCCTCTTTATGGTTTTCTTGACATGGCATCTTGTTTTGAGCAAAACTGATCGATCTTGGAGACGAGATATTGTGTCATTAACAAAATTTGCCAGATGTTCATGTTCGAGGTATCTAATCGAAAGAAACCATTATAATGGTTATATAAGACTTCAAATATTAAAACACAACCATCAGTAGTTATCAACAATTGAGGAACTTGGTGGAAATAATATACAAAAGGGAATATTGATTCAGCTTTTAAATAACAAAACAAATTCCACGATGAAATGTTTTATTTATGAGTACTTTCAAAATACACAAAATAAATGTATTTTAAACATAGCTACGAAAACCTCTGTAATTTTAACGAGGCACTTACTTTAAGCAGTGTGCAACTGTTAATACGTAAAGTCTGCTTATCAAAGCTCCTGCGCAGAAATATGTTTTAACTTTCTCCACAAGGGCAACCTACAAAATACATTTATGATAAATCATACAAGGTCAGAGTAACTTAAAATATATATTCCTATTCAGTGGACCATAAAGATAGTTCAAATCAAATCAAATTTACATCACTTACTTCATAAAATTCCGGATCTGCATCGTACTCTCTAGATTTTTAAATAATGTTCTTCAAATCTACTACCGTTACCTTCTGGGGCCTGATTCAACAAATTTTTCGGCGACCAACACTTAGTCCTCCTTTTTAAATCCTTTTGCTGCTTGAAAATTTTTTTATTCTATGCTAGTACTGTCTCGGATGCCAATAATTTTATTGATTCAAATAATAAATAAAATTTACGGACGCCAATCACTCATATAATCTACAAGTTCTCCAGATGAATGACAAACTCTTTAACGATATCAACTATGTTTCAAGCATTAAAACTAAAAACTGTTTATAAGTTTCGAACTTCAACTAAGAAAAACCTACATAGCGTTGCCACTCACAGAAAACAAAAACTGAAATATGTTAAAGTACTAATATCACAATCAGTAGATCTTAATACTTAAATTCTTAACAAGGACAGAGTCACTTAAAATGTATATTCCTATTCAGTGTGAACTCTGGAGCTAGTTTAAATCAAAACAAATTTGGACATCACTTACTTCAATGAAGCGCTCTTCATTTCTCGAAAAAAAGTACCCAGTACACTGTCAGTTGTACCGCTCTAAACGCGGCTTCTTTGATCAAGCAGACACAAAGCAGATGTATTCCAAAATTCCCAAACTGGAGATCGTAAAACTCCTTTCAAGTGATCAACTGTCCATAACTAACCTTAGAAGTACTTTTCCAGCACTCCATTTGACATTACATCGGTTATAAATTTCTAGGCACCTGAAACAAACCCTCTTCATCTGACGTTACACTGACTTCCCGATCTAGTCAATCTCAAGCCCCTTGAGAACACTCGAAATTCCATAGACATCTGGTTTTGTCCGTTCAAAGACGTCATGCAAGACATTAGAATTTTACACAGAGATTTCAGAGACCTGATAGCGAGAACAAGCTCGCTTACTTGCCGTACGCTTCTTGTCCCAAAAACATCTGTAATTTTGCTGTACATATCTACTAAGCTGTAAGATTCTTTAATAAATGTTGTAGTGCTGAAACCAAAAATCGTATTCCTTTACTCTACCATTTCATTTCTGTCACCATACCATTTCATCCGGTACAGCAGAGGAGAAATGATGGCCGAGCGGTGGGATTGTGCAGTTATCACCGGGACAGAAGCGGTTTCGCGCTTAGTTTGCTGATAGCACGGGGAGAGTTTGCTGATAGCACGGAAGGTTCGCAGGGTAAACGACCCGCCAGGAGTCGAGACGAATCAACCTGATTCGGGAAGGTCAAGCTAAGCAACTGTTGTGTGGTGGAACCGGCCGCACGAAAGACGACCCCACCAGGAGTCCACGGAAGACGACCCCGCCAAGTCATGAGGTGAATCGACCAGATTCGGTGGTTAAATTTTCCAGGTGTTACGTGATTCAACGGAGTGCACTGAAGCCGACATGTCAGGCTTGAGAGAAGAGAATCATCTTGATTCGGGGCTATCTCGCCAAGTTAAGCTCAAGTTGACCAATTGTGGGCTATTCAGCCGAAGAAAGTGCTGTCCGATAGTGTTGTGTGCAAACAAAAAGGCCAGAAATTTGAGTACTACAAACAGGGGTGAGTGCTTTTATATTTCTTGAGTTGTGTTATTTACAGTTTGGTTAGAATTTCTTAAAATTATTTTTAACAAGTTTTGAAATACTCTAGTGTTTTTTCTTGTATGGGAACATTGTTGGTCAGTTTTCTAGAGCGTCGTAGAACTTTGTGTGTAATTATAACTTAAGAATTATATCGGATATTATTGTTATAGTGTCATAAGATTATTGCTATAGTTTAAGAAATGGCTTTTCTGGGAAAAGGAAACGAGCAGGATTTGCTCAATTTGGCAAATGAATTAGGGATAAAGGCTTCTTCGGATATGAACGTTCTGGAAATAAAAGTTGTAACAACTGAGAGTGATAATTATGATGAAGAATTTGTAAAAACTCTGTTTGAGACTATTCTTGCGACTAGAAAAACGGAAGAAGAGTTAAGGAGGGCTGAAAAATTAAGGCTAGAAGATTTAGAGAGGGAAGAAAAATTAAGACAAGAGGGATTAGAGCGAGTTGAAAAATTACGAATAAAAGAGTTAGAAAGGGCTGAGAAAGTAAGAATAGCAGCGGTAGAAAGGGCCGAGAAAGTAAGAATAGCAGAGCACGAATTAAGACTAGCAGAGAACGAATTAAAAGAGAAAGAAATAAAGATGAAATTTGAACTAGAGAAATTAAAGTTAGAAAATCATACAAATTACGAGTCCAATGAAACTATAAAATCTCCTGCAAAAACATCCCGATTAGATATAAAAAAATTAATTCCAGAATTCAATCCAAACCAATCCGTTATTAGTTTATATCTCGTAATATTTGAACGCCAGGCTAAAAGAGCGTTAATTGAAAAAGAAAATTGGGTAGGGCATTTGTTGAGTCTGTTACCTTTAGATATTGTACAATTAATTGCCCGTGAGCCAGAAGAACAAAAATAAAATTACGATCTTGTTAAGAACGTATTACTTCAACTATTTAAATTAGGTCCAGAAATTTTCAGCCAAAAATTTGTGCAACATCAAAAGAAATCAGATGGCACATGGAAATATTTTAGTTTTGAAATGAAGAATTATTTCGAAGAGTGGCTCACTGGTTTAAAGGTTGAAACTTTTGAAAACATTAAGGAACTAATGGTAGCAGATCAAGTGAAAAAACGCGCAAAATTCGACATGAAAGATCATTTCTTAAACGATTGGGCTACCCTAAAATCCCCTTCAAAACTAGCAGAAATTTTCAATAATTATGAGGACGTAAGAAAGTGGAGAACAAGATTCGGTGACACGGTTTATAGAAACGAAAAGACTCTGCCAACTTCAGAACTAAAAGCAGGGGAAATTAAGATAAGAGGCGCTCCACGAAAAAAATTAACGAGACCTTGTTTTTGAGGCCAGAATTGCAACGGACAGTGAAACTTTCCCCCTCTCGTTCCGTGTAGCGCCCCTAGCGGAAAGCATTCCAATTAGTTAGTCTGCGATGAACTGCCAACGGAGTAGCATGTGCTATGTCCACAGTTAATTCGGAACCCCTCTTTGTAAATATTATTATTCTTTTTTTCTTTCTTTTGTAAATGTAATTTGTGTAAATAACTTTTCAAATAAATACTTAGGTTAAAGTCCTGTTTACCTTCATGTATTTTGAGCAGTTATAACTGTAAACACCCCTACCTCTTACAAAATGGCGCCCTAACTTGCGGCCGAATTAACAGTTCCTCGCAGACTTTAAATTTTATTTCAGGTAAAACCAGAAGCAGATATGAACACCCGTTCATTAGAAATCCTGTACTGAATTAGTTTTGGGACAACCTGTCCACATGGTAAACAGACATCGCCAGCCATTGGTTTCGAATTTATGTAAATACAGCTTACCTCAGCTTGTTGTTAATTGGAAACCAGGCATGCTAACTAATAAACTTAAAAAGTTTAATGCATGCGAAGTTTTAGTTTTATTCATGAAAAACAAAAGTGACGTTTTTTAGTAAAATGCACCCCGCATTGAAATTTAATTAGACGATAGGTTATTACTTTTAGATAGATTAATTCTAGTGTTTTGCATTCAAGGTTGTTTAAATGTAAAAAATCATACTTGCTGTGTATAGTATATTCATTAGGCTATTTGAGTTTTGTTTACTTGTGTTCTTTTTTCGAATCGAAAGCAAAAGTGTTCCTATTTTTTAGAATTGAAAACAAAAATGTCAATTTTTAAATTAAAAGCAAAAGTGTTTTGTGCTCTGAAATGAAACCTAAAGTGCTTATTTTTTAAATTGAAATCCAGTGTTAATTTTTAAATTGAATGCAAAAGTGTTCTGTGTTCTGAAATGAAACCGAAAGTGTTCATTTTTAAAAAACTGAAATCAAAAGAGTTATTTTTAAATTGAAAGCAAAAGTGTTCTGAAATTAAAAGCAAAAGTGTTCTGAAATTAAAACGAAAGTGTTTTTTTAATTGAAATCAAAAGTGTCTTATTTATCAATTCTTATCTAGTGACAAAAGTACTCGTATTGCATTTATGTTTGTGATTATTTTATTTAGTGAAAGATATGCTGTCGAAATCGAAGTAACACTTTTATTGTTCGTTTTGCTAACAATAAAAGAGGAATTTAGTTCTGATTGTTTTGAAATATAATTATCGATCGATTTAATTTAAAGTGTTATTTCTTGACATGCTATTCGGAATTATTTTGTATAAAGTGTTTGAAATGTGTCTTTAATTTAAGAACACGTTTGAAAAAAAAAATTCTGAAAGTTTAGAATTACAGAGGTTTAAAGATTTTAAAGAAATTTTGGTATTATTACACAGGCGCTAATTTTTTAGAAGAGTAATTGATTTAAGTCATTTCAGTATATATTATTTGTGTTATAAACTCTTTCGTATAAAAGTATAAGATACATTAATTTTGTGAAACAATTGTAAAATTCGAACATTCCAAAACTGGCCTTCCTTGCCAAAGCGAAAAAGGAAGATTTGAGGATTTGGCTGAAGAAATGGGTTTGGTCTTGGGCCAAGTTGTTA
Organism: Metellina segmentata; assembly: GCA_947359465.1. Classification (NCBI taxonomy): domain Eukaryota; kingdom Metazoa; phylum Arthropoda; class Arachnida; order Araneae; family Tetragnathidae; genus Metellina; species Metellina segmentata. The sequence continues at coordinate 57,472,222 of OX375877.1, forward strand.
TAATTCTACAAATCACCGAACATATATCGAAGTCGCCTCAGTATAAAGAAGACATGGTGAAATCCCTGTTGTCCAACATTGTCGATGACAGAGAAGAGAAGAGGATGACAAGAGAAGAGGAAGGAAAGAGAGCCATAGAGCAGGCAGAACTGGATAAAGAAAGAAAATTTGAAATGGAGAAGTTGAGATTGAATCTTGAAGCTCAGAAGAATTGCATCGAAAAGAGAATTTCACATACGACGCATGATGACATCCCGAAATATGAACTGAAGAAACTTATAACAAGGTTTGATCCCAAAGAAGGGGATATTGCATATTATCCTGAATCTTTTCGAAAGGCAGTTAAAGTTACTGAAATTGCCAGAAACTAAATGGGTTGCCCACCTGATTGGAGTATTACCCGCAGAAGTGACTGCGCTGAAAGCCAGAGAATCGGAGGAAGAATCGAATAATTATCAGCACGTTAAAACCATGCTACTGAAACGCTATAAGTTGAGTACTGAGATATTCCGCCAATTGTTCGCAACGTAGAGAAAATCTCTTGAAAGGACATATAGAGATTTTTACTTCGAGCTACGAGATGATTTTGAAGGATGGTTGTAGGCGTTAAACGTCAAGACATTTGAAGACTTGAAATCCCTCATTATAGAAGATCAAATTAAGAAGTAAAAACCGGAGGACTTCAAAAATCATTTCATTCACGAATGGGTGAAGTGGAATTCACCCGACGATTAAGCAGATAAGCTCGATACTTATGAGAATTTGAGAACTACGTTGAAACGTGACATGCCATCAGTCAAGAAAAAGGGTTTTAATTCCAAAGGTGAAACTTCGAGACCTCCACCTTTTACGAAGAAGAGTACTTTTTATCCCAGAAATGATAAACACAGCTCTGATGTCCAAGAGAGCAGATCTGCTCGTATCTGCTATGGATGTGGTGAACCTGGTGTAATTAAATCTCGTTGTCCAAAATGCAGTCCATCTAACACGAACTCCCCACGAGTTGGAAATGTCCTCTTCCAATCCTGTTTAGCCAAGTCATCTCAATTAGCTTTATTGAATATTACAGTAAACAGACTCTTGGGTACTGCATGTGCCAATAGCGGAGCAAGCCATTGTATTGCTGGAGACCTTTTGTATCAAATTCTCAAACAAGAAGATGCAGACTTTCAGAAGACCCTACTCACTATGCCACTTGCTGACGGAGAAAAAAATGAAGTTGAAGCATACACAACTTGTATAAATATAGGCCTTGAAGGAAGAGTCGTCAAGACAAACTTGATTGCATTACTCCATACAAAAGCAAATAGTACACTCCTTGGTACAGATTTCCTTCAAGATGCTGGTGTCGTTCTTGACCTGAAGGGTCGCAAATGGTTCTTCAACGATTTTCCCCGTCGAAAATTTGATTTTGCTGAGGAAACAAATATGTGTGATATTAAGAGCACGTTAAATGCCGAATCAAATACTTGTCAATTGAGAGAAGAAGAAGATCAACAGCTGTCAAGAGAAAAAAAAAACTCAACACCCTGTAGAAACAATATGAAAAAATCTTTGAACCAGGGGGAGAAGCTACTCCATGTGTCAAACACCACATCAATACCGGTGATCATCCTCCTGTATCTGTCCCTTCGTACAGATTGCCGCCTTCTAAGAAGTAAGTGTTGATGAAACAAATTGATGACTTGTTGAAAAGGGATGTTGTTGAAGAGTGCGAGTCGCCCTATGCCGCACCTGTGGTTTTAGTCCCGAAGTCAAGTTGTTATGGACTTTACGTGGACTATCGGAAATTAAATGAAAGAACATTACCATATATATATATATATATATATATATATATATATATATATATATATATCCACTACCGAGAATGGATTATTTGTGGCATGATGCCAAGACAAGCAAGTATATGTCTGCCATTGACTTAACATCTGGATATACTCAAGTGGAAGTCAAACCAGCTGACAGGGATAAAACAGCGTTCGTCTGTTCTTTCGGCACTTACCGGTTCAAAAGAATGCCGTTTGGTTGCCTCCTGCAACGTTTCAACGCCTGATGGACCATTTCCGGAATGGACTTCCTTTAGTAAAAATACTGGTGTACCTAGATGACCTGATCGTGTTGTCACCCATATTCGAGCAGCACATTCAAGATCTAAAAAACGTTTTTGACCGGCTTGAAAAATTGTGACTCAGTGCAAACCGAGAAACAAGTTCAGTCCTTTATTCAAACCTGTTCGTGGTATCGGAAGTTTATTCCTAGCTTCTCTGAAATTTCCAGACCACTCTCCAATTTGACTAAGAAAAGTGTTTCTTGGGAATGGGGTGCTGAACAACAGAAATCATTTGAAAAACTGACACAAAGCTTGACCTCCCAACCCATTCTGAAGCAAGCGGATGAAACTAAACCATTCCTTATGCGAACAGATGCAAGTAATTACGCTTTGGGTGCTGTCTTTCTGCAAAAGCATGAAAACCAAGAGCATCCTGTAGAATATGCAAGTAGGTTGCTGAGTTCTGCGGAACGGAATTACTCAACGACAGAGCGCGAGGCCCTTGCTGTCATCTGGGCACTTCAGAAATTTCGTGGGTACGTTGAAGGTGCCGAAGTGGTCATTTCGTCAGCCTCTCAAGTGGCTCATGAGTTTAAAGTCACCGTCAGGAAGACTGGCAAGGTGGGCTTTGCAGTTGCAAGAGTTCAATCTCAAGATGGAGTATATACCTGGAAAATGCAACTATTTGGCGGACATGCTGTCTAGACCAGTCTGCCAAACTGATGAAGCGCTCTGCGAAGTTTCCACTATTTCCGTAGACTTCCCTAAGAGGACACCCAAAGAAATCCGAGAGGAGCAATTAAAAGATGAAGAGCTCATGAAAATAATCATGTGCTTTGAAGATCCTGAAAAGGGAGTTGACTACTCGAATTGGACACAAAGAGGATATATTAAGAATCAAAGCGTCTTGTTCATATATTCTCCTGCCTCAGAAGCTGAAGAAGCCCATTTGGTAGTACCCTCACATGAAAGTGTAGAGATTTTAAAGTTACATCACGACGCTCCAAATGCTGGTCACTATGGAGCGGATGGAACGTTCAATAGAATAATAAAAAGATATTACTGGACTGGAATGCGTTCTTTCATAGCTGAATATGTTACGAACGGTACTGAATGCGCCAGATTCAAGGCCAGTAATCAAAAACCTTGCAGACTACTGCAAACATCAATATACAGTCAACGTTTTGAAATTGTGGCAATAAATCTCTTTGGGCCGCTACCCGCAACTAAAGAGGGAAAAAGCTGGATTTTTATAATTGAAGATTGCACAACTATGTGGGTAAAATTATTTTCTCTCACTACAGACACAGCAAAGCAATGTGCCACTGTACTTGTGGAAGAGATTTTCCTTCGCTACGGGATTCTTCGGAGAATCATATGTGATAACGCAACTCACAACGTCTACGCTGTCATGCAGCAACTGTGTTTCTTCTTGAACATTGATCCGAAGCTCACGCCAGTAAATCACCCACAGACGAATCCGGTTGAAAGTAGGAATCGTGATCTAAAGCCACGTTTAGCAATTCTTGTGGGACAGGATCACACTTCCTGGGCTAAAAAACTTCCAATGATTCGATTTGTAATGAACAGTGTGCTAAGTGCGATACTACTAGTGAAACAGCTGCATTTCTTCAATTTGGTCGTGAGATGAGGACAATTGATAATGTAACAAATTATTTCAGTGCCATCGTTGACAATGATAATTTTGTGCCGGAAATCACACCATATCTTAAAAGATTGGCTAACATCTCCAATGACATCCGAGAGAGAGTCGAAACCAAACAGGATCAGAGAAAGACCTACGCGGACCCAAAACGCCGTAAATCACCACAGTATGAACCTGGTGTTAAAGCGTGGATTACGTTACATCTTAAAAGAAATGCTGCTAAAGCAAAAACAGCCAAGTTCATGCCAAAAAAGAGACGGACCGTACATCATCATCACCCAAAGGTCCCCAGCATCATATGAAGTGGCCCACGTGGACAAGCCTCATGAACCAATGGGACAGTATCATGTGTTCGCATTGAAGAAGTGTCCGGACGAAAATGCAGTGCCGGTGGCACCATTACGCAAACGAGGCAGACCTAAGGCCCTTGATTCTAACCCTAAACCACCACCAACCCTCAGACGGAGCAAACGACCAAAAACTTCTGGTCCCTCAACGAGACGTCAAATCGGAACCACAGGGGGAGTGTAACGGACTTTAAAGCTTTCCCATTCGCGTTCCCTGTAGCGCCCCAAGCGGAAAGCATTCCAATTAGTTAGTCTGATATGAACTGCCAAAGGAGTAGCATGTGCTGTGTCCGCAATTAATTCTGAACCCCTCTTTGTAAATATTATTATTCTGTTTTTCTTTGTTTTATAAATGTAATTCGTGTTAATAACTTTTCAAATAAATACTTTGGTTAAAGTCCTATTTTCCTTCATGTATTTTTAGTAGTTATAACTATAAACACCCCTATCTCTTACAGTCTGTCAGTTTGAGTGCTTCAATAAACGATACAGTGATGGCGCCAATAAGAAGAGAGTGATTCCCGTATCTGTAATGCGTGCAAACATCTAGATTTGAAGAGACCGCTAACATTTAAAAAGCTACAAGATAACCTGGGACAGGATACAGTGCCATAAAGTGACGTATATTTTATAACTATAGTTTTTTCTGTAAATAAAGAGCGTATTCTGTGAAAGAGACGGTATCCAACTATCGTTTGTTTCATTAGGAGACTTAAAACTCGCTCCAGAGCATTTAAAGTATATCTATTTTTAATAAAATCGCCCTTTTTTGTTTTCTATTAAAGAACATTTCTGCCGTTGTTATGTATAGAATATTTCATAAAAAGCGTGTCTTCGTGAATTTGAAAACATACCACAAACGGATAACTATGTGGAGGATCCACAGTTGTACCACCAACAATACGTTCACCTTCTAATTTATTTTCTTCCCCACAGCCTAAAATAAGTAAAGAAAAAAATTATGAAACATAGTTAGACACTTATATAATTGAGTTAATCATACATCGATGTTTTGAAATACCAATGTTAAAAATTAAAACATCGATGTTGATAATACATCGCCCAAAAACATCGATGTTTTTAAAATTCAGTCTATTTAAACTTTTCCCCCCCATTTCTTAAAACTGGCTTAGCTTCTACTGATACGACATCGACAGCAAAACACCGATGTTCAAAATTAAAACATCGATGTTGATAATGCATCAACCCCAAACTATCGATTTTTTTAAAATTCAGTGTATTTAAACTTTTTTCCCCATTTCTTAAAACTGGTTTAGCAACTAGTGATGCGACATCGGCTCCAATAGATCGATGTTTCTCATAAAACATCAATGTTTTGAAAACATCGACATCGATGTTGCATCCTTCCTTTTCAGACCCTTCACCCTTGGTCACTTTGGTCAAAAAGTATGTTCAATTTGCTGATTATAAAAATTATTCTACTTGGTTATTTTTTAAATTTTATAATGGTACTTGTTTCATTTAAAAATAAAACATCGACAACGTAAAACCATTGACATCGATGTCGCATCCCTAGCAGAAAACATAAGACATACTGAATTGCGAAATCATTTCCATTTGATTACTTTGAAGTTCTGTAAAGACATTACTTTGACATACGTTTTTGTATTACCTTCTACAAAATTGATTCGCCCTTTTTAGTTTCTTTTTTTGTACTGATATTATCGCCCCCATGTTAACCACCAGAATATGCAAATTAATTTGTGTTAACCTTTAGAAAATAACGTATTTATAACAACCTTGCCACAAGAAGATTTAAAAACTGTACAATTCCACACCTTGATACATTCTTTAATGATTTTAATACAATAAGTAATCTGCTTTAATGAATTGTTCTTTTTTATCTCTTGTTCAACTATATATGTGTCTTTTGACGTAGAATACGTTTTGTATTTCGAAAACTGGGAAACACGTTTTTGAATGTCCCAAAAATGCGCTCAAGTGAATCCAATTAAATATTTTGGAAAATAAAAATTTCTATAAAAATACAATATCGCGTTCAAAAGAGCATTAAACAAAGAATTTTACAAATGATCATTAATCTAGCATTGACATTATGGGCTGATGCAATCGCAGAGCAAAATTGAGTCACGAAAATGCGAACTGTCGCTCACATTAATTTAGTCTAGCTCCGTCCTCCTTTCTGTTCGCACGACGTTTGAGGTGTCATTTGTTTCGTTTCTTATTTCAGTCTCATTCACCATATGACATCACTGACGTATTACACGCATTAAACCTAGCATATGTATGGCCGGTCCGTTTTTTCTATTGCACTCTTTGAATCATATAAATTTTCTCTGTAATTGGATATTTTTATGTAGAGTTATTGTAATTCAGAACTAAGCGAATAAATCATTTACTTATGAACTTACCACAGAACATATTTGGTATAGGCTCTGGAGGTGGGGTAGGAGTAACGCCATCTATAAATATTAGAAATAAACAATTTCATTTCAGCTCATTTTCAATGAATGCTTAATCGTTTCATTGCAATGTATCCAACCATTAGAAGGATACATCTTGCATGTACTTAAGATTAAATTTTAAAGGATATTGTAAACCTGTAGCTCTATGCAACAAGAAAGACAAAGCAATTACTGGTGCACTTCAAATCGGTCGTAACTTCAAATGTTCTCACGTTGGAGTAGTGTGGAAGTTTGGATAGTGGGATTCCAATTATGGTGATGACTCGTAATCTAACCGTGGTTCAAAATTACGAGGTGTTCGGAGCTTTCGAATCTGGATTAATCGCCGACCGTCACCCATTGGCAGTTGTGTCGCTTTAACGTGACGTAATATCAATTACCAAACAACCAAATTTCAAAATTGCGCAAAATTTTCAAAATTATTTACTTTGATATTTTAAAATATTTAAATTTGGTATTCATTCGCTTACATAAACTCAATTTTTTTAACATAAAATCGTTTTGCACGGTATTGTTACCCTTCTATGAAATGAACTGGAAAATTTTCCCTACTTGTGTTCTTCAAGCATCACAGATTATATTGAAGCGATTGTTTTATTGGTTATCGTTTACTGTACGGTCCCCCTTGGCGACTTTTTCCAAAACATCGCCAAACGCAAGATCGCGTCAATGACGTCCATATCCAAGATGGCGTCATCAACACAACATACAGAGGGACAATTAAACAAAACTTTTCCATCCAATTTTCTGATTCTGTATAAGCAAAATTCACACTGTGAGCCTTTGCAAATACGGAAATGAAAATGAGGAATGCACAAATAAACAATAAAATATAAAGAAAACTAACTTGCCCATCACTTCCGCTAGCTCCATACTATTTCTTCGCTGTTTCGGTTGTCATCATTATTTGCTCCCTTCGCCTCATCGCATGTTAAAGGCGGGTAAACACGCATTTTTGCATTCACAAAAGCCATAAGTTTTTTTTTCGCCCCACAAATTCGACGAGATATATTTACAGTTGGAGCAAATACTTTTTTAACGATGGTGTAATTCCCACAGTAATAAAATCGAAAGGAACGGAGCTTCGAAAAGCGATGGTAACGGAAATCAAAGAGCGATCCAAAAAACGCACCTGTTAACGAAGGGAGCAGTCGATACTTATTTAACGATGGTGTAATTCTCACAGCAATAAAATCGAAAGAAATGGAGCGTCCAGGAGCGTCTAAAAGCGATGCTGCAGGAGCGTTTAAAAGCGATGGTAACGGAAATCACATAGAGCGATCCAAAAAAACACATTTGCCAACGAAGAGAACGGTCGAAAAGGAATGGTATTTGAAAAAAACCGGTCGAAAAGGAGTGGGTGGTATTTAAAAAACCCGAGGTCAAGGGACTGGGATAGGGTTATCATTAATAAAATATAGCCAAAATTCAATACAATAGGTGATATTCCCGTGTTTGGCGACAAAAATCAAAATTGGCACGATATCACGGTTTTTAAATATAGGGTTGCCAAAAAACTAATTTTTACAGCGGGGTTACCAGATTTGGCGAGAAATCTAGGGGGACCGTACAGTTAAGGTCGCCCGTTTTATTTTATGTAAAATTTTTTGTAATTTTCAAAAGCAAAAACCGAAGAATTTCGTTATTTTCTGATCAACTTTATGTAAATATTTTGAAATAATACTATGCGACATAGCGTTAAGAGCTCACTTCAATGTAGTGTAATAAATGTCCATAGATAATACTATAAAAATTCGACCATTTGGCATCAGCGTATTCGGATAAAAAGTTCAAAGAATTAAGTTAGTTAACAATGTCCATGTTATATATTCAACTCTCGTAATTGGGATGTAAGAGTAGTGCTTAATTTTGATACTTACGTATGAAAGTAGTATTTTCTAGTCCAGGTTGTTGGCTATCATTAGGCATGCCCTGCAAAATTTTTTCAAATGCCTTTTTTTATTGAAAGTTGTTTTGTTAGATATAAAGCATAAGTTTATACATATTTTAATGCAAGTTAAACCCAAAATTTTAAAATTATGGAGCGTGTAAAATAGGTATAATCAATCTTTTTAGATTTCTATACTCATTTCACCATACTCCACAGATTTCTATATTAGAATAAATGAGAAAACTATCGAATAATAATATTCAATTTTACTTATGTATATTCTAATTATTTGAAAGGGATGAAGGATGATAAATTTTAAGGTATTCTTAGCTCGAAATACGTTACACAACTCTTAATATTTTTTTTAACTTTGTTACGTTTTGCTTCTGCTTTGGTCAATCATGAAATGTACTTCTCAGGTATGGAAAAAAAATTATATTTTTAAGCATGTGCAATCGAGTAAATAAGCGAACGACCACCTTTATTTCAAGCACTATTCATAGCAGAGCAAATTCAAAGCTATCATTTTCAATAGAGAATACCTTCCACTACAATCCTAATTTTAAAAAAATACAAAAAAAAGACTCGTTTTTATATCGAAATTGGCACAAAGTTAAAATTTCTTGTAGAAAGACCATGTTTTCCTGCCATAATCAGAATCTGCATGATGATTTTCTGATCTATACTTAATTGGCAAACCGTATGAGAAACGAGCGAAAAGACGAGCATGACGTCACAGCGAGATTCAAGGGCATCTGGCACACCCGTTAATCAGATAATGTAACTCCTTTTTTTCCGCAAAAGAAATGCACGCTATAGCTCCGCGATTTAAAAAATACGAAATTTGTATGACCACCTTTTGATCGCATCGAATACATTTATTAACCAAATTCAAAAATATTGTACCGTAAGAAAGATGACATTCTAAGGTTACCTGCGATGTTTTTAAAATTATAACTAATAGTAATAAAATATAGATAGGACAGTTTTAAAAAAATATCCCGATTTTACCCGAATTGAAAAATTATTATCAGAAAAAAGATTGACAAATACTATTTAAGCTAAAAATTACAAAGGAAAAAAAAAACATGTCTATACATTGATCAATTATATAGGATGAGAAAATAAAACAAAGTTTATAACATTTTATTTATTTTATTTAAAAATTTTACAACCCACAAAATGGTTTAGGTTGACCTGGTCTACCTTATGAGCTTCATAAAGTTTCAAAAATATCAAACGTCAAAAGCGGACAAAATATTATAAATATGAATCCCGAATATCCGAATACAATGATGTTTTAAATACCTAATTACTGAAAAAAAAACTTACAAAAACACAGGCAATTTCGATGACGAACGAAGCAAATAAATAAATGATGCGATACTTCCCCTTCATTCTTTTGGGTATTATGTCAAGCTAACTCAGCTCAACCGAAAATTTTTCACAATTAAGCTAAAGAAGTATTGCGAATTGCTTCTACTTATACCCTACAGGGAGGCAACATGTGGTTCCACACCTGGTGTTCTGAATTCCTTTGGTACTTTCTACAGCTGTGGTTTTGCACCGAGTAAACAGGTTTGTTTTGTTAATGTCTCATTCGACATTGATGTTCTCACACACAAAAAACTGAGAAATACAATGGTCCTTTATTTTTGATTCTCCTGAATACAGTTTCCTGCACTGATTTACCACATAATACAGGGTGTCCATAAAAGAATGTCCCAGTTTCAATGGTATATTGTAACATTTTAATTTAGGCTATTTACTGCAAATCATAAAAAAAATTTAAGGTTAACATAGTTTTTCTTTTAAATGTCCTATTTGTGCACCGTTAGTTATACGGCACACATCCAACCTTAAGTCCAATTCTTATCGTAACAGGGTTGGCTTACCTGGATATGTTGAAAGAATGGCTCACTCCCCAATTAATAGAGGGTGGACCTGCAAAATTTATTTGGCAACAGGGAGGAGCCCCTCCCCATTGGAATCTCTTTGTCCGAAAGTGGTTGAACGGCGAAGTCCTTGACCGTTGGATTGGTCGTAATGGTCGAGATGACAGAGCTCTTTTTAGCTGTCCTCCAAGTTCACCTGACGTAACGAAATGCGATTTTTTTTTCTTTTGGGTATTATAAGGTCGTGTCTACGTTCCACCGCTACCTAGCCAGATTTGAGACACAAAATTGAAGAGGCCGTTGCTTCAATTACACTGGACTTGTTAACCAAAGTGTGGAAACAATAGGACTTAAGGTTGTATGTGTGCCGTACAACTAAATTTGCACATATTGAACATTTGTAAGAAAAACTAGGTTAGTTTACCTTCAATTTGATTTATGATTTGTTGTAAATAGTCTCAATTCGACTGTTATAATATACCACTGCCCCCGGGACATTCTTTTATGGATGCCATGTATAATAGTTTTCTTTTGAATAGAAAGTGATGTATACATAGCCCTATTAACCGAAATCTGAGTTGACAAATGACGTCTAAGGACTTCGTCTCCAGAACGGGCAGAGTACCAAAGAGCTCTCAAATGGCCATCGTTGTGAATAGGCTCGATGAGACTGATAGACCCATTTTCGTAGTCACCTATTAAGGCGATTTATTGACGACAACACATAATGAATGTTTCCGCTGTGTCAGTGAGTTTTTTATGATTTTGAAGGGGGCAATTTTTCAATTTTTTGTAATCATAGCGTTCATCACATTTTGAATTGTTCCTGACATCACCAAAGACAATCCTTTTACTTGTTCACCAAAAATCGGTGGTAGTCTGGTTTTTAATGTTTCTATCGCATGCTTCCTTTTCGTGTACTGTTTCTTGACAAGAGACCCAAGTTGTTGTTCACCATGACCACCAAAGCCACTTCTAAACAGGACACAAACTGCAAAGTGCATCTTTTAAGTAAACTGTGTAAACTAGCCAATTGAATCGCGCTATCCAATGGCATTGAACTCACAGTTGCGTCTGTACTTATAGAAAATTGTTACGTAGAGGCCAATACATTTACAAAACTAATTGTTAATGAAATAACATTTCGATAAAGTAAGCAGTTGTACAAAAGAATCATCATCTGCGCATCAAAAAGAAAATTCCACTGGTAACAATTAAAAGAAGCTATCGCAACGTAATTCACAATTTAGCACAGTTAATGAACAATACTAAACACATCTGGATATACTATAATGAAATATGTAAATATGTAACTAAACGAGAATTTTCATATGCCCGTCGAAAAGTAAACTCCATTGGGTAGCACTTAAAAACAAGCTAACTCAACGTGATTCTCCATTTAGAGTAGCAAATGAGGAATACAATTCACAACGGATATCCTCCCGAGACCCGAGGAAAATATTGTAAAATTCATATAGTTTTTCAAGTACAATTTTTTCTGAACCAATGGACATTAAAAATATTTATAAAAAAAATTATCTATATATATAATACTCTTACGTGGCACCCAAAAAAGACGTTATTTGTTATCACGTTTTGGCAACATTGTACGATTGTTGTTTACCACAAAGCCTCGCGCCTCGATTGAATTTATAGCGTTATCGGATGAAATTTTATTGAAAAAAAAAATGAATTTTCGTCGAGTTGCTGTTGCAGTTTATAATAAGAAATCGAAGAAAGCGGTGGATCATTTCAGGGCCATTTAAAAACAGTCCTTTTCAGGGGTAACAATTATATTTCAACAAAACGCTTGCACTATAACTTTCGACAACAAACTCAATGAAAAAGTGTGGGTGAGTCGAGAGTTCTGGAAATGTACACACAAACAACATGCTGGGTATTCAATTTCCAAAGCAGCACTCACATTTCGACTCAAAATTTTCATTTGAATTCTGATTCCAGGGTACTGTATACAGGGTGGTCCCGAATTCATGGTACAAACTTTAATGGTAGGTACAGGACATTGTAACAATGATTTATTGTATAGGAATGTATAGTCGCAAGTGACGCGGTGAGGCGAAAACAGGGGAAATAACGGCCGAAAGGAAAAACAAAGATTTTATTGAAAGCGTTGTTGACAAGTGTCATGTTTACAGTAATTGTTCAAAATTGCGTCCACCAGTATCGATACATGCTTGACAGCGTCGGTGGAGCGATTGGCGTACACGTTCAAAGATGCCTGGTATTTCACGCACACCTGCAGCAGCTACAGATAAGCGAGCGACGAGATCCTCATCTGAGTCAACTGGAGTCTCATAAACAAGATGCTTTAGATGTCCCCATAAAAAGTAATCGAGGCTCGATAAATCGGGAGATCGGGGTGGCCAAGGGACTGGTCCACCACGCCCAATCCATCGAGTACCAAACGTGGCATTCAGGTAATTCCGTACATCAACGCTTTTCCCTACTGCGATGCATCATGTTCAACAGCGGCTAGACATCTACTGCCCTCTACCGGCAATGATACCAACCGATCACTCCATTTCTCTTTCCTTTTATTTCCCCTGTTTACGCCTCACCGCGTCACTTGCGACTATACATTCCTATACAATAAATCATTGTTACAATGTCCTGTACCTACCATTAAAGTTTGTACCATGAATTCGGGACCACCCTGTATTTACTTTCTGTAATACAGCAAAATTAGATTTGAAAAAGATTTTTTGGAACATCATATTTTGTAAACAATTCTTTCTGCTAGGACACATGTCTTCATTAATGCGAGCGAAGCGAGTATAGGTTCGCGAAGCAATCCTCCGGGGGTTGGCGAGCTTTAGCGAGCAGGGGGCGGGCCCCTTAGTAAATTAAAATTTTTGTATTTAATTTGGGAGCACATCTCTAATTAAATGGAATGGTGGAAATCTAATTTGAATGGATATTGAGGTCATTAGCAAAATGATGAGAAATTTACACAAAAGTACCTGAACGAAAACATTTATTTTTATCAACACTGTGTTAATTACTAATAAATTTGCAAAAAATAATGAAAATAAAAAGTTTAAATGTTAATTATTAATAAATTAGCAAAAGTCAAGTATACTAATAAATTAGCAAAAGTTTGTTTTTACTTATAAACAGTAAGAGTTAATTACTAATAAATTTGCATTCGTTTTCATGAAAAGCTTTAAAGCAATTTCTCTCAGCAGTTACACATAAAAACATTTGTCAAGCTGTGCAACGAAATTAAGTTTTGAAATATCCAATATTTCTGAAGTATGCCGAGTTCTTGATGACAGCAAGCTTTGTCATATGTTTTGCCTCTTTTTGTCGAAAAGGGAGTGATGGCTGTAATAATCGAATTGTCTTTCGATCATGTTCAAGATCATCATCTGACGGCACAAAGGCTGTCATTTGGGTATCGTCTGGAATTGTTTTTTCGCATTACTTATTCCAAAGTCCATATACTTCAGAAACCCATTGTTCTCAGAATCTCTTCTTTATTGAAACCATGAATTTGTTACTACCGATGCTTTCATATGAATAAGAAGCTTTCCTGGAAACTGACTTATAGAAAAGTAATTAAAATTTTTTTTTATCTGACAGCCATATAACAAATTATGTTCGGTAGCCCTTAAAAACAATTTGAGGTAATTCACCATATAACATAGCAAGTGAATAATAAATTTCAAAACGGGATAGAAAATTAATCAAACGAAGGGAAAATAATAAATGATGAGTCTTTATCTGCCCGTCAAAATTATATTCCGCTAACCAAATAAAACAATTAGCGAAGCAAATGATTGCGGCACACAAAACACCGCAATTCAGCGTTCCTTCAATCGATCGAAATGACAATTGTTGCTGGCTCTTCAGGACTGCTAGAATCATACATTATATTAGCAACAAAAATGTTGAAATAATTAAAGAAATTATTTCGCATTGTGTTTTTGGCTACTTCAAAAGTCATCTCCGTTGAATGGAGTTATATCGACTTTTTTTTTTATCGAGTTTGCAGAAAACTCTTTTAAGTGCACTTTTTTCCTTTCAGTAAACAATATCATTAGGTTTGTTTTCAGCAAGTAACCTATAATGCAAACAAACGGTAGGTAGGTACTTGATTATCGTCGCAATGGAGCAACCGGATCGGCGACGGTCCACGATTAATCCCAAATAGGTGGTAGGTATCTTTGATTAGCGTCGTACTGGTGCAACACAATAATGGGCTATTGACGATTCAATCCCAAAGGAAATATCCGAGAACAACACCTGATGATTTAAAACCACGGTCAGATGACGAGTCAACACCTAAGCAGGCACCCAACTCTCCAAACTTACACACCATGCTAATGTGAAATAGCCAAGATGATATGTGCTTTAAAATTAAATGTCCATTGAGAGGCGTTTTTGTAAAGCTAAATATACTTAAAGACGCTATTTTTTTAGCGGTTGAACGTGTTTTCTGTACATACCTTCCCCCTACTGTTATTTCAAAGTAAAATTATCAACTTCCGATGGCTCGTATGTTTACATCAGGTATGCTGAGATCGTTGCTCGAAGGTCACATAGGGCTCTCTGTTGATGTGCTAGCGGATCGCGTCAACATGTTAATTAAGGTTCGTTTTTCTGAATTACGAAAAGCAATACTACTGCTCGAATGTTTAACACCCAAATCAGTAAGTACAACTTGAACTCATCAACATGTAGAACAATGAGAACCTGAGTAATACATTTATAAAAATTGTTAGGCGAGTAAATCTTAGGTTGTTATGAGCATGTACCGCGAGAAAGTGTATGAGCGCATCTTCCTCAATCTTGAGTTTTGTAGAGCAATAAATATACAGTCCACTATAGTATTTGTGAGTTGATTATGAGGTATCGATAGACCCAACAAAAACTATTTAATCATTTATGGTTAAGTCGATTGGAACTATTGAAAATCGTTGCAAGACAATACATTAAAGTACGGTAAGTAGGTAGTAGGCTGATATGTGAAAAAAATTGTAAGAATTATACCTTTAATGATAGAAGCATACAACTTGGGGCACATATACTACATATATGAAGATTTAATTTTGGATCCGAGGTCATGTCAGATTTCGCCTATGGCAATAATGGCGGATATTCAAAATGGAGGCTTCGGAATATTTTTTGTGCTCCTTTTAAATGTTATTTGATGATGTTAATTCACAGCTATTAAAGTAATGGTGAGTAATTGCACTTTTGTGCATGTACTTTGCTATTTTTAAATATATATATATATATATATATATATATATGGGACATTCAAAGTAGCGGCCAATGAGTATATTTTATGTGCTCCTTTTTTACTGTCATTTGGCGATGTTAATAGCGTATTATATGCGATTTTGAATGAATTGATGCTATAAACATTCGTACATGTCATAATTATATTTCCATATTAACTTTTTGCACAGGTGACACGATAAGAACAAATATAAGATAAAAATGTGGATGTAGTTCATAAGCTGATTAATCCATTCAATACTAATACATCTGGACAATTCAAAGAAACAGAGTGGAACAAGTGTTTTATCTGTCAAGAAGACAGGTCTGAAGTTCTTCGATGTCCAGCAGACAGTAAGTAATAGCAGTAAGCGTGAAGAAAAAGGAACTGGTTATAAGACAATTTCTGATTTACTTGTGGGATTTAGTATTGTAGTGTGTTTACCAAGGACAACAAATCTGGGACGTCTCGATGATGTAGAAAGTGTCGAGGTAACATTGGAACAGTTTCACGAATCATGTAGATTGCTGTTCAATAAAACAAAACATCAAAGAGCTCAGAAATGGAGGATAGAACCTGCTGATAATGCAAATAGTTCTACGAAATTCACGCGCCAGAATGTTGTGGTAAATAGTTCAGTGAATTCAAAAGCAATTTGTTTTGTTTTTGTGACCTGCCTGCTCAAGCTGGAAGTTCATTATGTATTGTACATTCGACCTGGGTGTGTTCCTCACTGTGCCCTTAAACTTGAGCACAGGCCTCTGCTTGCGAAACTGAGTGCCTATGAACTTATTGTATCTTATCTTAGTACTGTTGGCAAAGGGCAGCCATTTCTAATAGCAGGAATATGGGTAACACTTGTGTAACTTTCAGGAAGACGTTTAGTTGCTTTCTCTTCAAAAGTACTTGAAGTCTTAGATCGATAAGTTCCTCTAAAATTACCATCTGGATATTGAAATATAGATATTTCTGCACCATGGAAAGAATCATGAGCTGTAGTAGATCTTGGATTGTGGTAATATTATCAACCGCACTAATTGTGAAAAGCCCTCTTTTTAACTGAAGAGGAACTGCAGTAGTTTCCATGTGATACAGATGACATATTTCATTTCCAAGTTCTGATGAAAGGTCTAGCACTCGGTTTTATTATATGCTTAATCCGAGCTCGTGAAGATCTTCAACTAGTTCACCGTTGCAAGTTTTTTTTTAAAAGAAATACATAAGTATGTAGGCAAATGTGTTACTCGTTATCGATTGTGCTGGTAGACTGTTCCAGAATGACACTCCCTACGTCTCACCAAACTTTTATACATAGTAACTGTGCTGTAAGGATAGGTTGTGGTTGAAAAACGTGACCGTGCTTTAATATTTGGACCAATCACAACCATAGCAACTAGAGCTAGCAGAAATGCTGTTACGGAATCTTCCAGACAGGTTTCTCCAAATGATCCATTGAAGAGGTTTTTCATTTTAAAAATGTCTCTTCCTAACTATATTTGCTACTTTGGCAAGATGCATAGCCGTCACAACCTGCATCGTATTCACAAGCTTTCTTCAGAGCTAATCCATAAAGCATATCCGAAGCCACCATTTTGAATATCCGCCATTACTGCCACAGGCGAAATCTGAGATGGCCTCAGATCCAAATTAAATCTTCATATATATAGTAGATGTGCCCCAAATTGTATGCTTCTATCAGTAAAGGCACAATTATTTCACATATCAGCCGTACTATAGGCAATGTGCACATTAACAGCTTCCGTATTGTTAAAGTTCAAAAGTTTATTTCTCTCATTTCGTTTACCAACACAATCCCTCTCTCCCTCCACTTTGTCTCTCCCTCTGTCAGCCAAATTAACTATATATTTGAAACTGCCAACTGGCCACTTTTTACTAGCATTGCTGACCTTAATAATATGGTAGAAAATGATGATATAAATAAAGTTACTAATAAAATTACAGAAATAATTATAGCAAGTGCGGACGCCTCAATTAAAAAAGTCAGAAATGCGCCTAAAAAACAAAAGAAACCGTGGTGGAATGAGGAATGTAGCAATGCGTATCGAAAGCAAAGGAAAGCCTGGAATATCTTTAATAGATATCCAACCAGATAAAACTTTATTATTTACAAAAAAACAAAAGCGGCATTTCGAAAAATACAAAGACTTAGTCGGAGGGATTCTTGGATAAATTATGTCAATAGTATAAATAGTAAGACCACAAGTAAACAATTATGGAACAGAATTAAAAGAATTTCCGGTGTTTACCCCAATAGACAAATTCCGGTACTAGAATACAATAACCAAATACTATCAGCACCCAAAGAAATAGCAAACGCAATTGATACATGCCTTTCCGAAATATCCAGCTCCACTAACTACTCTGAAAGTTTAAAAAAAATTAAAATTGAATCGGAAAAGAATAAAGTTAATTTCACTTCAAACCGTATATTATCTTATAATTGTGATTTTACCTTTCCCGAATTGACAAAGGCTTTATCCTTAGTTCACAAATCAACTCCTGGCCCAGATAATATTAGTTACATCATGCTCAAACATTTATCAAATAGTTCTCTAAATAACCTCTTGAAATATTACAACAGAATTTGGACCGAGCACACTTTTCCGCAGTCATGGCGATATGCTACTATAATACCCATACTGAAGCCGAATAAAGACCCCAAGAACCCTTCGAACTACCGTCCAATAGCCCTGACAAGTTGCTTATGCAAAATTCTAGAAAAGATGGTCAACGCAAGGCTAATGTATATTTTAGAAAAGGATAAATGTCTCTCTCCACTTCAAAGGGGTTTCCGGAAATATAGATCCACTATTGACAATTTGGTCGCTCTCGAGGCTGAAATTCGAAATGCTTTTGTTCAGAATAATCATCTAGTCTCGATTTTTTTCGATATCGAAAAAGCCTACGATCGAACATGGAGACATGGAATTTTAAAGGATATATTTAATTATGATATAAGAGGAAATCTGCCTATTTTTATTCAAGAATTTTTAGAAAAAAGATATTTTTAGAGTTCGGATTGGATCGTTTTTTTTCATATATTTTTATTCAAGAGGAGGGAGTACCACAGGGCAGTGTTTTAAGTGTAACTTTATTTATATTAAAAATTAACAATATTGTTTCTCAATTGCCTCCATCAGTTAAGGGTCTTATTTACGTTGACGATTTGCAAATTTCATGCGCAGCTAAAGACATTCGTTTAATTGAAAGACAACTTCAACAGGCCGTTAACAAAATTACTAATTGGACAAATGAAAATGGTTTCAGTTTTTCACCATCAAAAACTGCATGTGTTCATTTTTGCAGAAAGCGAAATCTTCATCTTGACCCTGAAATATTTTTCAAAGATATTTTTATAAATGTTGTGGACAATTTTAAATTTTTAGGTATCATTTTTGACAAGAAGTTGACTTTTCAACCGCATATTTTAAATCTACGCAAACGTTGCGAAAAGGCCCTCAACATATTAAGAGTTTTATCGAAATTATCATGGGGATCTGATCGTACTTGTCTTTTGAAAATATATAGAACTTTAATACGATCTAAATTGGACTACGGCTGCGTGGTGTATGGTTCAGCAAGAAAATCTGCTCTTCAAACTCTGAACACCATCCACCACACAGCTTTACGTTTATGTTCTGGGGACTTTAGGACTTCACCTGTAGGGAGCTTGTATGTAGACTCTTATGAACCTTCCCTGGACCTAAGGCGACAGTCGTTGTCCTTGGAATATTATTTTAGAATTTCTTCAATACCGTATCACCCATAGCATACCATTCATCACAGTCCATATTTAAAACGCCTTTATCAAGCATAAACTTCCTTTATCCCTACATTTCATTTAAGAATGCTGGATTTAATGGACGGATCCGAAATTTCTTCACTTGACGTCACCCAGAAAAAACTTTATTATTTATCTCCTTGGTTTAATCATGATTTCGAATTTCAAAACCCTTTCCAAGATTTTTATAAAGCAGATACCTCTGATATTATTTACAAACAACTCTTTCTAAAGCATTTGGAAAAATACTCTAATTTTATACATATTTATACGGACGGGTCTAAAAGGGCAAACTACGTTGGAGCTGCGTTCACTATTAATGATTCCATTCACAGTTTTAAACTTCATTCTTCATGTTCTGTTTTTACTGCTGAAATAATGGCCATTTTTAAAGCATTAGAAAATATATCTGATCATTGTCATAAAAAATGTATCATTTTCACAGATTCATTAAGTGTTTTACAGTCATTGAAACATCCTGATCATGACAGTCATCCCATTGTTTTAGAATCACTGAAAAGAGTTTATCATCTTTCATCCAGGAATTTTAACTTACTATTTTGTTGGATCCCATCCCATGTTGGGATTGCAGGAAATGAAATTGTTGACCAAGCCGCCAAATCGGCAGTAAATCATATTAGTCATACCATTCCTTATCACGACTTAAAATCTTGCATTTACAAATCTTTAAAAACAAAATGGCAAAACGAATGGAATGAACAAACCGAGAACAAACTTCATGCTTTAAAACCAAATATATCTGACTGGAAACCGCTACCCTTAAGAAGACAAAATGTTATCTTGACACGCCTTCGTATTGGACACACTCGCATAACACATAGACACCTCCTCCTCGGAGAAGATAATCCCATCTGCAATTACTGTATCTGTCCACTAACCGTAAAACAC
This sequence comes from Metellina segmentata, assembly GCA_947359465.1. Lineage (NCBI taxonomy): Eukaryota > Metazoa > Arthropoda > Arachnida > Araneae > Tetragnathidae > Metellina > Metellina segmentata. The sequence goes on from OX375877.1 coordinate 57,492,477, forward strand.
ATTTTAGTAGAATGCTCTCATTTTAATAGGCAACGACTTAAACATTTTAATTCTTTTACTTTGGTTTTAGAAGACATGATTGGAGAGAATCCTCATCCAAATATTTTTAATTTCTTACATGACATTGGGTTCATATATCACATATAACTTTATATAGTATTCATTTTAGTAAACTTTTTACAAGACATTGGTTTTATCCATCACGTATAATTTTATATAGTATTTACTCATTATGTTTTGACATATCTCATTTCATTATTATATTATGTATCTGGTTTTTTTATCTTGAGTTTGGCATAATATGTCCCAAGAGGACTCAATGCCACAAAACCAAATCCAATCCAATCCAATCCCTCCACTTTGAGTTGGTTTCGCCTGTTTCTCTCATTTCCTTTCCCAACACCTTCCCCTTCACCCTCCACTGTTAGTTTCAGCTTGACTTTAATAAACTTTGATGGCTTTTACAAACTTGGTACAAAAACGGGTATTTTTCAACAATTATATGCACAATATGAATTTAGTGTTTGCAAAGAGAGATTTTTAACGAAAGTAGATGTCCCTGCTGTAGAAATATCCTTACGTCAAACATCAATAAAACAATCCCTTGGTACTGGGCAGGGTTTCCGAAAATGTGACTGCAAATCTAAATGTACCACATATAGGTGTGCTTGTCGCAAAAACAAACTGCTGTGTATTTCAAAGTGTCACCAATCTTTAGATTGCACTAATTAGTAAGCATAATTTTATCATTTGTGTGTTTTGAAAATTCATTTCCTTAATTGTAATAATATTTTAAATCGTTTGATTTTTTCTATTACAGTTTATTAATTGATTGATGATTGATTCTATCAACGAATTTGTTGATTGTATTAACTTGATTCTTTAGATATCGAAAAGTAAACAAGTAACATTATGTTAATTTAAACGTACAGAAACGTTGCTGCTGTTCCAGCAAAGATCTTATTTTCACTTTAAGGAGTGCCTAGTAGGTGATGTGCAGTCTCTTGAATATATTTTGAATAATATATTTCCTCATATAGGTATGTGAGCTACATTTCCGTAAGGAGTCGAATGAAACATGCAAAGGAACCTATAATCCTAAGACTGGAAAGTACATTTCTATTTCTTTGAAGCGATAAAAACTTAAAGTTGATACTGTTCCATCCATTCTACCAAATTGTCAAACTAATATTTTGTTTACTTGTATCAACACCAGAAAAAGTCCTGATGAAAGAAGACTGAGGGTAGAAACGATATTTTACAGATTTCCATAGCAGAAAGTATATCATCCATAGAACAGTATGACAGGGAAACAAAGTTTCATTCTCTAGAACAGTTAACTGTATGTTTAAAAGTAGAAAATGTTCCTGCGAGTCGGTAGCATTGTCTTTAGAACTGACAAATATTGCTTCTTCAAATGGACACAACAGATGTACCCATTATTAAAACTTCTCTTATCATAAATGAAAGTTTAAATATTTCTGTTTCCTTGGGAGACATAACATTAAATCAATTGGGTACGTTCAATTTCCCTCAAACTGTAAATGAAATAAATGTAATATTAGAAATTTGAAATATTATATCTGATAAAGTTGATTCAAATGCAACAGAAATTTTACCATCAATCGTTACATCTATTGTGAAACTATTGAATACTTTAGGGGTAAGTGTAAATAATGATCAACAAATTACTATCCAATTTCTAATAGAACAAATTGATTCCATTCTATGAAGCAAATTTTTATTAAGATACCCTACTGAAATGCTTATATTTTATTGTATTTTACATTCAATATCTCTTCATGCCTATAACTTTTTAAGCAGTTCTGATTTTGTTACGATTCCACACCCAAGGACTAAGCAGAAGATTTTTGCGCATCACTGAATACTAAACCCCAACTAGAACAATCTTAAGAGAATTGTTTTATGTTTATATCAAGACAATTCAACTCATTAGAATCTTGTGACAAAACAGTTGTTTTGCTAATGGACGAAATACATATTAAACCTTATCTTGACTACAAAGGTTTAAATATATTAGGAATGGCATTTAATTTTGAAAATGCTGCAACGCCTGCTCAGGTTTTTGTGATACATGCCTTCTTTGTCCATTTAAATCTGTTGTATATATTGTATCTGTAAAAACCATAAATGTAAACATTTTAAATGGAGTTATATAAAAAAAATTTCTTAGCTCCATGATATAGAATTTAAATTCATAGGTGTTGTATCTGACAACAATGCTCTCAATAGTAAATATATTTCTTTATTTCACACTCACCCTAAAGCTGAGCTCGAAATACCCGGGTGCACAGGTGCACTGTGCACATGGAAATAAAATTGTGCACCTATCGTTAAAAAAAAGGAGGGAAAACTTTTTTTTTTTAAATTTTATTTTGATGTTTGAACAAAATAATAGTATCAACCTCAATCGCTCTAAAGGAACGTAATTAAAATTCTTAAATACACAGTGCGAAAACAAAATCGCGGGGCCGCAACGAGTTTATACAGGAAGAGGGTTTACTTGTGCAACTGCCACAAGAACTTTCCAATGATCAAAACATTTTTCAGGTGGCTCTGTTGAAGCGACTGTCGCAATAGCCGTGCACCGGATACCTTGAAGAAACGAAAGTTTTGAAAGAAACACGACATATCCAACTATGCAGTTCGACGATTCAAGACCGATTTAAATCCATTGTAAATGATTTACTTATGTCTGCTTTTGCTGTCTTTGAGCCATGTTATTGGCCAAACAATGAAGAAATTGAGAGTTATTGGAACAAAGAAATTCCAAATATCCAAATTGAGAATGTATGGTTGCTTTTTCAAATTTCATTAGAAGTAATAGTTTCACAAGTAAAAAAATTGTTTAAATATTTTTATTTACTATCTACTACTAACCATCTAAACATACCCAACTAATAAAGTAGTTTACTTTACATTAATGCTATTATATTAAATTTTTTTTAATGTGCACCGGGTATATAATCTGTGCACCTAAATTAAAAAATAAATTTCGAGGCCTTCCCAAAAGTAAGCATTGTGTATCCCCACCCTTCTGATGCTACTAGTCTTTTGTTTTATATATTTTATTATTTTCATATCCTAAAATGTATCCGCAACAATTGGATTAATCAAAAAAATATAAATCAGTGCTTTTATTATCCAGATTTTAATGATTACGAAAAATATCTGCTTCTTGAAACTAACTTTGTTACACTAAAAGTTTTACACGATGTTGAAAGCCAAAGTTTAGTAAAATTTTCTTATGGGTTAACACTTAAATCATTGATTTCCCGTAATCTAGAGAGGCAAAATGTGAAGCTAGTCCTTAAAATATTTAATGACTTTGTTGTTCAAGCTCTTTTGCATCTAGGACAGGAACATAACTTAATGAGTTACAAACCAACAGCCGATTTCATTACTTTGATTTGTAAATGATGGAAAATTGTAAATGTTAAGACTCCACTTAAGCGTATACAGGATCCATTTCAAGAGTCAATATTTCTGTCCACAAATGATGTAAAATAGAATATCTGAATGATTTCTTTCCTGGCTAGGTTCGACAGTTTCACTAACAAAAGAAACACATTTAGCCATCTCGCATACAACATATGCTCTTCTTGAGATGTTTAAGTACTGTATTAATGAGTTGAATTTTACATATTTTCTACCTGGCAAAACTCAGACTGACTACCGTGAAGATCGCTTTGGAAAATATAGAACACTTGTGGGTTCACAGTATCAAATATCAATTTCACAAATTTATGAATTTGAGGCTAAATTAAGGATGCAAAATTTTATTCCACTTGTTTTAAATTCCAACATGTATGGTGAAGTACAAATTAAAAACACTGACCCGTAAAATAATTGATCAGAAATTAAGGTAAATATTGGATATTCTCAATGTGTTTTAGATATTTCTGAAAAGGATTTTGATTAAAAACCTCTGCTACCAATTTTAAACTATTTATCAGGTTATTGTGCGCGTTCAGCATTTTTTTTAAAACTGAACTGTGGTGCTTGATCAAAATCTTGAGTTCTAGATAAAACTTTAAATTAATTTCAGATTACATTCTTATTTGGAATTTAGACAGAGGTGGTTGCCTATGTCCATCTCCAGATGTTGTTACTGCTGTTACATATAATTACATAGCTGTGAAAAATCTAGTTAACTAAAAGAATGAACATTTGTTTTTGAGACAGAATAATCAAAGGGAACTTGTAATCACTATTAGTTTTGATTTAATTAATAAGCATACATTTTTTCTTAACGATGAGGGTTGATCTAATAGGCATTCAACAGACCATATAGTAAACAATTATTGCACTTTATAAAATGATACACCAAAATATGTTTCACTTGCTAAACATCGTAAACTAGAAACAATTAAAAATTCACCAACAAAAGTAACCATGCAGTCTATGCCAGAAAAAAAATCTTTACCCCAAACACATAAAAACAAAAAAATAAAAGAGTAAAAATAATATAAAAATCATGTAAATCACCAGAATAAAATTAAAACTAAAAAATAATTTTAAGGTTGGTTAATATATTTTCCTTTATATGTATGATTTTGGGAATTTCAATGTAATCAGAATTTTATCATGTTTACCTATAAATAACTAATAGAATATATATGTTTGCTGAGATTTGTATATGTGCGAAAATAAAGTTTGTAATTATTTTTATTTGTATTCTATTGTGTTTAAGATTTGATTTCCTGGCATTCAATCTTAACAACACTTTAAACTATGAAATATTTGTAAAATTCTATTGCATTTGTATTCTTTAAGGCAACTGCTTAAAGTATAACAAGCTGCTTAAGGCTGTTTTCTCGATAACCCGGGGAATATCGTTGCTCCGCGGGTTAACTCGAACTTGTGAATACGGCCGTTAGAATCGGATGCTGAACTAAACCCCGAATCATCAGTCAAGAGAACATGGTTCCATTAGTGTTGTCACCAGTTCTGATGTTCTTTGCACCAATTAAAGCGATCCCTCTTGTGTTGTGAAGACAGTGAAACACATACCATTGACTTTCTGGCATAAAGGCGATTTTCATTAACCCTTCTGTATACAGTTTCCCGTGATACAACAGTTTCCGTGGTTGATGCAAGCTCTAAACTTAACTGCCGAGCATTAGACGTCCTGTTGAAACGGATAGTTTTTGCCATATATCGATCTTGAGAAGCAATTGCTATATGTTTACAACCTTGTCCAGGCTTCCTTAAAACAATTCCTGATTTCTGAAAATGTTTCCATAGCGCAAAGATAGCCTGTCTTGAAATATTCACAATCTCACAGCTTCCATGATTGTCTGCACTGCTTCTAAGCGGCCGATAATGCACCACTTCACAGATTCTACCAAATGATACTTCGGAGCCATAACAAATCGTTTCAAGTCCTTACACATTGAAATTGAAAGATGTATTGTAGAAATTCACTCAGTTATTTACTTTGCGCAAAGCGCTATATTCAACGTTGGGTGAAGTAATGCCTTGATTTGCATATCAGAAAGCGTTCGGAAACTTTTGATTGGATAATTCTAATTAGGCTTGTCTTTCACACATTGCTTGCAAAAATGGATTACATCTATTAGTTATTTCATGGAATATAAGTATATTCGTATGTAAAATAATTTTGGACACAAGTGTTAATTAATGAGATATTCCTAACTAACTATTTTCAAAACGACTACTTTTCTGTTCTCGTTTGTTTGAAACGAGTATTCTTTAAAATTCTATTTGGTAGCATGTGCAAAAATAAAGCAACTAGTTTTAAAATTAAATGTTTTCTTAAGGGGTTCCGGGACTCAAAATTCTAAAATCTTCAATTTTAAAGTTTCTGTTCTGAAATATTTTTATGTAGGTAAACATTTTGTTTTGCAATTATAATAACTATTTTTAAATTTTCAAAACTTTCAATTTTTTTTATAAAATAATAAAAAATGTCAAAATTTTGATGTTGGGAAAAATTGATATATATTAAATATTTTATAACAAGTCACTTCATTTTTGCATTAATTGACTTCTAAAAGGTCATACTATAATTTGTCTCCGTAATTTTTGGGCAATTAGAAAAAATTTAAAAGACATATTTTGTTTAAAAACTACATAAACACACAGCATACAAAGTTCGAAAAATTGTAGAAAAGAATATTATACATACACAATTTCTGAAGACAAATTAAAGAAATATATTCGAAAAGTAAATATAGAAAATTTTGTTACTTTATGACAGGTAGTTTTAAGTAATATCGATTTTCACTCTTAATATCCTATTTAACACAAAAGGAGAAAAAGGGCGTTTAAAATTATGAAGGCTCGTTTGATTTGCATCTGCCATTTTTATAAAAACTTGAATATTTCCTGTCCTACTTATAGTAGAAAAAGAATTTAGTTGTCATTTATTCAGAAATATCTATATTATTTTTTAAGACGGTAAAAAGAAATTGTGTAACCTTCAATCGAAAGCTTGTGGGACGAAACTTGAGAAGTAGCCAACATTTAACAAGAAAAACTAACACTTTAATGTTTTCACAAAAAAAAAATTCATACATTAGAATATTCGGGAGATTCGTTGGCTGCATCAGAGTCACTGGTTAGGACCGTTGGTAGCCAACGAGAGGTCAGAGGTTACGGGTATGGTTTACAAGTGATTTGTTAGAATTAGACTTTTCCATACTTTGAGTCCAAGACCCTCTTAACAGACGAAGCAAAGAACGAAAGTATAATTTTACAGCTTGAGAAAATAGAAAGACCAAGTTTTTAACGTATGTTTACCAAACAAGTTTTGCATAACAATAATTTCAACTCGTAAACGAAGACACCTTGACAAGGGAAACATTTGCTTTATTCTAACATATATTCCGCTTTAAATATAAGATTTTGTTACGTTCTTGAATGTGATGAAATAAAATTATGATTTTTTAATATAAATATTCAATAAGTTTACAACAGCAAACAGCAAGATAAAATTGAAGCAAAGTTATCGGGGAAAAAAGCTGTTTTGAAGATATTAATTCATGATTCCTTTTTATATCATCCTCCCGCATAGCTGCCACAACTTAAACTAAAAATTGGACAACATATAATAATATGAGATTATTTCGCCAGAAAAAAAAAAGAATATCACTGCATGTGGTCAATTTTTATTTTTGTTTTGACACACGAATTTTGCATTAGCCCTCTAATCGGACAAATAAATTTAAATGGGCCGAAAAAAAATTCAATGTATCAAGCAAACATTCCATCTTTATAAAGATTTACAATATGAACTGGAATTGATTTATATGAAATAACAAAGTTTTTATGAGTGTAAAGTAAGGATTCCTCCTAAGCAACAATAAGTCCAGTAATGTTACGAATCCAAAGAAGGTTGGAGTGCACTGCAGAAAAAACCCTTGGATCACCAGGAGTTGCACAATCATCGTTGCTTCCCCACGAGGATAGGCCAGCCAAATAGTATCTTCCATTGTGTAACATCATCAAAGGGGCTCCATTGTCACCCTGGAAGTTAATACATGAAAAGCTTTAGAAAATATAAAAAAGGTAATTATTGTGTTTTTATACCTTTAATGGCAGTACGTTTAATTTTTGAAAACCATGTTAAAAGGTTTTAGATTGCGAAACTTTTCAATGAATCGTCTTAAAAACTGGCTTTTTTAATATCATGAGTTAAATTTTTATTTATTAATTAATTTATTCCATTTCAATATCTTTGTTAATATTAAATTTAGTCATCTTATGTCATAAATAAACTGTGTATGGGTAAATAAGTAGTTAAACCTTATGAGAAATGCCCATTTTTTATAAATACCCAGGTAAATACCTTCTTTAAACCGTAAATTGAGTATACCTCAAAAATAAATACCCGGGTATTATTTATAAACTTGAAAAAAAAAATTGAAACCTTCCGCAAGCGAGAAAAATATTCAAAGAAAAATTGTCTAAATATATTCTAAAGAAAATTCACAAAAACAATTTTCGTTGACTTTTTTTTCTTGAATTAATACAATAATTTTCTTAACTTTTGTACTATGGTAATAATTTGGAAAACTTTTATTTTATTCCGATACCCATTGTAAATGTATTTTAAATTAATTTTATGAGTTCAAATAATTATCTTATGTGTAGTACCTCGCATGTATCCGTTCCATCTTTGAAAACACAAATCATATTTTTTGTAAACCATCTGGGATACCTCTGGACACATGATTCTTTAGACAAAACATTCATATCGGCTTTTCGTAGAACATCACTAACAGGACCACCTGCAAATTTTCGTTTGAATATTTTTTACACTTCACATGCTGATTACATATAAATTAAAGTCTTAATCACTCATAATTAATACCAAAAGAGAATTACATCCATAGTTTTGAAAGAAACATTTATGTTGGAAAACAAAATTGATTGGAAACTGAATTTCAGAATTTCTAGTTTAAGAGTATTAAAAAACAAGTTCAATAAAACAAGAAAATGCATGAAAATGTTTTTACCCTTTCTGGTGAAGTGAACTCCACACTTTAAAATTCCTAGCCTACTTGTAATAGGTGTTTAGGAGTAACCACATGACAGAGGCATATAGTAACGCTATCTATCGATGAATAGCGTAAAATCTAATCAAATGCTTTCAATGGCTAATGGCTAACGGTACTTCAAAATATGTGGTTAGATAAAAGTTTATTTGAAACTTGAGATAAAGGTTAATTTAGAAACAAGAGCTAAAAAGTACTTTAAAAGTCTTCACATAAGATATTAATCATAGGTTAAAGACAACCATCTAGAATAACCAAACTTTCCTATGGAATGAGCTTTTTAAGTTTAACTGTATGCATTCTTATTGTTATTAGGTTTAAAGTTTATCGCAATTTAACATGAGAAGGCCTTACTGCACCATTATGTACCAGTGGAAATGGGTTCAGAAATGTATTATAGCCTCCTATGAATATTAATTTTTTCCAGTTTCATAGCAGATGCTGTTTTACAAATGAGTGAAGGAAGACCACCAGGTATTTGCTGGGTCATACAACGCGTCGGTGTTCGGATTTGAGCGAGGAAAGAACGTATATAATCTAGACGTTGTAACATGACTCGTTGCGACAAGTAAGTTAATATTTCCACTTTTCCGGTTATTTTTACATAAATAAAGAATAATCTATGGTGTTATATTTATCTTACGCGACCAGTGTATCCATTTATTATAAATCAGAAGTATATATTAGTATTAGATAAATAATTTTTCTATTTGAATAGCAGTGGTTGCGCCCTCTACCTTTTTAATTTCATTAAAACAAGTGACTTATTCCAATGATCGATTTATGCTCGTGAGACTTTATAGAGACCTATAGGGTATTGTATATATCCGAGTTGACATAAAGTATCAAAATAAGGTTCTTTAAATAAATTCTATATTCTCCTCAAAATACACTGCTGGCCACCCAAATTGCAACACCAAGAAAGACAAAAAATATCACAAAATTTATTTTGTAGATAACATGTTGACCAAGTGTCAAATGATTAAATTTATAGACCTGTGTGAAGTGTGGTTCCTGCCAAAATCAGTAGCCAGAGTAGCCGCCATTGTTGGAGATCACCGCTGCCACACGCCTCGGCATTAATTCAAAGATACTTTGGATGTGTTCTTGGGGTACAGTAAACAAAGCAGCTTCCACACGTTGCCAAAGTTGATCTGGTGTGGCAGATGGGGATGTTATCTGGGTCAATCGTTGAGCAACCATGGACCACATGTTTTCTATCGGCGAAAGATTCGGAGAGCGAGTTGGCCAGGGGAGCAATTCAATCTGGCGATTGACGAAGAACCCTTGGACAATGCATGCCACGTGTGGTTGCGCATTATCCTGTTGAAATATGGCTGTGGGCAAGCCCTGAAGGTAAGAAAGGACAACTGGCTCCAACACCTCGGAGATGTAGCGCTGGCTATTTAAAGTACCGGCAATGCGTACTAGAGGACTGCGAGAGTGATATCCAATACCGCCCCATACCATAATACCCGGTGCAGGACCAGTGTGGTGGTGCAGATCGCAGTTGTTCAGCATCCTCTCTCCACGGTGTCTCCAGACTCGAATCCGACCATCGTGGTGTTGCAGACAGAAGCGTGACTCGTCATTAAAGACAATTTCATTCCATTCTGCCGTCCACATCCTTCTTTCATCGCACCATTGGCGGCGGAGACGTATGTGGTTCTGCGTCAAGGGTAGACGACGCAATGGACGTCTTGCGGACAGACCACTCTGCTGTAAACGGCGTCGAATGGTATGCTCATATACTGTATGATGCATTACAGACTGAATGTGCTGTGCTATGGTTCGTGATGTGGCTGAGCGATCCGTCACTGCCATACGCACAATATGCCTGTCATCACGTGAAGTGGTGCACTAAGGTGGATGCGATCGAACACGTTGGTCCGTCGTACCCTCCTGCATCCAACGATTACATATCCGCATTACAGTTGTTTGGTTTCGTCCAACACGACTACCGATTTCCCTGAAAAATAATCCACAATATCGGTAGGCCACTATCCTTCCTCTGTCGAACTCGGATACTTGATCAAAAGATGATCGCTGTTTTCTACGAGGCATAATTGAACGTTTTTTTTTTTAACCACAAAAAAAACACAATTGCCGTACTTGAAATCGTTGAAATCTCGAAGCCTTAAATAGCGCTTTGAAGTGGCGCCACAGGCGCGCGTGGTGTGCGCCTGAGCGGAAATTATAATCATTTGCATATCTCACCTCCGCTAATGCATGTTGTTAATTTCATATTATTTGCATGCTTCTTTCAGGGTGTTGTATTTACGGTGGCCAGGAGTGTAGTTCAAACTTTCATTTTAGTACGGAAACAAAACGAATAACAATAAATTAGTTTTGAATAAAGGACTCTATATAAAAAACAATCTATATATATAATTCTCTTACGTGGCACGCAAAAAACACGTTATTTGTTATCGCGTTTTGGAAACATTGAGCGATTGTTTGTATACCACGAAGCCTCGCGCTTCAATTGAATTTATAGCGTTATCGGATGAAATTTTATTGAAAAAAAAATGAATTTTCGTCGAGCTGTTGCAGTTTATAATAAGAAATCGAAGAAAACGGTGGATCATTTCAAGGCCATTTAAAAACAGTCCTTTTCAGGGGTAACAATTATATTTCAACAAAACGCTTGCACTATAATTTTCGACAACAAACTCAATGAAAAAGTGTGGGTGAGTCGAGAGTGCTAGAAATGTACACACAAACAACATGCTGGGTATTCAATTTCTAAAGCAGCGCTCACATTTCGACTCAAAATTTGCTCAAAGTTTTCATTTGAATTCTGATTCCAGGGTACTGCATATTTACTTTCTGTAATACAGCAAAATTAGATTTGAAAATTATTTTTTGGAACATCATATTTTGTAAATAATTCTTTCTGCTAGGACACATGTCTTCATTAATGCGAGCGAAGCGAGTATAGGTTAGCGCAGAGAACCTATGAGGATTGCGAAGCAATCCTCCGGGGGTTAGCGAGCTTTAGCGAGCAGGGGGCGGGCCCCCTAATAGAAATAAATTAACTCAAATGTAGCACACATAGACACCGTTGACTCGATTGCGCATAAAATGTAAACACCTTTGAATTCAATATATTTTTAATTTTGAATTTATTTGTTGATAAATATTGTAAAATTGTTGCTTTGAATCTAAAATAAGACATACTCTACATTGTTTGGGTTATTCAAAGGTTAAATACAACACAAGAGTTACTTTCAGCTGCTGATTATTTTGGAAGGTATAAGAGAAATACGGTAACACTCATTTAATGTTAGGAGCCTTGAATTTCAATCAATCATAAATCGTCATAGAGTTCAACAATACAAATGCATTTTTTTATGAATTCCAACAAATTTGGTCCATAAAATATCATAATCTATCACCTGAAATATGGGACACCCTTTTTAAAAAAAATAAGAAACTAAGAAGACGGACCTTTATGTCAATAACATTAACATTTATTTATAGGAGACACTAATTCGCTTTATTTACACAATTATTCCAAGTCAAATTAAAATTTTGGTTTGATTATAAGACTCCAGGGATGGAAATAACAAGAGGTGTTTGGATACTGCTGCAAAAATGATATTTTGTATCCACATACTTGCAACTTATTCTTAAGAATGAATTTTTATCATGCGTTCTTTATATATCAGTGCTTATATGAGATAATTACTTGTTGAAATTCGTCCCCAACCGGCTGTTTTCAGTTTAAGACCAAGATAATACCAAGCTTTCAACAAAGGTAAGCATATTGGTCTGTATACATCGGGCATTCCCGTAGCAGGTACCTTCAATTTCAGAAGAGCTAGATCGTTGTTGTACGAAGTGGGACTGTTATAATCTTTGGGGAGAGATACTGCTTCCACATCGAATTTCCTGAACTTTGGCTCTACAACCGAAATTTGATGCCTGCCCAGAAATACGACAACAACCTCTGGATATATTTGCATGCCATGATACCTGTGAAAAATGTAAACATTTTCTGTCACTACTAATTCAATGCAGACCTTTCCGACAAAAGCTTAAATTCAGAACATAGAAGACATAAAAGAGTCAGTTAATGGTGCGAGATAAAACTTTCTTTGTCACAGAACAGAAAAAAAAGCTTAATGTTCAATAATATTAGCAAAATCTGTAAAATCTATTACATGCTTATTCATTCTCATATTACAATTCTTAAGCTATCTATATACTATAATCTGAACTGATATTTAATGATTTTAGTAATATGTTAAAATATAAACGAATAGTTCAAAGCTTTTTATAAGGGTAAAATGTTTACTTACCATTTTTCGAAGATACTCGCTACAGTTAAAACGTATTTTGGACTTATAAGAGATCCTAATCCTGCAAAGCTTTGATTATACACGATCCTTGCCTACGATTACAAAATGTAGGACTTAATACAAAATACACTGAAATGACACGTTAAATTCTTGTAGATTTTAGTATGCAAATAAACAGCTTAGTGTCATATTATTGGACAGGTTGAAACACATAACGGTTACAGGTAAAGCAAGTCTCTACGCATTGCTACACTTCGTAGCTACTACACTGTAAAGCAAAACTTACAGGAGGTAGGTTGGTAGTTAATTAACGTCACACTGGAGCAACACAACGAGTTATTGGTGACGGTTCGTGATTAATCTCCTAAGTCCTCAGACAACATCGCCAAATTTTGGACTATGGTTAGATAACGAGGTTACACCAGAGCTGTCACCCCACTCTCCAAACTTCTACACCATACCAACGCGGAAAAACTTAAGGAACACCATTACTTTAAAGGTAAAAATCTCAAAATTAAACGAAATAGCCGATGACGATTTACATAATCGAGAATATTTAAATAGAATACTTGTACATACTTAAATTATGGAATCGTGACTTTAGTGGTCTAGGAATGGGTTCTGTTACCACAGGAAAGCACCCGAAACCTCAATATCTGTATGCAAACGTGGTGGAGTGCCAGCATCGCTTCGAGGTGGTTATACAACCTACAATTAACCTCCTCCATCTATCTTTTATAAATTTTCAAAGTTACCTTTCGGTCACTTGATACCTAGTGCTGGTTAAATTCGAAGACATTTAATCAACGATTCAGTATCTCTCAAAATGCGTTTAGTACCATTTTCGCTGAACAGATTCGCAGGTCATTTCATTGCCAAGTTACAGCTGAAAATATTTATGTTCCATAAGTGGCTCATGGCAGCATACAGTAAGAATACAGTCAAGGGAAAATACATCAAAACATTTGATATCACTGATATCAAAATGACCGTTTCTATAATCTAAATTGTGAGACTAACTAAATAGTTAGCATCCTCAGTTATGAATGTTAAGTTACGCTATTAGTTATTTCTACTCCACCTCCCCAAAGGCACTGTTTCATGTACTTGAGTAAAACAATAAAAATTAATTTCCTCAATAAAAATTAACTTTATTTCACACACTTTGTAATAAAAACCTTTATTTAAAAAATTAAAATCGAACTTACAATCCATGGAAATTCAAATGGGTCAGCTTCAGTGCCACCAACAATCCTTCCTTCGTCACTTTCGTTCGGGATTCCACAATCTGTGCATAATGAAGAAAATTATGGCTTTTCTGACAAATAATATATTTTTCATGGAAAGAGAATGAAAGATCTAAAAACATAAAAAATAATTGATTAATGGGAGGTTATTAATGTCGCATAGGAGCAACACAACGAGCTATTGACGACGAGCTGGGATTGATCCAGTAGTTAAGCATCCGAGGACAACACCACGTAACTTTTAATACGGTGTTGTGTCCATAAATAAATAACATGATAGCAGTCTTAAGATATCTTTAGAGGAACCTTTTTATTGAATTGATCGACAAAAATTAACACAAATCCGCTGTAACTATGGCATTGCCAACAGTGTTGCCATTGAAATTTTTATATATATATATATATATATATATATATATATATATATATATAACCAGAACAATACACAAATTAACAATATCCCCTCGTGATACACTCCCACTTATATTTTCTTTCTAAATGAAACACTCAATTTCTTAGACTTTCAGTGGCAGGACAAGCTGTACCAACTAACGTGTACTTAAATCAATTGTAGGGAGATGGTTTTCTTACTGTTCTACCACACTTAGTCTTCACTACGTCAGTACATTGCTCATCATCACGAATCTTTTCCAATCCAGTTTCACCTTTATGGGAATCAAATTTAATTCTACCTTAACCGTGATTGACCTTTCCATGTTTAACCATTTCACTGGCAAATATTTCACTATGACAATCCAGTTCCAAAGGATACAATCTTTGCACAGGACGAAGAATGTCCCCTCCACCAGGTTTCACTTTTACGACTCTAACAGAGTCGTCCTTCCCAGAGAACACTTCCACCACTCGTCCCATCCGCCAGTCTAGTCTCCTTTTGTCACATCCTATGAGGTCTCTGAAATCTTTTGTCACATCCACGTCTCAAACTTGAACTCGTTTGATTTTACCTTTATTTGCCTGCTGGTGTATAAGCATACTGAGGTATTCTTCCCGAAATCTTTTCCTGAGATCCTCTCTCAAGCTCTGCTGCTATTTGTACCTCTTTGAAAGGTTCACGCTGTCTAAATTGTTTAAGTCAGGTACTCCCACCGTTCAAATGTCCTCAAGGAACATAGCTGGGGTTAGTGGCGTTAAGTCCTCCGGATCTTCAGATAAATAGTTGAGTGGCCTTGAGTTGATAACTGCTTCTGCATGACATAGAATGATACTTATCTCTTCAAAATTTATGGATGCTCTTCCCAAAACTCTTCTCAGAATGTTCTTCACCATTTGGACCACACGTTCCCAAAATCCACCCCACCAGGCGGCTGTAGGAGGATTGAAAATCCATTGAATTCTCAAAATTGAACTCTTTTGAAGTATCTTGTTCCAGTCAAGGGAGCCATTTGACTGACAGCACCAACGAAATTTGTCCCATTCTCGCTATAAATTTTCCGTGACCGTCCTTGTCTTGCTATGAATCTTCTCAGTCCGAGTAAGAATCCATCGGTGGAAAGGTTCTGTATCAATTCTAAATGGATTGCCCGATGCACGTCGCAGGTAAATAACAATATTCATGTTTTATATCCCTTCTTCAAGTGAAGTGGCTCTACCATGTCCACCCCTGTCACCTCGAACACCAACGCATCTCGAACCCTTTCTGCATGAAGGGGAGCATGCACGGTTTCTAATTTCTTTAAAGTATATCTCTGACATCGAATGCACCGTTTCACGACCTTTTATCAGTATGCTGACCTCTAAGAATCCAAAATTTTTGTCGAAGATCTGACAGGACAACTTGTTCCACAGTGGCCGGAGATCAGATGCATTTTGTGAATTAGCTATTCCACTAGTGAATGACCAGAAGGTAAAACTATGGAACATTTGAAATTATATTCATCTTTCCTTCTGATAATCTTTGTCTTTACTGTTATCAGCCAGTCAGCATCGCGGAATGCGTTGAGACTTTCAATTTGTTCTTGATAACAGTGTCACTAAAACTCTCCTGTTGTACAATTTTCATCAATTTCCGCTCGGCCGAGTGGATATCATCTACTGACAACTCCTATTCTACTTCTGAGATTTCTACAATTTGAGCCGAATCGAACAATCTATGCTACCAATCGTACTATTGTTGAGTATCTCGAAAACCGCCTCACATACCTAGCTGTCTCATGAGTGGAAAGATTGATTGCAACCACTGGTCTTTCCCTCTCACTTGAGACCTCATATTCAATCGGTCTGTTCTTTGGAGTCGGCTCATCCTTCTTTGGACTCCTTAAGCCACTGTGGTTCCTCCCACCATTTTGATTCCTTAAGGGTTTGAACAGAGCACCCTCTTGAAGGGAGATCGGCTGGGTTACTGTGCCCTGGTACGTGTTTCCACATTTCCCTTGACGATAGTCGAGCTATTTCATTTACTCTGTTGTTCACAAATGTCCCCCAGTTTTCAGTCTCCTTGATCCAATAAAGAACTGTTATGGAATCTGAACAAAAAAATTTAGGTACATCTTCAAATCTCATCGCTCTTTGCATTTATTGTGCTAACCGAGCACCGATGCAGCACACCAGTAATTCTAACCGTGGTATGGTTGTGTTCCGCAATGGTGCAACTCTTGATTTGCCCTGTAGTTGTTTCACATTAACCCCATCTTTCTCCCTCCGCTCTTAAATAAATCACGCAAGCGTAGCTCGTCGCGATGGCATCTCAAAAAGTGTGCAAGCTGAAAGATTCTCTGTATCCGAAGGGAATTACACATTGAGGTATTCTAATGTCTTTCAATTTAGTCAAGTCAGACAGACACCTGATAAATTTCTTCTCTGCCTCCTCAGGGAGCTGTTCATCCCATCCTAATTTTTTCCAGGTTTCTTGCAACAACACTTTAGGAACAATAGTCACTGGGCAAAAAAACCCAACGGGATCAAAAACCTTCTGAATTGAGGAAAACACATAATTTCTTCTAGTAAAAAAGTCACAACAACTAGTCAACTGATCAGGATCACAGAAAAGGACGTCTTCCTTTCGGTCCCACCGAAGACCAAGAACGTGAGATGGCTCCGAACCAGCTTCACTTGAAGTACTTTCCCAACCTATAAGATCAAATTGTACAAGTTTCATCAACTATGTCGCTCGAGTCACGAACCGGGAAAGTTCCTCAACACTATCAACTGACGTGACATAATTGTCCACGCAGAAACTTTTTTCGAAAACTTCAGCAACGTCATGATATTTTCGAGGGCAATTTTACAAAAAGTTGCTGAAGGCAGCACCTAGTATAAATGGGCTACAATTCAGACCAAAAACTAACCTTATGTGTCTGCGCGTCTTCATCTTACTTTCTCCACAATCACTTCACCAAAAAAATCTCTATCTTCTCGATTTATAGAGATCTGTCAGAAAGCTTTCCTTATGTCCAAAACTACTGCAATCTTCCTTTCTCTAAACCTCATCAATATTGACGGAATAGTATCCAACACATTCAATCCCTTATCCAAACAGTCGTTTAGGGAAAATTTACCCTTTTCTTTTCTCGCCGCGTCGAACACTGGTTGGATCCTAGTTGTCGAATATTTCTTGAAAACTCCACGGTGAGGAAGATAATGACATCTCCCCTCCGGTTCTTCATCTGTAACTACTTCTAATATTTGTTCCCTTTCCCATTCTTGTAAAACCGACTCATAGTCTTCATATCTTCCTGAGGAAATTAACTTCGATGTGGTGGATTGCCGGGAAATTGTCTTTTCCCGGCAATGGTCCTGTTATCCGGAAGATCTGCATTGTCCGTCCAGGGTAATTTTACCTTATAGCGCCTCTCAATATCAGTTGACGAAGCATCGTTGAAGAATTTCATCACTTCTTCTCTTGGTGCCTTTTTTACAGGATCTTCGATTCCTAAGACTTTCGTGCCCAAAAAATGTTATATTTCCTTGCTATGTACATGGTGGTACTCACAGAAGCATTAGTGAGTGCTGTGCCGTTATAATCACTGGCGGTTCTACCGATGACAAGCCAGAATAAGTGGGTTTCGTAAGATATCAAACCACATTGAAGATGTTCTTTGCTTCCCGTGAACAGCTATCCACAAAAATCTGCTCCAATAAACAGCTCTATATCAGGCGAACCTACTCAGTAATCAACAATCCTGATCTTTTCGTATGTAATTCTTCATCCCATGGTCCCCTCTAAGCCGTGGAATTTTACCACAAATAGATGGCTGATCCCAAACTTGTATATACAGAGAAACTTTTCCACTTGTAAGTTTGAGAGTGATTCTGTAAAGCCCATGTGTGGTCTTTCGCTTGTGTTTTAACACTTCCAAAAAAGGAGTGAGATAAACTTTTTCTTGCCGTAGGTGTAAGACCCATGTGCTGATACCATTCCCTTCAATATGTGAGACTTTGTGAGCCACTGTCAATAAGGGCTTGAACCAGCTTCTTTCTTCCATTGGCCTCAATATTTACAAGGATAGTCTTTAGAAGAAATTCGCTACCCTTTTTCGCTTAACTCACAACCTTCCGGTTGCTAATCCGCTGCTTTTCCAACCGGGATACATCGGGTCCACAGAAAATTGATAAAATAAAGTAATGGAAATAGTTACCAACAAAATTCACTAATCAATATGTGAATTCAAAAGTAAACTTTCATGATCAGAAAATCAAAAGGCATCATTTCGATATTTTAAATTAAAACATTACTAGTAAAGGATTCTTATTAAATACACTTGTTTTATTTCACATTGAATAATCTGCAACTGGTAAGAAACGGAAAATGGCATTTGAAACAACTCGAAACAATATTTACTTTCCAAGTTTGGTTCCACTGGTGGAGTTATTTCTTTGACATTACAAGGTGGAGAATCTTGAGTATGATGACTTATCCAGTCTAGGTATTTCGACACTCTTGTATAGCCAGATGGTATTCCCTCTTGTCCACAGTCTCCTTTATATTTCCAAACGGCCACTCCAACTACGAACCATTTCTCATCGTATTTAATTAAGAGTGGGCCCCCTGAGTCCCCCTGTGATAAAAGAGTATCTTATTAAAGCTTCAGAAGATAAGAAACAAGTATATCGTGTGGTTTTCTACGTAAGGAAGTTCGTGTGTATGTTTTGAACCACATTTAATATAAATTAAATATTCCAATGAAATGAAATCTGAAAACATGATCTTTCCGATAAATGTAATATTGCTTAAACTTCACAATACATTCAAAAACCAAATAACCACATCTGTTAACGCCTCATTCCGAATAGTAAAATATTTCTATTTAATTTATGTTTTTATTGTAATCGCACCCAATATTTCACGGTCTTAATCGTATCAGAATTCATACATTGTTATCTATCTATGTTAGTTTACTAGAATAAGTAGCAACTAGAATACAAGAACAACTGTCCTTGTAATATATCGCACTCGCAGAATAGACAGAATCTGTGTAGTCTCTTGCAGACCTCTATTCAATAAAGTTGTGTTAGTAAGTACATCGTTTTTCCTTTTCTTAAAATATTATTGCATCTCGCATTCATCGTGAAAAATATATTCGTTAAAGGAATACATGGATTTTTTAAACATATTTTTGCTAGAAAGAATCTAGTGGTCATTTCCACAGAATAAAATATTTTTAACAGGGTAACCCTGTTGACCCATTCTGTAGAATAAAATTACTCGGAAAGATTATACATTGCTCTTCTGTTTCATCAGACTTTTTAGAAATGAGTCTATTGTTTCTCTTTAAAATAGAAAGCTTTGGAAAGAATCAATTCTTCAAGGTCAAATTGGTTAGAAGTCATAGGTATACAAAAAAAAAACCGAATTAGATGGAATGAATTTTATTAATCTTTGAAAAATAATTGAACTAGCAAAATGTAAATGCTTGTAATATGGATCGTTAGCGTGTATATTTAGACGTTGGTCATTTGGACGTTGGTCACGTTGGTTATCTGTTGTTCTTGAAATTTGGGTTTAAAAATGAATTGCTTATTAAGCCTAGGAAACACCAAAAAGACGTAAAAAAACGTACGGGGTTGTGTCGGGACACAGCCGTAAACTGTTTGGTATATCAGTAAGGCCACATGGGATTGACACACACAAGTTTTGCAATTTTTGGATCACGGTTAATTGTAAAATTCAATGAACCACATTGTAAAATGAATTTAATGAAACTTAATTATTATTCCTGCTTCCTTCGACTTTTCTTGAAAATTACACAATTTAATGAGTAAAAGTAACGAATCGACGTAAAATAACCTCTCTCATAGCTTAACTAACAATATTTTTTACCTTTCGCACACTCGCCATATGATGGTGTTATAAAATTTCGCTATCTTTGAGAGAAGGATGAGCAATTAATTTGATATCTATTCATTACAAAGTTTTTTTTAAAGACAATTCATTTTCCCTGAATATTTCATTTTGTGTGGCACGATATGAACTTGTGTTTTAAGAATGGATTTGTTTTTCACTGCCAGAACAAAACTAACTTGTTATGGGTACAAACTCACCCCACAAGGTCCTTTGCCGGCCACACCACCAGCACAGATAATTGTATCTGGAATATTACCTCTTATTCTTCGATTGCATAACTCATTCCACAATATTATAACTTGCAGCTCTTGTAGTCCATTAGAAACGTAAGGTGACGCTACGAATTAGAACAAAAATATATTTTTTGACAAATATTTAAATAAAGGTTACAAATCTTATATTATTAAGCAAAAAAATTTTGGTTTTAAATAACAACTCCTAGCGATCAGATCTAGCGTTATGGCATTTTCACAGCTCGTTTTGTTTGTAATTTATAGGTATGGTATTTAATTTAAACTCGTTAGATCATTTCCTTTGTGAACTGTAGAAGTAAGTTGAGTACTGAAAATTACACAAGAGTAATTTTTATTCAAACTAAAATACACACGAAACGTCGATAACAGTCACGATTATAGCAATTGAAAGAGTAAAGAGCACATTATCTAGATTAGATAACACCTCTAAAAGCTGTTAAAAAAAGAAACGACTCTACTGAGGAAGCATCCGCGATTTTATTTGTCTGAAACAACAAAAATTCTAGGTTGCTTTTTTTAGTACATTTGCTGTGGAACAGCAACCCATTAGTATGGGTTAATGAACTTTTCCTTGATTAATTACGATAATCTTGACACAATTGAAGTGTGATACGAGTAAGCGCGGTATTATGAGATAATAGATAGTAGCTTATGATCTCAATAAAACAGGAAACCAAAAATCATAGTTGACCCAAGTGATGGAAGGAGGAAAGAACACATGCAGGCAAACTAACAAAGCTCAAAAAGCCGTTTGATGACGTTACAAAACTGCTGAAGATACAGGTGCGACTTTGTTTGCCCGAAACAGCAAAACCTCTCTAGTGAATCTGAGTACTAAAACTAGATTTATAAATAGTGCTAAATCATTACATAAATTGCTTCTTTCCGTGATTCATACTTTCAATGACTAATTCTTCACTTACTAAGATCATTTTGTCCCCATCCTAAAACAGTCGCTAAGTACGTTGGTGTTGTAAATTGTGGGTAGATCGGCAAACATGCCAAACCTACTGTCTTAGTCAAGTGAACAGGATATCTCAGCCTAACGAGACCAATATCGTTTTTAGCCGGTCTGCGTTTCTTATAACCCGGGTGTATTATGAACTTTGACACAGGAACTGGATCTGGACTCCAAAAAACGTCATGAGCTCCTAAAACTATGCCGACATTCCAAACAGATGTGAAATTTCTGCAAAAAAAAAAATATGTATAAAATCAATAATCATTTTTTCTAAGTACAAAATGTAAATAAAATGTACATATTTCCCTGTAGTTTATTTATTCTAATTGTTCTTATTTGAGGAAGTTACGGTAAACCATCTCAGAACTTTTTAAAACGCGAAATCTGTACTGCCGAGTTTGTCAAAAATTTACGTTTGGTTCGATGGTTGTTGCTTGCTTTGAAGTACGTAGGTATCTGGTACCTAACAACGCTAAATAAAGGAAGTGATCACAAATCAACTGTTCTATAAGTTCCCCTACTTTTTTTTCTAGGGTTGTGTGGTATCAGATAATTACACAGCATGTAGCTTCCACTACATGGTAAGTAACTTCAATAGTAACTTCTTGACACGCGGTTGTATTTTAGGAGAGAAAGAACTCTTAAGTAATCTATGCAAGTCTAGGAATCTTACTAAAATCAAGAAAATATGTTGACCAACCGAACTAGAGGTCAAGGTGTTGGCCTCTGGATCGGAATGTTCCTGGTTGGAATCCGTGGTCAGGACTATGACGTAAATTGTGCTGTCCATTGTTAGGGACAATGACGGATCACCCACTGGGTTTCTCTTCCAAAGAGACCATCTCTTCGTGCCTTGTAGTGGCCAAAAACAATTCCTTAGTGCCCGGCATTGGAAGTAGTGAATATTATTTCCGGTCTTGTAGTGGCCAAGAATAGTGTCCAGTGTCCGCCATAAAAAAAATAAATACGCATGAAAATCATGCTTTCGCATTCATAATAACTACAGTGGGCATGCGTAATAGTATGCCAATCTGTTAGTCTATTTGCCGTCCTTGTGGTTGTTCCGACAAGGCATCTCGCCATTAGAAGAAAACTGACCATACTTGTTGGACTATTTATCTAGTCATTTGAAGAAATTATCAAATCTGGATTTTGTCATTATAAATAAGTCAACTATATCATGACGAAATATTTCGTCATGAGTTAAATTGGCACGATCTACAAGGACGAGATAAGTCGTCGAAACCAATTAGAGGGTTAAACGACATACATATGGTCTGTGATCAACAAATTTGTCTTTCGATGCATCATTATTTCTCGTTCCCCTCTTTATGGTTTTCTTGACAAGGCATCTTGTCTTGAGCAAAACTTATCGATCTTGGAGACGAAATATTGTGTCATTAATGAAATTTGCCAGATGTTCATGTTCGAGATATCTAATCGAAAGAGAATAAAGGAAGTGATCACGAATCAACTGTTCTATAAGTTCCCCTACATTTTTTCCAGGGTTGTGTGGCATCAGATAATTACAGAGCATGTAGCTTCCATTACATTGTATATAACTTCCAGAGTAACTCCGTGACGAGAGTAGGTCGTTATATTTTAGGAGAGAATGAACTCGAAAGTAAGCTAAGCAAGTCGAAGAATCTTATTAAAAGCAATAAGCGTGAAAATATTCCGACAAACCGGTCTAGTGGTCAAAGTGTAAGCCTCCTGATCGGAAGGTTCCGGGTTCGAATCCGGGGTCAGGACACGGATGTTAACTGTGCTGTCCTTTGTTAGGGACAATGACGCACAACCCACTGGTTTTCCCTTCGCAAGTGAACATCCTTTCCGGCTTTGTAGTGGCCAAGAACAATTCCATAGTGCCCGCCGTTGGAAGTAGTGAAAATTATTTACGGTCTTGTAGAGAACAAGGATAATGTCCATCGTCCGCCATTGGAAAAATAAATGCATAAGAAAATTATGCGTTCACATTTATAATACCTACAGTGGGCGTGCGTAATAGTATCCCAATCGGTTAGTCCATTTGCCGTGTATGTTTGACAATGCATTTCGCCATTCGAAGAAATCTGACCATATCTTGTTGAACTATTTATCTAGTCACTAGAAAAACTTATCACAACTGGATTATAAATAAGTCAACTAGATCATGACAAAATATTTCGTCATGTGTTAAATTGACAAGATCTTCAAGGACGATATATCTCGTCGAAACCACTTGGGGAGTTAAACGATATACATAAGGTCTATGATCAACAATTTAGCCATTCGAAGCATCATTATTTCTCGTTTCTCTCTTGATGGTTTTCTTGACAAGGCATCTCATCGTTATCAAAAGTGACCGATGTTAGCGACGAGATATTTTGCCATTAACAAAATTGGTCAGATGCTGATGTTAGAGACATCTCCTTTGAAAAACCACTTGGATGGCTATATAAGACTTCAAATATTAAAACACGACCATCAGTAGATATCAACAATTGAGAAACTTGGAGTGGAAAATATACAAAGGGGGATTTTGATTCAGCTTTTAAATAACACAACAAATTCCAGGATGCAATGTTTTATTAATGAGTATTTTTAAAATACACAAAATTCATTCGCGTTTTCCTTTTGATGGATTTCTCGACAAGGCATCTCGTCGTTAGCAAAACTGATAGATCTTAAAGACGAGATATTTTGCCATTAACAAAATTTGCCAGATGTTCATGTTTAACACAACTACCAATATATATGAACAATTGAAGAACTTGGAGGTGAAATATACAAAGGGAATTTTGATTCATCTTTTAAAAAACAAAACAATTTCCAGGATCAAATGTTTTATCAATGAGTAATTTTAAAATACACAAATTAAATGTATTTTAAACATAGCTACGTAAACCCTAGTAATTTAAACGAGGTACTTACTGTACTAAGCAGTGTGCAGCTGTTAATACGTAAATTCTGCTTATCAAAGTTCCTCCGCAGAAATATTTATTGACATTCACCACAAGACCAGCCTAAAAAATTCATTTGTGATAATGAATACAAGGACAGTGTCATTTATTCGCTGAACTCTGGAGCTAGTACAAATCAAAACAAATTTGGATATTACTTACTTCATGAATCGTTCTTCATTTGTCGGAAAAAGTACCCAGAAACGTACCCAAGAAATGCATCCAGGGAGGAATAGAACCTGCGCATCCCTCATAGCTGAGGATGCTAGCACAGTGGACAAGCAAACTGAGCCATAACGGCCCCAAACGTTGAAGGCAGAAAATATTTTCCTCTTTCTGTTTTCGGATCTTTCCCTTCCGAATAGATCACTGTCCGTCACCAATTGTCCGTTTTGTTGCTAAAGTGCGATGCAAACTCTACTACCTACCATCCTCACACATATTCGAAAGTTCATGAATTGTAGTTCTGAAGAGGCCAGTAACGGGGCCAAAAAATAACGAAATAAATTTTCACGAGACGAGACCTTGTTTTTGATGCTAGTATTGCATCTACCTCTCTGATTGCTACAATGGACTATACAGTGAAGGTGTCAAAACCAAGATAGTGATTTCCTTATCTGTAATGTGTGCAAACATCTAGTTTTGAAGAGTCCGCTTACCATTGGAAAAGCTACAAAATAAACTGAAGAAGTGCTGCTACAGTGAAATAAAGTGACATATATTTTGGAACTGTCATTTTTCTATAAATGTCGAGGGTACTAAGTGAAATAGACGGAATCCAAATATAGTTTCATTAGGAGACTTAGAACTCGCTCCAGAAAATTTTAAATATATATATATTTATTTTTAATAGCCTTGCACTTCTATATTCTTTATTTCAGAATATTTCTGTTATTCTTATTAACATAATATTTAAAAAAAGCGTTTCTTCATAAATTTGATAACATACCACAAACGGATATCTATTTGGAGGATTCACAGTTTTGCCACCCTTTATGCGTTCATCTTCGAAGTTATTTTCTTCACCACAGCCTAAAATAAGTAAAGAAAAAATTGATGAAACATAGTGAGACTTATATATAACTGAACTGCAGAATACATAAGACATACTGAATTGAGAAATAATTTCCATTTCATTACTTTGAAGCTCTGGAAAGACATTACTTTAACAAACATTTTTGTACAGCTTTCTACAAAATTGATTCGCACTTTTTAGTTTATTTTATTTGTACTGATTTGATCGTCCCCATGTTCAACACCAGAATATGCAAATTAATTTATGTTAAACTTTTGTAAAGAAAGAATTTATAACAAGCTTACCACAAGTAGAATTAAAAAACGTTCTATTCCATCTCTTGATACATTCTTTAATGATTTTAATATAGTAAATAATCTACTTTAATGAAGTGTTCAGTTTGATCTCATATCCAACTGTATTTGTATATTTTGACGTAGAATACATTGAACATTTCGAAAACGGGGAACCAAGCTTAATTTTAGAGTGTCACAAAAAGGCGCGTAAGTACTAAAAATTTAATAACTTTGAATATAAAAAAGATATATAAATGAACGATATCGCGTTCAAAGGAACATTAAACAAAGAATGTTACAAATGCTCATTGATCTTGCGTTGGCCGATGCAATGGCAGCACAAAGTCGTGTCACGAAAACGCGCTATGCCGCTCACATTAATTTAGTCCAGCTCCGGCTTCCTTTGTGTCAGCACAACGTGTCATGGGGCATTTGCTTGGTCTCTTATTAAACCTTTTATCTCTTAAACACAGCGGCCGTGTCCCGACACAGCCAGTCCCTTTTTTCTCTAACATTGTTTGAATCATATATATTTTTTCTCTGTAATTGGATATTTTTCTGTAGAGATACAGTGATTAAGAACTAAGTGAATAAATACTTTACTTGTGAACTTACCACAGAACATATTTGGTCTAGGATATGATGGTGGTGGTGTAGTAACGTCATCTATAAAAATTAGAAGCAAACAATTTAATTTTCTCATTATACGATGAATGCATAACAGTTTCATTGTAATGCATCCACCCCTTAGAATAATACTTCTTTTATGTACCTATGATTAATTTTAAAGGATATTGTAGACCTATTCCCTTTTGCAACAAAAAAGACAAAGTAATGGCCCAGCTCTCGCGAGTTGTTATTCAAGTCACGTGCTTTGGACGAGTAGCCTTTAACCCTCATAAAATACTAGATTTGCGAGGGTGTAGGGTTTGTTCTAACCCTCAACACACTTATTTACTAAATAACCAAACGTCTAATTATATAAAATACTAAAATATGTTGTTTGAGTGACTATTAGTTGGTTGTGTGACGTCAGGAGTA
Source organism: Metellina segmentata (assembly GCA_947359465.1). Taxonomy (NCBI): domain Eukaryota; kingdom Metazoa; phylum Arthropoda; class Arachnida; order Araneae; family Tetragnathidae; genus Metellina; species Metellina segmentata. Next base: position 57,519,381 of record OX375877.1, read on the forward strand.
GGCGGAATTTCGTATGGTTTTGTTTGGTTTTGGCCTGTCGTGATCTAAACGATATACGATGTATCAAAAATCCTTAACTTAATGTTCCATAGAAATAACGTGCACTATAAAACGATTGCCGCACGCATCTCGTTGTTTTACCAGTGTTAATCAAAAATTAAGTTTTCCTATAATATTGTTTTACAAGTATTGCTCAAAGAGAAATGCTATGCGAAAGCAAGGCAAATTGACAGATAATAGTGGAAAAAGCTTATACATTGCCAGTAATCAGCAAAATTTAAAAGATAGTGGTGTAAAAACGTTTATACATAGCCAGTGAGATCTCGCTGTAACGGTGCAACCTACGTCATCTGAGCGCCCAGAATCCTTTGCGAAAGCAGAAGAACAACGAGTGCGGTTGATGAGGATGGGACTGCTGATGATGTTATATTCAACCAAATTTAAAATGTCTCTTTTAATTTTATGTCATGTTTGTCCAACCAAGTGGTGCACGTTCCTGTATTGTGTGTTTGTGTCGTCCAAGCCAATAAAGACTTGGCGGTCTAATCCAGCTACCTTATTCCGTTTATGAAACACCTTATAGGAATGCTGAATGGTGGCATACGTGGGATACGTCTCACAATAGCTAAACATATGTTCAGGGTAAGTACCCCTTACCAGATAAATTGTTAGTACTGATCAGTACCTGTCCCATAGTTTAATGATAATGGTGTATTAGACCAAGTTGAACTTCCGGTAAGCTTGTTTATATCTGTTGGGTGAAATATTGTTCATTATACTTCGGGTATACCAACATATCAGCTTAGGAATCCACTTGTTAAAAGTACATTGATTGTGATTATTATTAAACTGAAATCGTTATAATTTCCGGTAGGCTGTATAATTTGTTGTTCAAATAGTGTTAATATTTAAGAAATAATAACAAATTAGCTTTGGAATTTGTATCCAATATAGTCTTGGATTAAAAGTAAATGCTAAGCATTATTCATTTCTGGTTAACTGTTAACATTTTGTTATGCGAAACACAGTTCTGTTTCGGTAATGCATACTTAATTCAGTTTAGAAATGAATGTGACTGTATAGTTCTACATCGGACCTTGATATGTTAAATATTAATCGTATTAAAATGTTCATATATTTTTCTCAGTTTTGGTAGAATTCAGGGCTGAATTAAGTAGTGCCTCGAACAAAATTCTGAGAATATTGAGTTTGGAACATTCAACTATTAATATTGTTTTTTATGAAACATCCCGTTTCATTGAATTATATTTCTTTCTGAAAAAAATATATTCTTGCGAAGTTTAATTTTAACTAGAAGTGTGTAAAGACTTTTATCAAATGTGTTTAAACTATTTAGATACATTAGTTTTGGTTCTGAATCGTTTCTGATTGCTCACAGTTGTTAATAATTTGAAGTGTGAAATTCAAATACAAATACAAATATTGACGACCAGCTACAGGATCGAGGCCAACAAGGCTGGTCCTTTGTTTATGAATTCCCTAATTCCCACTGACTATCCAATTGTATCTTAAATTTGTATACTCCCTTTGAATTAACTATATTTTCTGGCAACGCGTTCCAACTGTCTATTACCCTATTAAAGTAGTAGTTTTTCCTTAAATCCCGATTAAAATGTGTCTTATTCAATTTATACCCATGATTATAATTTAAGCCCTCTGTGTACCCTTGTTTTACAAACTTGAAAAGCTTACGTTCATTATAGTCGAAATTTGCTAGCCCCTTTATTATTTTTGTAGCTCTGTGCTGAACCCTTTCAATTGATTCTATGTCCTTTCTCATATATGGAGCCCAGAATTGTACAGCATATTCTAGATGTGGTCTTACTAAACCCTTATATAACGGCAAGATTATATTCTTATCCCTTGAAGTTATTGTCTTTTTAAAATACCCCAATAACCTATTAGCCTTTTTACCCGCAGATGAACATTGGTGACCCATTTTAAAATACCTGTGAATTATCACCCCAAGATCCTTGACTGTTTCTCCCTCCTTTACCTTTACTCCCTGCAGACAGTACTCGGCTCCACTGTTCCTGTAACCCATATGCAGAACTTAACATTTCCCTACATTAAATGACATACCCCATTTTACAGCCCATTCGGATATCGTATCAAAATCCCCTTGTAAATTTTCTATCTGTAACTTGGTATCCACTGTCCCCCATATTTTTAAGTCATCTGCAAATATACTGATTCTATTCTTGATCCCCTGACCTATATCATCTATGAAAATTATAAATAAAATTGGTCCCAAAACTGATCCCTGAGGCACCCCACTTATAACTTCTGTCCACTGTGAATAATTTCCTTTTACCTGCACTCTCTGCTTTCTACCCAATAACCAATTATTTATCCATATTAATATTTTTTCCCTGAATCCCCAGCCTTTCCAATTTAAAATAATGCCTCATGAGGTACTTTATCAAAAGCCTTTTGAAAATCTATGTACATGATATCCACACTGCTCTTATTATCCAGCTCCTCAGTAATTTTTTCATAGAACTTCAAAAGATTTGTAGATCAGGATCTGCCCTTCCTAAACCCAAACTGATTCTTTGATAACAGTCCCCCTTCCTCCAAGTATAACATTATATGCTTTTTTAACAGAGATTCAAATATTTTGCAAATTACTGATGTTAGACTTACTGGTCTATAGTTGTCCGGATCACTTTGTATTCCCTTTTTGAAAATTGGAGTTATGTTGTCCAACTTACAATCCATTGGTACCCAACCCGTGCTGTATGTTGAATTAAATATCGTGTGAATTACTTCCCCCAATTCTTCCGCGCATTCCACTAGTACTCTCGGATAAATATCGTCTGGCCCTGGTGCTTTAGATGGCTTAATTCTTTTGAACTGGTGTACTATTTCTTCCCTGTTAAATTTGCATTCTTTAATTATACCCCCTGCAAAGGTTCCATCCTTGGGATCCTTTTTTAAATTATAGTTACCATTGAAACCCCCAGAAAAAAGTTATTTAACACGTTTGCCATTCCCACCTCGTCTTGAATTAACTTACCTCCCTTTCCCTCCAACGGGCCCAGTGTAGTACTAAATTTATTTTTACCACTTGCATATGCAAAAAATTCTTTTGGTTTTATATTTATTTTCCTTGCTAATTTTTTCTCCAAGGACACCTTTTGCTTCCGACTATTAGTTTTAAACTCCTTTGTGGCTTTCAGATATGCCTTCTTGTCCCTGTCGATACCAGTGCTTTTATATACCTTGTATGTTTTTTGTTTTAATTTTAAAGCTTTGTGTGTTTCCCCTGAAAACCACATAGGGAGCAATTTTCTAGATTTTCCTTTTTTCCTGAACGTTACATGTTTTTTTAACACCCTGTCTAACTTATTCTTGAATTCCTCCCATTGTTCAGAATGATGCGGTGCTAATAATCCCCCTTTGAATGTTTCCTTTAAATCTTCCCTTATCCTATGAAAATTTACCTTTCTGAAATTTGGAATTATCCTACTATTGATTGTGTATGCTGACTGATAATTCCTACTTAATCTGATACTTCTATGATCACTTTCTACCAGTGGCTCACCAATAACCAAATCCTGCACCCTATCCTCATCATTGCTGAAAATCAAATCCAATATTACATTGTCCCTAGTATCCTCATACACCATCTGGTACAAAAAACAATCCTGTATCACTTCCAAAAATTCTGCCTCTTTCCCATTTGTAGCTAGATTGTTTGTCCAGTCAATATTTGGATAGTTATAGTCCCCCATTAAAATTAATTCTCCTTTTTGACATGCTTCGATTAACAGATTGCACATGCCCTTTTCCTGCTCTTCACTACAAACAGAAGGTCTATATATATTACCCAGAATTAGTCCTTTGCCTTTGTGTGTATTCAGTTTCACCCAGACTGATTCTATACCCTCAGTTCTACTTTTTAACTTTATTTCCGTACAGTTTAAAAATTCTCTCACATAAATCAAAACCCCACCCCTTTCCTATTCACTCTGTCCTCCCTAAACATTGTGAATCCACTTAATTCTAAAATTTGTGCATCTTCACTGTTTGCCCAACTTTCAGTAATCCCAATGATATCTATATCCTCTGCTTGTGCAATTCCCTTGAGCTCACCCATTTTATTTCTGACACTACGAGCATTACAATAAAATACTTTTAGCTTATTTTTCACCCTTATATTGCGCTTTCCCCTTGTATTAATTGTCTTGGTATTGTTTTTCTCCTTTACATTGCACTTCCCCTTTGTATTGTTCGTCTCCTGCAATTTAGACCCTGTTAGTTTTCATAAGCAATTACTGTGTACTGTCAACCCTCTATGTTCTTCCCATCCCTGCTTCTATTCTAGTTTTTTGACTCCAGAATGTTCAAAACCCGCTTGCCAACCTCCCTATTACCTATCAGGCTTAAATGCAAATTGTCCCTGCGTATCCAATCCCTCCTACACTCCTTCCAAACATCTAAAAATCTAACCTCCTCCCTCTCACACAAATCCCTTAACAACCCGTTCATCTTATTGGCCCTTTGATTTAACCTCCCATTACCTAACCCATACCTAGGTAGTAATCCTAATACTGTTACCTCTACCCCATGAGACGTAATGCCTCTTAAAAGTGTTTCCGCTTCACTCTTAAACTCGACATTAGTGATCCTCTCTACATCATTTGTTCCCACCCACACTACTGCCTTTTCCTCCCCTTTAATTACACCTGCTTTAACTGCCTCAACTACATGTTTTACCCTGGCGCCTGGCAAGCAACACCTTGCAAAATTGCGCTTTTTACGCCCTACCATTTCTCCCAAAACCCTAACCATTCAATCACCAACCACAACCCCTCTAGTTACCTTATCAACCTCATCCCCCTGATCTACGTCTCCCAAGTCTACACATTGAACACCCTTTTTCACTCCTTCTGCAGACCTCACCTTCAAAGCCTCCAGCTCCTTCCTCAAATCACCCACCTCTAAGCAACTCTTGCATGTAAATACAACCTTCTCTGACATTGTAACCCCACTCACACCACACTTTCCTGTCTCAACCATGTTCCCACACAATTCACATTCCACATAGAACTCCCCACTGGCTCCCTCTGTCCTCATCTCCTTGAACATTCTAACTAAACCCATTCTAATCCAAAGTAACACTCAATGCACAGAAAAAGCACTAAACAAAATCGAACATACAGAAAAAGCACTAAGTCAGATACACAGAAAAAGCACTGCACTGAAACAAATATACAGAAAAAGCTGTAATTAAATATCCTATAACCTTATAGTAGTCAACTATCCGAATGAAAACAAACAAGACACAAAATATTTAGGCCCAACGAGACATACGTGATTTTTTTCGACAAATTCGTTTGTGTGTGTCATCGCGTTTATTTATAGCTTGGTTGTCCTTATAAGAAAATGCAGATTACTTCCTGTTAGATGAAAATTTGTTTTCTTTTTGGAGTAGAATTTTATTTATGGTGCTTTTGTTGGATAAAAATAAAATAGTATTTTCTATTCCTTGAATACATTGGTATATGTATATATTTTCTTTTTCTTTCCTATGTCAAAAGAGTAGTAAGGAATTTATTTTTATGGTCACATGTTCATTGCCCCTTTTATGGTTTCAAGCTTGAAAAGAAAGTTATTATTTTCATTGTGCATATGATATAAATCCTAATTCTTTTGCGATTGCTCACTTTTATATATTTAATCATAATTCAATTTATATACATTTGTGTGTGCACTTGTTTTTACAATCGTTAAAAGTGTGGATTCTTTGCTTGCATTTTAGAAAATTTAATTCAAAATTGTTTCGTAAGTAAAATTAGCGAGTTTATTAAGTTCGAGAAAAACGGCATTTTTAGGGTCAGCACGAAAGGCCGATCTTCAGCTTTTAGATGACGATATGGGTATAGAGATTAGTGCTTCGGCAAAGATAATCGATCTCAAGAAAGCTATAGAAACTCATTAGGATTTCGAAGTGCATTTTGTTAAAAAACTCTTAAATACCATTGTAGCAACAATGACTGAAAAAGAGGACCTTGAGAAAAGAAAGAGGGAAGACGAATTCACACTGGAGAAAATGATGATAGATGTACAAAACAGACCTGAACCAACAGCAGGTGGTCAAGCAAGTTGACACTTCCCAAGAATTCTGGGTGTCTAATCTGATCGGGTTGCTACCTCAGGATATGGCTAAATTGATAGGAAGGGAGTCGGAGGAGGTATGTGATGAATACGACCAGGTGAAGAAAATTTTGCTGAAACGATATAAATTGATTGCAGAAACATTTCGTCAGATGTTTACTCAACATAACAAGAATGTCGAAGGGTCGTGGACTGATTCCCTGTACTTAATCAGAAACTAGTTTCAAGAATGGATCAGGGGATTGGAAGTAGATACCTTTACATAGTTGTGTGATCTGAATATCACAGATAAGATAAAACGCCGTGTTCCTGCAGAGATGAAAGAACATTTCATTGACGAATGGGCACAAATCAAATGTCCAGAGGTTTTGGCTGAGAAGATAGATGGATATGACAGCGTCCGAATGCTGATCAAGAAGAAAGCTTTCAATCCAAAGGAAAAACCATTTCCTAATTGGAGAAATAAATTTCACTCAGAACCGAAAATTTATCCTAAGGAACCCAAGCAAGTGAAAATTGAAGCTGAAAATACGATGAAAAGTACTGAAGCATTTGAAAAACGAAGAAAACTCCGTTGCTATATGTGCAACTCAACAGTACACTTAAGACCCTGTTGTCCGTTGCTGAAAAGAAAAGAAGAATGTTCCGCCCCTGTAAATCGTCTGATTGGTAAGGAATAATATGTCTTCTTGTCACCTTACACCTACATTGGGGAAGTGAACGGATTCAAGATGCCGATTCTCCGTGATACTGGGACCAGTTTTGACGTAGTGTGCAGAAACCGTATAAAACCCGAGATGCTCACTGGCGAAAATATTTGGGTGCAACAACCTTTAGATAATGCTCCTGTTTGCTTGCCACTGGCAGAAGTAGAGTTGAAGGGAGAATTCGGACATGTAATGACGAAAGCAGCAATTGTGTGAAGTCAAGTGGACATAGGGAGATACTTGCTCGGAAACCGAACTGCGTCTCTCCTGGAGAAGATGAAGGAAGGTCCAGTTCCTCATCAAATCGAGGCTATACAGACTAGATCTTAAAAACGTCTAGTGGAAGAAGAAAATGACAGACACGAAAAAGGTGTTGAAGAGGACAAATCCTTGTCGGAAAAAATCCTGATTGAAGAAGATGATTTCTTTTCTTTTCCTCCCAGCGAAGAGTTTGAAGGGTTGACTCTCTTAAAGGTGGATTCTAGAACCCTTGCAACTCAGCAAAAGGAATGTAAAGATTTGAAACACATCATGGAGAAACTACAAAAGAAAAGCCTTGAAGGTAAGGTAGAATTTGAAATCCTATCAAATGAACTCCTCATCAAAAAGAAGATTGATAAGTTAGGAGTGAATCGAACGTTATTGGTGATGCAAAGATATATCGAAATGACTTAAAAGCTTTGTGTCAAGAGGGAACTTCTGGTCATCTAGGTGTGACGAAAACTAAAGTCGTTCTATCGAGACATTTTTTCTGGCCTCAATGCTACAAAGAAATAAAAGAATACGTCTGAACTTGTGATAAATGTCAACGGGTTGGAAAACTAAGCGATAAAAAGAAAGCTCCTATGAAGTTAGTTCCTGTGATACAAGAAGTTTTCTCGAAGATTAATATAGACGCATGTGATCCTTTGCCAGTTATTTCAAGTGGTAAACGTTATTTAATTACTGCCATGTCTCTAGCATCTAAATATCCTGATGCCGTTCCTGTCGAAGACATAACTTCTACATTTGTGGTGGACGCATTGATGCAGATTTTCAGTAGGATGGGGTTTCCTAAAGTTCTACAGTTAGATCAAGGAAGTTCTTTTACGAATGAACTTACTACAACATTCCTTGAGAAATTTGGAGTAAAAGTAGTTGATAGTTCAATTTATCATCCACAAAGTAATCCGGTGGAAAGATTTCACAGGACAGTTAAAAGGATTCTGAAGATTCTGTGCTTGGAAGCTGGATCAGACTGGGAGAAATCAATTTATTCTGCTTTGTTGGCTTTGAGAACGGTTTCTCGTGAAAGCACTGGGTTCACTCTTGCTGAACTTGTTCATGCGAAGAATTTAAGAACGCCTTTAACACTGTTATACGAGATACGATGGATCAAGAAGACGATGGAGAACCTGTAACCGAGTATGTTTTCTCTTTGATAAATCGAATGAAGTGATGTCAAGAGCTTGCCACAACAATCATGGAAGAATCCCAACAAAAAAATAAAACTTGGTATGATAAGAGAGCAGTTAAAAGAGAATTTCACGAAGGAGACCTGGACCTGATTTTTTCTACCTTAAAGGCAATTAAGTTAAGCCCTCACTGGACAGGTCCTGGTAAAGTTCTGCGATAACTGTCTGAGACCAATTATGTGGTAGAAATGCCTGGTGAGAAATCAACATCTAAAGTATACCACGTCAATATGTCGAAACCCTACTATAGGAGACCAGAACAAATTAACTTTCTTTTGAATGAAATTAATGAAAATGTGGAAGTCGAGATGGAAATTCCTTATGTGGACTCGAATCCAAACATCTTAGACTTAAATTAGATGTTTCAAGAAAATCTTCTAGGAAATAAGTTGGAGAAAGATAAAATCATTCAATTGAAGCAACTCGTGTGTAAATACGAGAAATGTTTTTCTAATGTTCCTGGAAAAACCGATATTGTTACTCGCTATATCGAACTAAGCAGTGATCAGCCACTTCTTTCGAAACCATATCGAAATTCAGCAAGGTAGAACGACATCCTGAAGTCCGAAATTCAGAAGATGTTGGCATTGAAAATTATTGAAATCGGTTTTTCGGATTACACTTCTCCGATGATCTTAGTTGAGGCGCCTGGAAAAGATCCCATACCTTGCGTTGATAATAGAAACCTAAATAAAACAACTAAGACCAAGTACTTTCCTCTTCCAAATATAGATTAACGAAATGAGACGGTATCAATCGCAAAATTTACAACTATTTTAGATCTCTCAAAAGGGTATCGGCAAATAAACGGTCCCGCCGAGTGAAAATGCCCAAAGACTCGCAGCATTTGTCACGAACTTTGGCATCTATCGTCCTTTGAGAATGCCGTTCGGATTGAAAAATGCCCCTTACAAATTTAGCAAAATGGTTTCGAAACTTTTGGAAGGGTGCGGGGAGTTCGCTGTGCCGTATCTCGATGACAATGCGATCTTCTCTCATTCTTTTCAAGACCATCTGAAACATGTAGATGCGATCCTTCGAAGAATACAAAAAGCTGGATTGATCATTAAACCTTCAGAGTGCAAGTTTGCACAAGGTCAAGTTCAGTAACTTGGACATAATGTGGGTGAAGGATGTAGAAAACCGATGGGCATAAAAATTGAAGCCATTAAAACATTTTCTCCGCCTAGAACTAAAACTGATGTGAGAGCCTTTTTAGGACTAGCGGGATATTACAGCAGTTATATCCCTATGTTTTGTTTAATTGCATCTCCTTTGACAGACACTTTGAAGGGTAAGATTCGAAAGGAACTATAAGCTCGACTAAGGAATGTGACGACGCTTTTGTCACCCTTAAGAAAGCTCTTTCTAACTTTCCTATCCTGTATGCACCCGACCATAAAAGAACATTTATCTTACAAACTGATGCGTCTGACTTGGGCATGGGAGCCATTTTATCTCCAGCATTCAGAAGATGGTTCCGAACATCCTACTGTTTACCTCAGCAAGAAATTTTCCAACGTGGAGAAAAGGTACAGTGTGAGTGAGAAATAATGTGCTGTTATTATCTTTGCTGTGAAAAAACTCAAATGTTACCTCGACGGTAAATCATTTACAATTGTGACTGATCATAATCCACTGGTTGGGTTGAATAGCAACGCAGGCACGAATGCCCGTCTTATGCGTTGGTCTTTGGCTTTACAACCTTATGACTTTGAGCTTAAACATAGAAGTGGTTCTCTGCACAAAAATGCAAACGGATTAAGCAGGATCCTCAATCTTGGCGATCCTGATTGAACTTGTAAATGTTGTAATTGTTAGTATTTAGTCATTTATATGAAGTTTTACAACTTAAGTCATAATTCATTATATTCGTATCTTACTTTCGTTTTTAAATGTTTGTTAATATTTGTGTAGGTTTGGTACTGATCGAATCTGGTAAGTGTGGTACTAGACCTATCGTCATGTTGTTTTCATATTTAAAGATTTTTAACTTTTGACTTTCTTTGGTTGGAGACCTGCAGAAAGTGTTTCCAGAGGGGAATAATCTCCTGTAACGTAGCGACCTACGTCATCATGAGCTCCCAGAATCCTTTGCGAAAGCAGAAGAAGAACAACGAGTGCGGTTGGTGCGGATGGGACCGGCTGATGACGTTATATTCAAACAAATTTAAAATGTCTTTCTTTTAATTGAATGTCATGTTTGTTCGTCCAAGTGGTGCACGTTCCTGTATTGTGTGTTTGTGTAGTCCAAGTTAATAAAGACTTGACGATCTAATGCAGCTACCTTATTCCGTTTATGAAACACCTCACAACGCACTGTCAGATTTTAAAAAACATATCAATGAAATTTGACCAAATTAAATAAATTTTGTTACTCTCCCATCGTATGATGGGACCATTTATCCCAGGTTTTAAATAATTCATATATTCTTTCAGCCTTTAGAAATATTATATTTGTCCTTTCCTTGGGATTCTTCCGAACATTGAACATTGATCCCTTAGATTAAAGTCCTTTTGAAAGATTCTATTGCTTCTTTCATAAAGAATTTTTTGGAAAGATTATATTGCTCCTTTTCTAGGAATAAAATTCTTTGGAAACATTTTATTGCTCTTTTCTTTAAAATAGAAATATTCTATTGGTGAGGAAGGTAAGAATTGGTTAGTCCTATAGTAAAGACTACCAGTTCCAGGGTGTAATTATACGTGGGGTTAAATTAGGTGATAGATTGAAACATTGAGAAAGCTCTTTAACAGCTGGCAGATTTAGCAGAGTTCCTAGTTCAAAGTTTATTGTTCCGTGCCTAAACTATAACGGTGAGAACTAGGGATGCGACATCGATGTCGATGTTTTCAAAACATCGATGTTTTTTAAAAAACATCGATGTATTTAACATCGATGTATTGGGGTCGATGTTTTGGTAACATCGATGTTTATACTTGTCGATGTTTTTACGTTGTCGATGTTTTATTTTTAAATGAAAAAGTACCGTTATAAAAATTTTAAAAATAACCAAGTAGCATAATTTTCATAATTAGCAAATTGAACATACTTTTAGGCCAAAGTGACCAATGATGAAGGGTCTGAAAGTAGGGATGCGACATCGATGTCGATGTTTTCTAAACATTGATGTTTTGGAAAAATATACGATGTATTGGAGCCGATGTAGCATCACAAGTTGCTAAACCAGTTTTAAGAAATGGGGAAACAAGTTTAAATACACTGAATTTTAAAAACATCGATGGTTTGGGGGCGATGTATTATCAACATCGATGTTTTGCTGTCGATGTAGCATCACAAGTTGCTAAACCAGTGTTCAGAAAAGGGGGGAAAAGTTTAAATACACTGAATTTTAAAAACATCGATGTTTTGGATCGATGTATTATCAACATCGATGTTTTAATTTTGAACATCGATGTTTTGCTATCGATGTCGCATCCCTAGTGAGAACTATTTGAGTTAGAAAACCATCCACGATTATTGGCATGCAAGCTCTTGCGTTTAGCAGTCTTTTTCTAACGACCTTCTAACCTTTTCGAAAGTCTGTGTACTCAAGGTCAATTACCTTCTCGTCTGAACTACACTACACTTTAATCGTATCACAAGATGAAAAAACTGTGCTACCTGAATCAGTGACAACAAAAGATGCACTGAATCCTTTCCCCTCATGACAACAGTCTGTGCGAAACATGAAAATCATCGAATTCTCTGAAGAGACCATGGATTCGGGTCGTTCAATGTGACAGTACCTGAAATAGAAATCAATTATGTCATTATGTGTGTCCCCTTTGATAATCTTAATACATTTCTAAATAATATGTCTGCATTGCTCTTGCTTTTTTTCATTTCGGACACCTAAGGAGCCGAGCCCGGAAAAAAAACTTGCAGCTGATTGTCTACAGAGTTTAGACAAAAGATTTATTCTACGCTTTTTTTATGCAAAATTTGAATAAAAATGCAAATAAATATAGTAGAACTCCAACTGTACGAACTCCAGTTATTCGGATCGGTTTGAGAGAAAACGAAATTAGCAAAATCCGCATTTTAAAACTTTGTTACCCAAGCAACTAGTAAATAAATGTTTTTCATTATTTACTTCGTGTTGTTCGTGCTGAAATTTCCTGTTAAGCTGACCACTAGGTAATCTTGGGCACAAAAGGGTTGTTCTGCCCGGATATCAAAAGTGTCACTGAAACTGACTCGAATTCTTTTTCCTTCCGGTACCTGAAATTAAAAAATCTACCTAGAAATAGAATTCAGGAAGCATAAAAATAGTTCCTATCGTAATGGGGAAATATTTTTCGTATATGCTCTCACAAATCGGATCTTTTAATTTATCTGCCTGTTATGTCGAGAAAACGATTTTTCTTGTGAAGGTCGATTTGTATTTCTCGTATTCTTTAACAGAATTTTCATTCTGTATGACTGAATGGGACAAACTGAAAGTTGTTATTAGAGCTGTTCAACAAGTCTTGCATTATCTCTTTGCACACAATTTGTTGAAACAAACATTTTAAATTGAATTATGGACATGTGGTTAAAAATCGTACAAGCACTACGTATTTTACACTACCCAATAATTATTTATAATTCTTAAGCAATAACATCACTATTTGTTCGGAAAACAATTTCGAGCAAAAGTACTCGCAAGAGTTAAATATGTTTCCATAAATATTTTCAGTCCATGAACTAAGGGAAATACTGATCGCCATGCTGTCGATTTACATGGAAGATTTTACGTACATGACTGATCACACATTATATTAAAAGAATATATATATATATATATATATATATATATATATATATATATATATATATATATATATATATATATATATATATATATATATATATATATATACAAGCATCTTTACCTCTATTTTCCACACACAAATGTCATTGGCATAATATTGATTAGGGAAATTAGGCGTCTTAAATGTTCCAGTCCTGACACCTTTGAAAAGCTGCGAGCACTCCGTGTTGTATATTTCTGCAAGAATTCTAAAGCCACGCGACTGAACAGTAGGATTCGAAAAGAATCGAATTTGAAGCTTTGAACTTGCAGTCAAAATTACACGTCCTAATTGGAATCCACAGTACCTAGATAAAACAGGACAAAAGAAATTAATTAAATATTTCGTAGAAGGAGCTAATAATATTAGGTTTTATTGAAGCTCTATATTAAGTTACGATAAAACATTTTTAAAAAGAATCGAAAGATCTCTACTTAGCTATTTTTTCTGCTAGGAGATTTTTTGCTCTGTATAAGAGTTTTTTTTCTGCTAATCTAAATGTGGGTGATGGTATTGTTTCCACGGCGATACGTGTTACCTGTACATATTCCGAACATGACCTAACTACGATTTCATCATTCGCGAATAAAACAATCCAACGAACGAATTTGGAATTGATGCATGATAGTTTATTGGTCAACCTCAATCACATTAAACCCTAAAAGGACGATAAGTTACATTTTAAGCTAATGTACAATATAATGTGAGGGTAGTTGACTAGCGAATTTACTTGAATTTTCAAAACATGTTTGAATTTATTCTCTACTTTAATTAGTTGCAGAGATATTAAAATTTTAATCATGGTGTTTGAACCAGAAGTATGTATGGAAAAACGCGGAAATGGCCGTTAAAAGACCTAAAACCTGTCAAAATTTTGAATTAAAAACTTATTTTTTGCAAATGTAATTTTAGAAAGGTTTTTAAAATGTTTAAATGGTTTCTCTGAATATTGTTTGAAATATTGTGAGCGCTTTGGAAGCGAAGTTCCTACGAGTTAAATAATTCTTTTCGAAGAATGGATTAGGGGGTGGTGTGAGTGGGGGGTTCTTAGTATCTCTAAATATGAAGAATTGAAAGATCTCATTATGGCGGATCAAATTAAAAGGAAATTATCGTTTGAAATGCGCGAGCATTTTATTGATGAATTAACGAAATTGAATAAAGTAGCCGAATTAGTGAATAAATTGGATGAGTACGAGGCGGCACAGTTCTATCTAAAAAGACCGGGAGCTAGAGGTTTGAAATCAGCTGAAACACAAAGCCATCAGCGCTCCAAGACATTCAATGACAGACCGTAGATCGTCCGTGCTCATCAAAGTGTTACTAACCAACATATTAAATGTGTTTCATGTATGAAATTGGTCATAGAATTTCAGAGTGTCCAAATAAGTATAAAGGAATTAAATGTTTAAAGTGTAATGAATATGGACACCGCAAATTCAAATGTAATAAATGTGAAAAAACTGATATAAATGAAGAAAATAAAGTTTTAATTAATAAGTCCAGTCATCATGAATATAAGTTGTACAAATGTCTTAAAATTAAAAGTAAATATGTTGATGCTTTAATTGATACGGGATCAGATTTATCTAGTTTGAAATATGATTTTTATATGCAAATTGGTGCACCAAAATTAACCCCTTGTGACATCATGGTATTGGAAATCAAAGTGTAAAATCACTTGGTTATTTTTGTGTTGACACTTTTAATATTCTCACTGAGTTTGTTGTTATTGAAAACTTATGTTGTAATATTGTGATTGGTATGGACGTAATTAACAAACTTAATATTTCAATATCAGGAAATGATTTAAGGATTTTGAGCTTTCGAGAAGGTTCTATTAATCTTTATTTTATACACGCATTGGAAGTGAAAGAGTCGGAAAAAATAAAAGCTAAACGTTTTGATAGACCCCATACAGGAAGTAAAAGAATTTAAAAAAAAACCGAGTTGCCAAAATGGCACCACTGTTTTGGAATCCGAAAGTTATGAAAAGCAGAAGTTCGGTATCCCCTCCCAAGTGTGAACTATTATTAATATTCCAATGATAGGCGTTGCGTCATCTTGTGTACAGGATGTTAGAGAAAATGATTTAACTTATAATCCCTTATCCGAATTGCCGATTTCCTTGATGGATGAAATTGAATTACAACATATTAAAGATGCTAAAATAAGAAACGAGTTAGATATTTTGATTAGAGAATATAAGCCACATAAAATTAAAGACACAGGAATAAAAATGACTTTAATTTTAACTGATGATGTTCCGATTTCTCAGAGACCGCATCGAATGTCTTTAAAAGAATAGAAAATAGTTGAGGAACAAATACAAGTCTGGTTAAAAGACAGAATAATTAAACCCTCCTGTTCTAACTACACTTCATCCATTGTTTTGTGTAAAAAAAGGGTAATAATTCATACAGATTGTGCGTTGATTATCGATCGGTTAATTGAAAATTAATCAAGGATGAGCACCCACTCCCATTAAGTCAAGACGTTTTAGATTGCTTTTGAAACGCACAGGTATTTTCCACTTTAGACCTAAAAAACGCATTTTTAAACATATCTATGGACCCTAATTACACACGTTACACAGCATTTGTCGCCCATGAAGGTCAGTACGAGTTCAATGTTGTACCCTTCGGATGTAGTACCTCATCAAGTGTTTTTGTGAGGTACAAACCTAAGCACGGTGTTTAGAGACTTAATTCGAGACAAGACTTTAATAATTTTCATAGGATGATATTGTTATACCTTCCATTGATGAACAAGAAGGGTTGGAAAAAATTAAAAGGGTTAGAAGGTTGCGTCAGAATACGGCATAATAATAAAATTTTAAAAGTGTCAATGTCTTCAACATAAGATAGAATTTCTGGGATACGTTATCGAGGGCTGCAAAATTCAACCTTCCCCTGCCAAGACGCTTGCAATGAAAAATTTTCCACAAACCAAAAATGCTAAAACAAGTCATGAGTTTTTTGGGTCTTTGCTCTTACTTCCGACAATTTGTCGGTAGATTTTCAAGAATTGCAAAACCATTAAGTGACCTGCTTCGAAATAATGTCGAATGGACATTTGGCTCTGAGCAAGTCGTAGCTTTTAAAAGGCTAAAGGAAATTCTCTCAAGTTGTCCGGTATTGCATCTCTTTAGGTAAGGAGCAGCCTTAGAATTACATACGAATGCTAGTATCCACGGCTTAGGAGCTGTTTTGCTTCAGGGGTTAGGCCACTATAGGATTTTTAAAGAATCGACTTTTTTACTGTTTTAAATGGTCCCTTAGGACCTTAAAAATGATATCGCAAAAGATAGTGGCTGGTAAATATCTCTAAGTAAATGTTTTTCAAAGTATAGTACAAGGCTGCCAGGCTGCGTTTTTAGACAATTGCTTGTTTCATCTTTAGAAACGCCGGTTTCAGTCAGTTTCGTACAGTTAAACATTCGAGAAGGACGCTATTTGAGGAACGTTTGTTTTTTACCGATAATTGTGCTAACATTTTGTTTTTGTTTTGTGAGTGTTATTGATTTGTTTTTATAATGAGTGACACAAAGTGTATTGTGGTCAAAAGGTGCAAAAGAGACACGTATATACAGCAAGAGACCGAAAATACCTGGAACAAGACCGCTGAATCGACACTAGTTAGATACATTAAGTGAATTGAATGTTAGTACATCTGCAAAAAAATTGAAGCAATCGGAAGATATGTACGATATTGAAGTGAATCCAGGTTTTGGTTATCGTATGATAAACTTTATTGCTGATTTTTCAGCTATTTAAAACGTTGTCGTTTGTAAAGCGTACAAATCGCAAGTGAAATTTACGGAAAGTGGTAAGCGCGGTTTAGGATTCAAAATAGTAGTGTCCTGTGAAAAATGTGTACAGACTGAGATACCTAGTGGTCCATTTATTGAAAAAGGCTATGAAATAAACTGTAGAGTTGTTATTTCCATGCGATTACTTGGAATTGGTTTGCACGGAATAAAAAAGTTTTGTGCATTCATGGGATTACCTTGGCCTATATTTCAATCTTTCTATGATATGGTTGTCAATAGAATTTCAACTGCAACTAAACTAGTATGCAAAAACAGTATGATAAAATCAGTGAAAGATGAGACAACTATTTCTATTGAAAAAGGAGAAAATGGAATTATGGTATCAGGCGATGGTTCGTGGACAAAACGTGGGTTTACGTCCTTGTTTGGCTCAGTGACTCTTATTAGCAATTAAAGTGCAAAAATCATATAAACTGCGCAGTGAAATCAAAATACTGTAAGGCGTGTGAGTACTGGAAGAATAAAGAACATACCGAAGAATATACGGAATGGGCATAAAATCATAAAGATAAGTGCGATGTGAATAACGATGGATCAGCAGGAAAATTGGAGGTCGATGCAGTTGTTGAGATGTTTCAGCGGTCCAAAGCTTTGCACCAGTTAAAATACACCCATTATATTAGTGACGGTGTTTCTAAGACTTATAAGGGCGTTACTGATGCTAAGCCTTATCAGAATGTCACAGTACTCAAGAAAGAATGTGTAGATCACGATCCAAAGCGAATGAGTACCTGCCTACGTAATTTGAAAAAGAAAATAAAAGGTCCCGCTGGAAGGGGCAAATTGACGGGAAAACTTATGGACGAACTCTGTATTTATTATGGATTAGCCATTCGTAGGAACTGTGATTCAGTTGAAAATAGGAGAAACAGTATATGGGCTACACTCGATCATAAATCATCTATTGATGCAACACCGCAGCACGATAAATGTCAGATCGGATAGGATTCATGGTGCTTATGGCAAAAGGCTAGGGCTACAAATAGTTTGGCTGAGTACAAACACAAGCCAGCTCTTCCAATTGAAGTGTATGAAGCTATCAAGCCAGTCTACGAAGAATTGACCAGAGTCGATCTTCTTATTCGATGCATCGGCGGTTATACTCAAAACTGTAATGAAAGTTTCAACTCGACTGTTTGAGTATTGGCCCCAAAATCCATTTCTAGTGGTAAAACTGTGTTGGATATAGCTATGGATATTGCAGTTTGCGTGTACAGTGACGGCTTTGCTTCAATTTTGCACATGATGAAAGCGATGGATTTAGAAATCGGTCCGAACAGCTACGAAATGTGCTTCTTAGAGATTGACAAGGAGCGCATAAAGCTTGAAGAAAGACCGCTGACTGAAGCTGCAAAATAGTGGACGATCGCTTTAAAATCCAGTAGAAAAGAAATGGAAGAGCAGGACACTAATCTAGAAGACCAATTATATGGTGCAAGCATCGCGGATTAAAGGTATTGGAAAATTTTTCATGACTTTCTATAACACAAATCTTTAAACGCGTTTATCTCAAAACTGCATTTTTCAAGTTGGCCGCACCCATAACTCGAACAATTTTCAACAAATTTTTACTAAATCTTAAAAATTATATTGTCTAAATAAGTACGTAAAATTTTTTTATATGGCATAGTTCATTTGTTATTAACAATTTTCTGGCGATTTTTCTGCGAATTTTGGAAGTTTGACTTTGGAAGTGCGCCATTAGGCCAAAAATAAAAAATAAAAGTAAAAAATGCTTCTTACTTCTCTAGCTGTTGTTATGCACATTAAAAAAAATTTAGTGACTCATCATAGTTCAAAATTTACAGTAGCTGTTGGTACGGCCATGGACCCTTCCAAAATAGAGAGGTCATCTGAGAAACGCTGCACAGCCGCCATTTTAAATAAATTATTCTATAAAAATTAAGTTTCACACTCAATCATACGTACAATAAACTTCTACCTTTGTAAACTCGATTTATTTTACATTTTTCCTAAAAACAAATCGCAAAATAGTCTATTTTTTCGGCCTCTAGAGTAGCCTAACCTATTCAGCAAGCTCATAATGGGAAATTTCATCCCATTCACTTCATCAGCAAGAAGACTGCTCCTCAACAGGAGAAGCATTGTACTTACGAATTGGAAGTACTGTATGTAATTGAGTCTTTGCGAAAATTTTGATACTGCTTGTAGGGTACTAATTTCAAAATAGTGACGTATTGCTTTGCATTTCAGTGGACTATGCAGAAAAAAAACTTACGCCAAAAATTGCTTTATGGGTATGGAAAAATTGCTTATTATCACTCGAAGAATATGATTATGAGGTTGCCATAGATCAGTCACCCAAATGAAGCATGTGGATGCCCTAAGCAGAAACAAATTGTTGATAACAACACGTGCACAAGGAGAATTAACAACCAAATGGAAGCTGCAAAACATCAAGATGATCACATTAAAGCAATTAAAACTCTAGTTGAAGAAGGACATGACAGTAAACATTTCAAAAAAGCAGGAGTTGTATACAAGTATGAGAATGGGAAAGAACTGCTAATGGTTCCTCAAACGATGCAAAATAACATCATTAGAGACGTTCACAACAAATGTCACTTTGGCGCTGCCAAGACAGGAATTTCTTAAGCAGCAGTTTCTTATTCCTAATGCAAGAAAACAGGTTGAAATCGTTATTTCTAATTGCGTACAGTGCATCCTCTATAATAGAAAACGTGGTAAAGGCAAAGGTTTACTGAATTCAGTGCGGAAAATCAACATTCCACTTGGAACTTACAATATAAACTTTTTGAAACCCCTTTCAACAACGAATAACAGATACCAACCTTTTTTTTGTCGGTAGGCGAAGCCTTTATGAAGTTTGTCTGGTTGTATCCAGTGAAATCTACCTTGGCTATCGATGCAATAGAAAATCTGATATTACAACAAGCTACTTTTGGAAACCCATCACGAATAATTTCAGATTGGGGATCAGCGTTTACATCGAAGGAATTCACTGATTCTTGAACTGATCAGGGAATTGAACATTGTAAAAAAGCAACCGGAATTTCTAGAGACAATGGGCAGGCAGAAAGAATGTTCGGTCTGCTGATTCCTGTTCTTGCCAAACTTTCAATACAGGAGCCTTGCAAATGGTTCAAATATGTTCCAAGTCTACACAGTATCACAAACAGCACACCATTCAGAAGTACGAAGCATACGCCATTCGAACTGAAGATTGGCATAACGATTAAAAATAAAGAAGATCGGAAGATAAAACGCATACTGGAAGAAGAGTATGAAAATTCCATAATGAAAGAGAGAGAAGAATGACGAGCACAATCAAAAGACAGTATTTTTAAATTGCAACAGGAAAATAGACGTCAGTGTAACAAAGGGGAAAAAATATCTAGTGTACAAAGTAGTAGATCTTGTGGCCATTCAGCGCACACATTTTGGAGTTGGGCTTAAGCTGAAGTCAAAATTTTGGGATCATATAGAGTTGTAAAAGTGTCTCCTAATGGCAGATATGCCATTGAAAAAGTGGGCGATCATAACTGTCCATGTCTACCTACTTCAGCAGCTGATTACATGAAACCCTGGCCCACTGGCCAACAGTAAAAAAAATGCACCTAAGCCTTTTTTCCCTCTTTTTGTTGTTTATATTTTCAGATATGTGAGAATGTTATTGCCTGTTTACTGATGATGAAGACAGCGAATTTGGAGGACGAAATTACAGTCAGGACGGCCGATTGTGTGGCGCGCTCGCCAAAGCCTGATATGTCCGCAGCAGTAACGGCACCTAGAGAAAGCGTCAGCAACAATCGGACCGATGTTCCCCAGACACCGAAGCTAGCAGTTGGGCAGACCGCCTATGACTTTTTAGGCAGATAGATAGCGTCTTCTTTGTCGGATATTCTTAATTGTTAAAGAAGTTTGTAAATAAACTGTAAATACATTAATTATGCAACTAAACATAAATTTAAACTTTAAGAATTATTTATCATTTGCCTTTTACGAACCCTCATACATTTTAAATATGTATAGCCCAATGCTATTGTTTGATAACACTAAGCATAAAAATATCATTAAAATGTTTCCATACCACATTTAAAAAAAAGGTTCACGAGCGTGTTCGCATAACAGAACTCTAATATATTGGGTTGAGAAATAAGTTTGTTCGGTTTTTCTGTAGAGCAGAATATCTTCTATCCACGATCTCTATTGCACAGTGCAATTGTGCAAGTAACTAGCTCACGTGACAGGTGACGTTGAAGGCATGTAATCTGCTTATACATTTCGGGTAACTTAGATTCTTACGCGAGCTGCGTGCTTGTAAACATGGAAGATAGGAACGTACATTTTCGAAACATATTACTATTTCATTTCAAAAAAGGTAAAAAAGCTGCAGAAGAGCATAAAAAGATTTGTAATGTGCAAGGAGACGATACCTTAACCATATTTGTGTGTCCAAAGTGGTTCGCCAAGTTCTGTTCCGATGATTTTGAACTCAACAACGTGTTCCGCTCCGGTTGCCCAACGGAGATTGGCTCAGCCGTTATAAAAGCTACCGTCGGTAAAAATTCAAGCTGTACGGGGGATTGCTACGGAACTCAATATACCCAACACAATTTTAGAGAATCATTTGAGACACGTTTCACCCTCAATATAAGGTTTTCACATGAGTTAACCGAACACAACTTAACTGCTCACATTTCTATCTGCGACAGGCTCCTTAAATGCCAAGAAAAATATCTATTTTAAAAATTTTAAAATTGCTGGTTATAGGTTAATAACAGTGGATTATGTTTGTTGTGGCGTGTGTATCTTAATCTTACTCAAATTTAAGTTTCAGTTTCTGA
The DNA here is from genome assembly GCA_947359465.1 of Metellina segmentata. NCBI lineage: Eukaryota > Metazoa > Arthropoda > Arachnida > Araneae > Tetragnathidae > Metellina > Metellina segmentata. Next base: position 57,541,144 of record OX375877.1, read on the forward strand.
TCGGTAGGTGTCGTGATACTCAAGTCTAAAGTATAAATACTTTGTCTTTAGATCTCAATTCACTGATTTCGTTTATTTCTTCTTCGTCAGAGATTGACGTGCTAGATCAACCCTGTTCAATTCTGCTGTTCTTAAGGCCACAGTTCAGGCTTTGATTTTTAAAGTTTAATTCTAATTTGTTGTCATCATGTTGTACATTAGGGTGGAGCGAAAAACACGAATTTCGGAAATTGAAAACGCCTATGGTGGGAATAGTTGGGGACTACCATGCTTATCAATTATACAAAATATGAGCTAAGCAAGCTATCAATTAATATCTTCAGGTGCCAAAATCACTTTGAAATTTCGAAATTTTGCCTATTTTTTCACAAAAATGATACTAACGCATTTAAAAAATTTAGTATATTTTATTTAAAGCCATGGGTGGGTGAAATGAACTTCCCTGCGTGTAAAAAAAATGTTTTACACCTAACATTATCTTAAAAAATAAAAAATTTCCCCTTTTTTTAGAGCGTCATCACCCGCGTCTCCACTCCTCTCAATAGACTCATCATTGCGACCGCGCGTTTACACAGGCGCTTCCCCTAGCAGCTCTTCGCTGTTTTTGCATTGTTAAAACAACCCAGAACTCAGCACGAGGAGGTGGCTGCATATCGAGTTCCACCCCACCCCCCTTAAAATTTCAATTTAAGTTACTAGCTTACCCTAAAAAATTAAATTGAAGTTACTGGCAAGTGGTTTAGCTTAAAAGTGGTTGATATTGGGGATTTTGGTTTCAAATCTGGGTAAAGCAAGTCTAGAAGCAATTCTGGACCAAATAAATCCATCTCGTGCCTCTGTACCAGGTACTGTACTATATGCTTCAGTTACTAATTTAACACAACATTCTACTCCTTGTGAATGGCATGGAAAGTTAAACATGTTACTATTGGTTGGAACGTCTAGAATCATAGACATGAGTTGATCATCAGAACGAGATACTGTAAGTGGTAGATCTGTAATGGAATCTGATTGCTATTCAATTAGATTTATGTAATCATCTGCTTCGAAGTTTAACTGGGGAATTTTTTTTAAACTATCGAATATTCTTTTTAACTTTATTTTTGTGTCTTAATTTTAAATTCTTCTAAGGCTCAATTCTCTGACGTGTTTTCGATCATCATCTAACATTGCCAATATAATATTTTCTGGATGGGCATGATAAGCATTTCTTTGCAAAGTTATATATATTCCAATTTTTAAATCATCAGGCAAAAATCTCGATTTATTTAAAATAACATACTCTGTTAATATTTTCAAGTTATGGGTTGGATCATCTGTTGAAACATATAACCTTAAAATTCTATTTGCGGCGTCAACCATCTGGAATGATTCAATTTTCTGGATCTTTTTGTTAAAAGCTTAATGGAATATATTTATTTGATATCCCTGAGCACATTTCGTAAAGGTTTTGTTGATCAGTGCTAAGATTCTCTAGGACAATATCTGGCAAAGTTACTTCTATCTTTCAAAGTTTGTTAAAGGCAATTTTTCACAAGATTCTAACATTTTTCCAATTTCTCCGTTGTATCCTTTTGGTCCAGTGGTTTTCCCTTCTAAATGTTGCAACAAATGACGTAAAGGTAGCTGGGTAGCTCATTTGTATGTAAAAAACAAATAAACCAATGCACAGGACGTCCTAAAAAGAGCTCGATTTGTCGAATGACTCCATTTTTCAAACCTGTATTTACTACTGTACCATCACAACAACCACTTGCATCTTAGAAAAATCGATATTTTTCTCCAAAAAAGTTAAAATACTTGTTTTAATATTTTGAGGAGACAGTTGCAGGAGTGACCTGTCCCATTTATTTTGATCCTGGTTCTAGTATTAGAACGCTATGTTCTTCTGTTACCGTCTTTCTAGCAATATTTTCTCTTTCTTTAATCATTACTAAAGTTTAAACCTTTCGCTCATCAAAGTATATTCCATATTCTGATTAAAGAGGTAGTTTTCTCATTTTTCCTTTTCAGGTAGCTACGGGTCTTTGTCCTTTCTCTTCTAATTTTAATACGATCAACTATGCTTGAAGAATCATACTTGGAAATTTTTCCAATATCCTTCAAAGCAGCATTTATTAGAATTGCTACCGATCTATCGGAAACACCAGTTCTGTCACAAGCCTGAGCTACATTTGGAAGTTTAGTTCTCGTTTGTAAAGTTGAAGGAGCATTATTATCAATGATTGTGTTTATAGTGTCATTAGAATTCTTAAGTAAATTAAAACTCATAGTAGCTCCCGTAATAGAGGGCGAGAGTATTTTGGATTGTTTTCCTTTACAATCTTTGAGCTGAACGTTTTGGCTCTCTACTTATCTTTCTTTGCACTGCAATCTTTTCTTCTAGCATTTTACTGGTTTTAATGTCAACATTTCCAATGACCAATTTTTGAAGTTAAAAAAGCTCTTTCAGCAATAAGTACTTTCATTTTGCAAGTACAATTGAGAAAGTTATTGCATTTACAAATGCTAATATCAGATAGATTTTTTTTCTGCTGATTACCTGAAGGACACAAGCTTTTTCGAGAAATCTAGTTTGCCAGTATTTTTTAATAGTTTCTTAATATTTCTATATGCTTTATGGAAAATTTTCAGCACATATATTATTTGATGGTTTGTTACAGTTGGAATCGAACTAATTCCCCATAATCTTTTAATCTCTTTAATTAAAATTGAACACATACATCAGCCACATACAATCATATATTTTATAATATTTCTGTATGTAAAGATAATACTTCATAACATCTGCATATGTTGGAAGCATGTTAGGCTTCATTATTTCAGCCATTCCAAACACGGGACATATATCTACTGAAAGTGTCCTAGGCATTTCGACTTATTCACAGTACCGTGGATCCTTAACAAACAAAACCCACACAAAACTGAACTTAAAGATTAAAATTCAAAATAAAAAATATCTAAAATAAGAAGACAAAAAAACAGCAAAATACGCACCAACAAACGAAAGCGAATCAATTTGAACAAAGGACTTAGTTTTCCTCGATAGACATGATCGGTAGGGCATTTGCAGGATGATACACCTACTAGATGTTTACAAAAAAAGTGGGCGGGTATTTAAAAAAACCAGACACCTCCAATCCATGTGGTGAAATACGAGTTATTTACCCCTTACTAATAAGCGAAGAAAGGGAAGCTCACTTTTGTAACGAGGAACGCAATGATGAGTCTATTGAGAGGAGTGGAGACATAAGTTATATAGCGCTCTAAAAAAGGGGGAATTTTTTAAATTTCCGGGATAATGTTATTTGTAACACTTTTTTTTTACAAGCAAGGAAGTTCATTTCACCCACATATGGCTTTAAATAAGATGTATTAAATTTTTTAAATGCGTTATTATTATTTTTGTGAAGAAATTGGCAAAATTTCGAAATTTCAAAGTGATTTTGGCACCTGAAGATATTAATTGATATAGCTCATATTTTGTACTAGCCACTGTGTGGCTAGTACGGCGTTGCCCGTGCTGTACTTTGTGGGGTTAGGTGTGTCCATTGTAAACGTTTGTAAACCACCGGTGTTTGCTACGCATTCCCATTTGGTTTGCTTCGCAAACCAACACAACGGATAACGCCGTGATGGCCTCGTTATTGTGAAATTGGAATTGCGAAGAGATCCAATTGGTGTGACGTGACAATTTGTTGGAGGGTGGTGTGCCAGCTGATGTGTTATGTTATAATTCGACCGAGGTTGTACACGTATATTTGCCTTATTGGATAAAACTTCGACCCTAGTTAATAGGTAGTTGTAGTGCTTGAGAACGTTAATTAAAAATTACCCAATTTTCTCGGATACTTTCCTTAGGCGATTGATCTCGGACCGCAGTTAAGAGCCCGTTGAGTTGCTATAGTACGACGTTAATTAAAAATTACCTCGGATCTCAAAATTAGGGAATTAATCCCATACCCTCGTTAATAGCCAATTGTGTTGATTTTGTGTGATGTTAATTAAAAATTTCCTCAGATTTCAAATTCGCTGAAATTTTTAATAAAAACATGTAGAATTTCTGTTGATTGTTGTATTATTTTTAAAATCCGTCTTATACGCATGTATATTTTAAACATTTTACTTCAATGCCAAAAATTGTATTTTCTAAGAATTAAGAGATTTAAGTTTTTGGAAAAGGCAGTTGAGAAAATTGAAGGGAGAGAGAAAACACGCTTTTGTACTCAAAACCGAAAAAATGAGTATCTTCTTTTTTAAATTTTACAACTTGAATGTGTGGTGTATCTTATTTTTAACACAACAATGAAATCTGCTGATTTGGGCAATACAGTATATTTTAACCCCAAATTACTTAAATAATAGGGAGACAGAAAAATTAGAAATATTTTTGTAAGTTAAGGAAATTTTGAATAGAATAGATTAATAGACCAAAATAAAAGGTAATTTTTTTTCATTTAGAGTACAAAGTGAATTATTTTATTCTTATCTGAATTTTTAAAATTAGCAATGTTTGTAGATGTGAAATGTAACTTTAGAAACAATTAAATGAAATGAAATAAGTCTGTGCCATGTGGGAAAGGAAAACAAATTATAAAAATTAGCATTTTATACTTGATTATTTTTCCCCGAGATAGTATACATGTACACTTATTAAAATAACCATATGTGGCAAGAAATTGAAGTGATATCTATTTATAAAAAGTAAAAAGGTATTAAATTCTGTTGAACACTTGACCGTGGGAGAAACACGGTTTAATGAGACCGAGTCGTATGACTTTAAGTGATTGTGCCTTGTTCATGCTGACAGTGAAACTTAAACGAACTGGGAATTGAAGGTTTTTAAATTGGAATGGGATATCAGAAGTGATGATTGGTATTCTAGGAATGAATATGTTTAAACTTGCAGCATGTGTAGTGACGATGGTGGCTTGAATAATATTTGGCATGAGTTTCTTGACAGAGTGTTGTGCCATTGCATAGTGAAGGAGGATTCAGATTCGTGAGAAGCATAATCGGTGCTCCAATATGTGCGAGAGTACTCCAGATGGTTCCAATGTGTAAAAAAACTGTGTTGTGTGTTTTAAGGACTCATTTCTGTTATGCGTAATGTCTATAGATTTGTAAATTTAAAAACTATGGAGTAATTCTCGCAAGACTTGCTTTATGATGACATTGACATATTTATTTATTTGGGAAAGATCTGCCCTTTGGCACAGCCATGCATGATGAGTGCTTTGCTACAACAGCAATATATCGATGAACCGCAGGGGTTGTAACCTTTTGGGTGTGGGCCACAGGTGTTTTGACAACTGTTTCTGTTGTTAGCATAATGATGAAATGACGGAATGAACGGCAAAGAAAAGAGCAACATGATTGATTGATTGCCAAACTTTAAAGCATCCCACAGAACGGCAGCGCTTGCTATATGTGTTGTGGAAGTGACAGAAACACGCCCGTCTTGAAAACTAATCCTACAAAAGTTGCAAACACTTTTAACAGCACTTACATACAACTCCTCTAACCCTTCACAATGCTGGCTTCTTATAGGACTGCCTTTTTTATATTTGTCGACACAAAGCTGTGATTGGCTGTTACATAACACATTTGCATAGTTCCATCTAACTCTGCAGCAAATTGCAGCCTCTCAAATTTAGATTAGCTTCCAGAAATTAACATTTTCCACGATATGCTTAACTTTTGCCAGCGAGTGTAGAGAATTATAAAATGAAGTACTACGTGTGTTGTCTGTTCGGCGTGTCCTGATGAATCTATAGTACTTCCAATAATGAAATTTGGCACATAGGTAGTGTGAATATTTTACAATTTTATAGTCCACCACAAATTTTAAAATTTAATCCAGAACACTTTAAAAGTAATGTAATGAGATATTTAATTAATATTGTGTTCCTCCGAATAGCAAATGTTCAATTGGTATTGACTAAATACGTATTTACAGTGCGTATGTAGCTGCCCCATTAATGGATATACTTTATAAAAATGTATTGCTTTTTTAAAAGCATATTAACTTTTAGTTAGCGTAAACTTTTAGTTTGGATTATCATAATGTATAATATAAGTATATATTTTTTTGTGTTTCCTCCATTTTTGGAACTGGATGACAGTTGTGCAATATGTTATTTGTTATTGCTTCTGTTTTAGAGTACGATAGTTTGGATTATAATTTTTAAAGCATATAAACTTTTTGTTTGGATTATTTGGATATCTTTTTCAAAAGCAGAGACCTGTTTCATCAATTTATAGTCGCTATGTATTCCGACATTGAATCGGAGAAGGTGTTGTACATACGACTGAATGAGATCACTCAGAGTGGAACAGTATGCACATTTGAAAGATGCGTTGATGAACGGTGGAAATGCTGCGATAAAAAAACTGAAGTACACAGAAATCACTAAACTTCCAAAAAGATATAAAAACCAAAAGTAAAAGTTTATGCTTTTGTAAATTTATGTTACATAAATTATTAAAATTAAGTATTGCTATGCTTTCCAAAAGACACAAAAACACAGAAACAAAAAAAAAATAGCATTAAAGATCAACAAAATAACAGCATTTCGCAATAACATTTTTTTTTATTTACAGCCCCCAATATGCAAAAACGGTAGTCATATAAGAAGCCAGCATTGGCAAAATAATGTTTAAATCCAAGACTAAACTTTTTTGCATATTTCTAAAAACGAAACCGTGATTGGCTGTTACCTAACACATTTCAATACTTCTATCTTACTGTGCAGCAAATTGCAGCCTCTGTAATTAAGATTGGCTTCTGAAAATTAAACAGAAACATAAAAACAGCGGGTTTTTTTTGGCCATATAATGTAATATTGTCGGCCGTGAATAAAAAAAAAGGCAGTTATAGCGAAATGCCATAGTTTTGTTGCTCCGTTAGACAATTTTTTGTTTGTTTCTGTGTTTGGGTGACTTTTGGAAAACATAGCAATATTTAATTATGATAAGTTAGGCAACATAAATTTACAAAAGTATAAACTTTTGTTTTGAATATCGTTGAATCAGAGGGACTCGGAGAGTGGAACATTATGCACATTTGAGAGATGCTTTGATGAAAGGTGGAAACGTTGCTATACGTAAACTCCACAAAAATTGCTTAACTTCCAAAAAGATATAAAAACCAAAAGTTAAAGTATATGCTTTTGTAAATTTATACGTTACATAAATGAACATAATTAAATATTGCTATGCTTTCCAAAAGACACCCAAACACAGAAACAAACAAAAATAGCATAAAAGATGAACAAAATAACATCACTTCGTAATAACAGTATTTTTTTAATTTACAGCCCCCAATATTCAAAAAAGGCAGTGATATAAGAAGCCAGCATTGTGAAGGGTCAGAGCATTGGTGTCATTAATAAAATAATGTTTAAATCCAAGACTGCATTTGTAGCATATTTCTAAAAAAAAAAACGTGATTGGCCGTTATGTAATACATTTTAATACTTCCTTATTTCTGTAGAGTGTATTGTAAGACGAATATGAAAAAGTTACTTATGTTTAACTACACCTATTAGTCTGAACCGACTTCATTTCGTATCGTAGCATGTAAAAGTAGCCTCGCGATAGGATTTTGAGTTGTGACGTCGGCTTTGTATAAAGTCGATGTTGGTCTAAGTACACTATAGCGACAACGCAGTAAGATTATGTCAATGTTATGCAAACATTACTGATATTTTCGTGAGGCAAAATGTAGCTAAAGGGAGAAGCTGATACTAAACAAAAGCATAAAAACAGCATTTGTTTTGGTCATTTAACAAAACATTGTGGGGCGTGAATTAAAAGAGACCGTTTTAGCGAAATGCGATAATTTAGTTATTATTTTATGCAATTTTTTGTTTGTTTCTGTGTTTGAGTGTGTTTATGAAAGAATAGGAATAATTAAGAATATCAATACTTAAATTTGATAATTTAGGCAACATAAAAATGTACAAAAGTATCACCTTGAACTTTTGATATCTTTTTGGAAGTTTAGCGATTTCTGTGTGTTTTTGTTTTGCAATATTTCCATCCTTCATCAACGCATCTCTCAAATGTGCATACTGTTCCATTCTGAGTGATCTGATTCAGTCGTATCTACAACACCTTCTCCGATTGAATGTCGGATTACATGGCGACAATAAATTGATGGAACATGTGTTTGCTTCTCAGTAAAATGTTGAAATTCGAAGAGTATATCATGATCCTGTGAGCATAGAGCTACATAGAAGAAATGTTCTTAGTTTGCATAAATGATAGAAATCCAAGATTGGCGTGAGTGCAGTTAAAGCCCTTTTCAATACTGTGGACATTTTTAGGAAACCAAATAAAACAAAAATATAATAATAAATTAATTTTTTAAAGTTGTACATTAAATATCGCTTTTCTTTCCATAAGACATCAAAACAAAAATGATACAAATTTACTGTATAAAAAACGAAGTACTATACAGAAACAAACAAAAGATTGCATAAATGAAACAAACCATAAATTGCACAAAATATTTAAAAAAAAATATCGCTAGACTTTGAAAAAAATATCCAAATAATCGAAACTAAAAGTGAATATGCTTAAAAAATCAAAATCCAAACAACGGTAGTCTAAAAAAAAACAATAACAAACGTATTGCACAACCGTTATCCAGTTCAAAAAATGAAGTAAGCACAGTATAAAAATACAAATATAAAAGATTAAAAGTTAATGCTAACTAAAAGTTAATATGCTTTTAAAAAAGCAATACATTTCATAAAGGATATTCAGTAATTCTAAAAGTGAATATGCTTAAAAAATCAAATCCCAAACAACGGTAGTCTAAAAAATAAACAATAACAAACGTATTGCACAACCGTTATCCAGTAGCAAAAATTAAGTAAGCACAATAAAAAAATTCAAATATAAAAGTTGACGCTAACTAAAAGTTAATATGCCTTTAAAAAGGCAATAAATTTCATAAAGGATATCCAGTAATAGGGCGGCTACACACGCGCAGAAAATACGGATTCATTCAATACCGATCATGACTGTTGCCATTCGGAGGAAAGGGAATAATAATTAAACATCGCATTAAATTAATTTTAAAATTTTCTAGATCAAATTTTAAGAATCGGGCTGTCTATAAAATTGTTAAAAAATTCGTACTACATGTGTGCCAAATTTCATTAGTGTGAATGCCATAAATTCGTCAGGGCACCATTTCACGAACATACACACACACACACACACACACACACACACACACACACACACACACACACACACATACACACACACACACACACACACAAAAAAAAAACTTTACTTTATAATAGTAGAGATTATTAATAAGCATGGTAGTCCCCAACTATTCCCACCGTAGGCGTTTTCAATTTCCGAAATTCGTGTTTTTCGCTCCACCCTATTGTACATGTTTAGACAGTCGTTAAATAAACGATGTTAAATTTCATAACTGACTTCTTTATTCACCAAATCCACCACTTGAGTTTCTGTTTTATTCTGAAGGATATCCAATATCTTCAACTGGTGACCCGGTCGATATATTTAGTGGGTTTGTGTGATACTTTTTCACTATCGTATCGTTACGATACTACTACTTTTGCAGAATTATCGTGTAAAACGGCGATTTGTTTACGTCCCCTATTCTGATTTTGCAGCTTCATCTATTTTTTTTTGTGAAGAGGTGCTATCTCTCAACGTCGAAGTTTACAAGTATTTCGGTGAAACTCGAAGTTCATACACTTTTTCTTTTCAAGCGGAACTGTTCCCTTCAAATTTCTGAGTGCCCAGTTCTTGAATACTCATGTCAGCAGACACCGATCAGGATTTTCAAAGTAAGCCGAATAGTTGGAAATCAATTTATTTAAAGTCAGCATTGTCATAGAGTCATTAATTGATTCACCTAACTCAACGGCGATCATTCGTAAATTTTCTTTCTTCACCCCTTTAAACATGTTTCACTCTTTACTTCAATCCGAAGGAAAATAGCACATACCTCTGACTTCAATGTTTGCACAACAAGCTCTCTCCGGCTGCTAGGACCATACGGTTGGCTGGGTTTTGGTGGTGACAGTCCGTTTTAATACGTACTCAATAACTCAAAAATAGATTACCAGGCGAATCTTTATTTCTATTTAAAACTCTAGCGCTGGTGTGGGACACTCAACCACCCGACGCTCTCCAGGGACGCTCCCACAAAAGTAAACAATAACAAACCTCCTGAACAGCGATGGGTACTGCAATATGTTGGGCCACAACAAATATCAACTGCTACACAACCGATGAACAATTCATTTTCGTAATTTCCTCACAGCCATGTGAGTTGCTTTTCAATTTTATTTTATTGTTTCTGAATATCTTATTGAGTAGGGGTTGGGAATTTTATTTTCATTTTCTGTTTTTTATTTTTGTTTTTATGGACTTGTTGCAACGGAAGTAGTTTGGTGTTAGCATTTAATTGGACTGTGGTAATTGGTGGCAATTTTCAGGCTTGGTGTAGTTGATCTCCCGGCTGTTGCTGCAGGTTTGATTTCGTTTTGTTCCTGCTCTGTTTTGGTGTTTTGTTTTGTTTTTCTTGCTTTTGATGGTGTTTGGAAGAGTGTATGAGCAATTTTTTCAGCCTAATGCTGCTCATATGTAGAAAACACCATTTTATGTTGTTTGGGTCAGGCTCCTCCCTGATGACGCCCTGATCCACCAACATTTCTTTATTTTTTATTATTTTTTAAGACTTTTGTTACATTTTTTTTAGAAATTCTTGTGTTCTTGAAATTATATTGCTTACCATGCTATGTCTGCAGCTTCAGCGCGCTTGTATGGGTAGTTTCGAGTTTCGGTTTCTGGTTAATGCACCCCGGCTGTTTGGTTATTTTTTGTTATTTTGTGTGTGTTATGTTATTTTGTATATTTTATGTTGTTATTATTTACCTGTCAGAGTTAGTTGCAGCTTTTGCGCACTTCTCGGGCAGTGTGACTTTTTATTATTTTTATTATTATTTCAAATGGATAGTACAAATATGAATTTAGCGCATGGCAAAAAGGACTTATATTCTAATGGTAAGTCCTGTGCTCGGTACATGGGGATTTTGGGGGGCCCCCTTGGATCGAAATCCTGTTACCCTAACGTTGATAATTTTGACTTTATGAGTAAACTTAAATTTTCCAAATGCAGCGATAAACGTTGTAAGACTTGCCCTCAATTGGATGAGTCTAACATTATCGACAGCTCAACTTCGCCAGCCTGTAAAGCCTCTAATGTCATTTACCTTTTAAGATGCAGCCTCTGTGGTATGGGTTATGTTGGTCAAACCAGTAACTCGTTGAACTTACGCATTAACCTTCACCGTTCCAATATTAAAAATTATAACTCCAACTCCACTTTTAACCTGGAATTCCATCATTTTTCTTTACATGGTTTTAGCAATGCACAAATTACTATACTTGATATTGTCAAAGATAAAAATTGAGACTGGCTAAAGAAAACATTAACATTTTAAAATTTAAAACACTTGCTCCTTATGGTTTGAATGATCTATTTCAAAATACACAGGTTAATGTTGATAGCTGCAATACTTTTGCTTTATTCCATACGTCAAAAGAGAAAACAAAGAGAGGATGTAGAGGAAGCGGTGAAAATAAAAAACTAAACACTTCTGATAATATTCACCAGTTTGATAATTTTATAAAAAACCTGAAACTTCTTGAAAAACACTTTATAGAAACTTTTAATTTTAAACCCTTAAAAAAATTCATATTTTCTTTGAATGACGGTACGTGTCTTAAGTTTAAGAATTTACTTACAAACATTGACTCTCTCAATCCTCATTTTTTACTTTTACTCCATGATCTTTATAAAGCTAGACTTTCTAAAATTAATAAGAAAAAAACTAGTAGGATAGATAATCCAATTTATATGAAGATAAGTTTTAAACATATTATTTTCGATAAATTCAACTTTAACAGAATTGTGAATAACCTACAGAATATTTTTCCTTTAAAATTTCTTAACATAAAAAAATGCTTTAAATATGATTTACCATTGGGGAGAAAAATTTTTAATTACAATCATTTTTGCAGTAAAATTGATTTATATAGAGATAAAGTTGCATGCTTGTGCGACAACATAAATTTCAGACCCTATTTAAATGAAGACTTATGACACATAGTGACTGGTGATCTTGGTATTGTTGAAAATGATCAAATAAGAGATGTTATGTATAAAGGTACTTAATTTAGGCCCATTTATAATTTTAATAGAAATAGCATACTTAAAAGCTTTCTGGAAGACATTGATAATTTCTGTTTTATGACCTCTTCGAAATTTAAAGTCCCTTTATGTTTGTTTACAGAATGGAAATGGAAATTATATGATCATTTTAAAGATTTTATTAATAATAATATTCAATCTATTTTTGACAATACCGGTAATTACAAAACAATAAACACAGCCATTAAGGATATTCAAAATAAATTTATCATTACTCCAGTTGATAAAGCCTCAGGTAACTATGCTTTCATTTGTAAAAAACTTTATTTAAATTTACTTGATGCTGAACTTAAGAATTCAGATACATATAAATTCTGTAAATCTACTTATAATACCATTATTAAAAAAATCATTTCTTCAAATAAAAGAGTTAAAATTTCCAATCAACACATAATTTTACCTTATATTACCGTTATTCCTAAATTTCACAAAAATCCTATTAAATTCCGTTACATCACCTGTGGTAATAACCACAGGTGATGTAACGGAACCACAGGTTTAATCATATAATCTTATATGATTAAACCTGGCTTGCTACTATTTAAATATTTAAAAATTATTCTTGCTGCCATTTTTGATGAAGGCTTTACCTGGATTATATGTGATAATAACAAGGTTTAGAATTTTTTGGATAAAAATATTATTAATGATATTCAGACCTATGATTTTAAAGACCTTTTTACCAGCATACCCCTGGACAAATTGAGAGATGTTTTGAACTATTACTATCATGATTTTAATAACATAATTGATCTGGATTTTGAGGAATGGGAATTTTTGGTTAATTATTGTATTTTTAATAATTTTATATTTAATGGTGAGCATATTTACACTCAAGTTAAGGGTATTCCCCAAGGTTCTAATTTTTCTTCCATTCTTGCTAATTTATTTCTTCATTATTTTGAAAAAAACTTTTGCCTTCAGATAAATACTGCTTTTAGATTTATTGATGATTTAATTGTTTTTAATAATAGCAACTTTGCTAATATTTGGAAATCCATCTATCCAGACGAACTTTCTTTTATTAAAACCAATCTGGATAACAATAATACTGATTTTCTAGACATAAAAATTTCTGTTTCATCCGGCAAAGTTGACATTAATGTATATGATAAACGCAGCGATTTTAAATTTACAGTCATTAAATTAATATTTTGGGACTCCAATATCTCTAAAAGAATATACTACAACACGATAGCTGGTCAAATGGTACGTTTCAAAAAAATTTGTAATTCTGATGCTAACTTTTTATTACAATGTAAATATCTAAAAAACACACTTCTCAATAACAAATACCCGTTTTCATTCTTTAAAAATATTTTTGAAAGATTTATTAATATCAACATCTACACAACACATGAATAATTATTTTTCGTAATTTACCCAGAGCCATGGGAATTGCTTTTCAATTTTATTTGTTTGCTATTTATGAATATATTTTTGATAAAGGGCTGGGGATTTTCATATTATTATTATTTTTTTGGACTTGTTGCATCGGAGGTATGATGTTAGCATATAAGTTAGACTGTGTAATTGATGGCATTTGGTGGCAATTTTTAGGCTTGTTGTTGATGATATCCCAGCTGCGGCTTCGGGTTTCATTTCGTTCTGTTCCTGCTCTGTTGTGGTATTTTGTTCTGTTTTTGTTTTACTTGATTTTTGGTGGTGTTTGGGGGAGTGTATGAACAATTTTTTCAGCCTAATGCTGTTCATATGTAGAAAACACCATTTTATGTTGTTTGGGTCAGGCTCCTCCCTGATGACGCCCTGATCCACCAACCTTTCTTCATTTTTTATTATTTTTTAAGACTTTTGTTACATTTTTTTAAGAAATTCTTGTGTTTTTGAAATTATATATATATATATATATATATATATATATACACCACGGGGCTCGATTCAAATGGCGTCCAACTGCGTAATTGTATTAGAATTCTATAACCATCTCTAATTATACTGCTTCGTTTACTACTTTGAGCATAACTATTTTAATTGTCACGATTTAAATTGCTTTCTCAATTTTTATGCAATTAAGTACGGGTACTACTAAAGCTCAAGAAATAAATATGAAGCTTTAACTCTACTCTTACTTTGAACTGTCTTTAAAAGCTCTCTCGTCAACACATTGAATTTTTACCCACTACCATTCGGATATCCAAGCACTTAATGTTCGGTACTATCCAAAGACTTTAACGTTTCGTAGTGTTTTTCAGACCGGTTCATATGAACCATTTGGATAATCGACCTACCAAAATTACTATTAGAATGTGTATTAACTGCTCTCGACATGCTTGAGTGTAGCAAACATGTAATTTTTTTTATCACTAATTTTTTATTTTTTATTTTTTATTTTTCTAAACAATCAAAAGTAATAATATTTATCGTTGATATTAAGGCTGTGGAGAAACGGACACAAAGCCCTCGTCTTCACAGTGAAAACCCAATTTCTTCGGGATGTAAAAACATGAAAAAAGCAAGATCATTCGGGTCGTTTATTTCGATCATGGGATAATAATGCATATGTAATTCGTTTCATCAGAGGAAATGATCTCTCTTTATCTTTATATTACCCACAATTTTTGCAATGGTTTAGCAAAGTAACCCATCCAATATTAAATATCCTTCATATTCAATTCTCTTCTTTTAAAAGAGATTTACTCAAACATTTTATTCGAGAATCGCTTCGAACCCTTGAAATGAATTGAAAAACCCCAAAAATCACATCACTTCTTTTCGTTCAAGTTTGATTTGGTAAGTCATATTTATCTATATTTCCCGTATTTGAATCAAACTGAAATATTTTTTGAATTTTGAACTCTATTCTCTTAAAAGTTATTAGCCATTACAATAACGAGACATAAACTTTAGCAAATCTTTATGAAATCCCACGGTTGCATTTGGAATTATTTGTCATATCTTGGCTACTTGTAGGTGTCTTGTTGTATAATGTATTCCTCAATAAGAGTATATTTTTTCATGGGTTTCAATGCGTTCAAAATAAATATATATTTAAAAATATAAAGATATCACTCATTTATTAAAAAAAAGTATATCATTGCATTTATTTTTTTAGTGTCATCTGGAATATTGAAGTAAAACAATTTTGACCTCTCTATTAAACGTACTGTTATGAACTATAGGAGAAGTAATCAAAGTAACTTACACACCAACTGTTCCTGTACTATCAACTATTTCCAATCCATCGTTGGTACAGGAATCACTCTCTTCAAGCATAAACACTTCAAATTTCAACAATATTCGACTACTCATTTCCTTAACTTCATCGGAGATCTTCATCTGAAACATACAAGATTATTAAAATATTTTCCTATTTTTACTATAACTATACTTTTTAGAACTGCTCAAGCCTTTAAAAGTCTGTTTACTTCAGAAGGTAAGGGTATGAATTTAACTTAACGCTTGACAAAAACACACACATCTTACTGACTTCTATGCAAAAAAGGTTTACTTTTGTATATTAACCCCTTTCCCCCTAGAGCAAACATTTTGAATTTTTTTCATCTGGTGTGGCAATTACAAAAATTGTTTTAATCCGATCTGATTAAAAATAGACATACTTTGATTTACAAAAAATAAAGGTAATTAAGAGTTTTCAGGGAGAAAATATTCAGGGCAATTTCATGCTTTCACGTGTGGCAGCCTTCTCATAACACGCTTTCACACCTATTCAGAAATCAACTAACCCAAGGTCAACTGACTTAGCGTGGGAGTAGCTGTTCTCAAAATTATAGAATGCTTTCCAATATTTAAGCACACGATGCAAACATTGTTGTTGTAGAAGGGAATATGCAAATATCATATGACGGAACCAATTAAAATTTACTCTTCCGAATCAAACGAAATAGGCATTGGTTGAAGACGACGATTTTCTGAAGGTTTTTAGTAGACAAGTTTATTATTGATAGAAAATTTGTAAGACAATTTTTGTTATTTGTAAATTAGATACGGTCAATTATGGTTCAATGAGGACGAACTATTATCAACGCTGGTGGGATGTGGGGCGACTTGAAGCATGACAGTCTATTAAAGATATCTCTATTTTCTTTCGCGTTGACCACTCTGATTTCTCGTCTAAGGAAACAACTTCAAACGAGTGGGTATGTTGTCCAGAGACCTGTCTTCAGATTTTGACTCAATCAATGAATAACTTTATCAGTTACGTCAAATCTGCTTAACTTTTAAAGGGTAGTGTGTATTTAGGATGCGATATCGATAACAAAACATCGATGTTTCAAACATCAGCCTATATTTAAACTCCACTCCTCCCAATTTCTTAAATCTGGTTCAGTAACCACAAACATTATATCTCGTGGGGGGGGGGATTTAATTTGTCATATGCCGTGTTTATAAATGTAAACTTAGATTTGTTTTAACTGTCAAAACAAGTTTAAAAAAATTAAGAATAACAATTAACAATTTTTTTTATTTGCAAAATGAATTAAAAAAAAGAAAATAATATTTACAACAATTTGACATAGGTACCATAAGTATAATTAGATAGGTGCCTAACAATAATTATTGTTAGATATTATTAATTATTTATCAACGTATTAATTACTTATTTATTATTAATTATTTATCAATTTGTGGTGGGAAAACATACCAAACTTATTTTTACTGTAAGTTAATAACATTGGGGCCTATAATTATTTCGGCTTTAATATTAGTTCTTTACATTTTTTTAGAAAATAAGTTTGTTAACCTTCTCCACCTTAAGCCAACTTCCTTTTTCACTAAATATCAAACCAGTTAGAAAAAAAACTCTTTTTGATGGAACGGATGTCCCCATCACTGACAAATGCTTAGTTGCATGGTTATTTTTCTTAATTTTTGCTATGGTACTTTTTTCATTCAAAAATAAAACATTGGCAATGTAAAAACATCGACAATACAAAAACATCGATGTTAAACAAACATAGGCTTCAATAAATCGATGGTAAATACATGGATGTTTTGAAAACATCAACATTGATGTCACATCCCTACTTTTTAGACCCTTCACCCTTGACCACTTTGGTCTAAAAGTATGTTCAATTTACTGATTGTAAAAGTTATGCTACTCGGTTATTTTTTTCTTTTTAATTTTTAAAATTGTACTTTTTTTCATTTAAAAATAAAACATCGTAAAGCATCGATGTTAAAAAAACATCGACTCCAATATATCGATGTTTTTTTATAAAACAACGACATCGATGTCGCATCCCTAATAGGTACTACTAACTAGGGATGCGACATCGATGTCAATGTTTTCAAAACATCGATGTTTAAAAAAAACATCGATGTATTGGAGGTGAGGTTTTTGTAACATCGATGTTTATACTTGTCGATTTTTTTACGTTGTCGATGTTTTAATTTTAAATGAAAGAATTACAGCTTCAAAAATTTTAAAAATAACTTAGTAACATAATTTTTATAATCAGCAAATTGAACATACTTTTAGACCAAAGTGGCCAAGGGAGAAGGATCTGAAAAGTAGGAATGCGACATCGATGTCGATGTTATCAAAACATTGATGTTCTGTAAAAAAAAAACGATGTATTGGAGCCGATGTCACATCACTAGTTGCAAAACCAGTTTTAAGAAATGGTGGAAAAATTTTAAATACACTGAATTTTAAAAACATGAATGGTTTTGGGGCGAAGTATTATCAACATCGATGTTTTAATTTTGAACATCGATGTTTTGCTGTCAATGTCGCATCCCTTCTACTACACTCTATAACAAAAAAAATCGACGCACCAAGAAGGAGTTGTCCGATGGAGACAAAAATTGATGGATAGGAAAATTATGTACAGAATAGAAAATGATTAAAATTTCGGAACAATTGAATGATTTATTTCAGAGTTACAGTAACGAGCTCAATAGTTCGTTCAGAAGTTAAAAACTAAACCGATGAAATCAAGAAACTTTTAACTCATTTTACCATCGGTAAAACACTCAAATACCATTCTTATGGTACATCGTTTTAAAATGTTTGGTGTTGAGTATAAGAAAATATAGCAAAATAAACATTAAGATATTATACCAAAAAACAAAGATATAAAGAAATATAGAGCCTTATGTTACACTAATTCAAAGAGATCACCACTCACTTCTATGTCATAAATAATATCAGTATTATTAGGATAGTCTTCGTAAGGATATCTTGGACTGTATATGCGTTCTGTTGTATGTTCTAAATTCAGTACAAATTTATAATTCGACTTTACTTCACCTAAAAACCAAATAGACATTCTTATAGATTCGATTTATTCTGTGACAGAAATAACTATGGCACTAGGGCACACAATACAGAACGAGATAATAACTGAGTCTCAATCCAGGCACTTTTACTTTAGAGTCATATCTTCCCTTTTGCAGGGATGAATCGTGGAATATGGAGCAAAAATTACATGATTTACAAAATATCTTTCGACGGTTTTATTTAAAAGCCTCTAATATGTACCATAAAACTTGGAAGGAAGAATAGGATAGGAATTTTTAGTCTATAAAAGATATTTTCTGTGCAATATGATTAACTTATTAAAAAGTGTATATATATATTTTAAGCTGATGTTCAAGATAACGCATATTCATTTAATGATTTGTGTATCAGGAGCCTTCAGATGACGATCAGAACTTGAAATAGGAATTTTTTATAAAATGAATCCGAATAACACAGAATCCGTAAAAATAAATAACTAGAAATGGGCCGAAACATTCAATTTACAAACAAATACTCCATTTTAATTCATATAGATGTAGCCTATTTTAAAAGGGACCTTGTTAGCCCAGTTTGTAGAATCGCGCATTACCAACCGGAAGGTTGCGAGTTCGATAACCGATCCAGCATAAGCCCTTCGTATAAATGGGAACTGGTGCACGTTAAATCGGTCGTAGCCTCAAATGTCATCAAGTTAGAGTAGTGTGGAAGTTTGGATAGTGGGGTGCTAATGATGGTGATGACTCGTAATCTAACCCTATTTGAAAATTACGAGGGGGTTATCCTCGGAGCTTTCGAATCTGGATTA
Source organism: Metellina segmentata (assembly GCA_947359465.1). Lineage (NCBI taxonomy): Eukaryota > Metazoa > Arthropoda > Arachnida > Araneae > Tetragnathidae > Metellina > Metellina segmentata. The sequence goes on from OX375877.1 coordinate 57,560,446, forward strand.
ATCTCAGACCGTCACCCATTGGCAGTTGTGTCGCTTCAGTGTGACGGAAAACCAATTACCAAACAACCCATTTTGAAAATTGCGCAAAATTTTCAAAATGATTTATTTTGATAGTTTAAAATAGTTACATTTTGTATACAACTCGCTTAAATAAACTCAAATTTTTTAACTAAAATCGATTTGCACGGTATTGTAGCTCCTTTCAAATCGAATGTACAATTTTCCATACCTGTGTACTTCAAGCATCACATATTAGATTGAAGCAATCGTTTTATTTTATGTAAAGTTTTTTGGAATTTTTAAAAGCAAAAACCGAAGACTTTCGTTATTTTCTGATCCATTTTATATAAATATTTTGAAATAATGCTATGAGGCATAGTGTACTCACTTCAATGTAGCGTAATAAATATTTATTGAGAATACTATAAAAATACGACGTTGACTTCAGTATATTCCGATAAAAAGTTCAAATAATCAAGTAAGTTAACAATGTCCATGTTATATTTTTAACTCTCGTAATTGCGATGTAAGCGAAGTGCTTCATTTTCACGATAGCTACCCTAAACAAAGGGCCATACGAAAGTCAGAGATAGAGGTAAAACAAAGAGAAAGATGATATATATATATATATATATATATATACACACTGCTGGCCACCCTAATTGCAACACCAAGAAAGACAAGATATATCACAACAATTTATTTTGTAGATAACATGTTGACCAAGTATCAAATGATCAAATTTATAGACTTCTGTGAAGTGTGGTTCCTGCCAAAATCAGTAGCCAGAGTAGCCGCCATTGTTGGAGATCACCGCTGCCACACGCCTCAACATTGTCTCAAAGAGACTTTGGATGTGTTCTTGGGGTACAGCCGACCAAGCAGCTTCCACACGTTGCCAAAGTTGATCTGATGTGGCAGCTGGGGATGTAATCTGGGTCAATCGTTGATTAACCATGGACCACATGTTTTCTGTCGGCAAAAGATCCGGAGAGCGAGCTGGCCTGGGAAGCAATTAAATCTGGCGATTGACGAAGAACCATTGGACAATACATGTCACGTGTGGTTGCGCATTATCCTGTTGGCATACAGCTGTGGGCAAGCCCTGAAGGTAAGGAAAGACAACTGGCTCCAACAACTGGAGATGTAGTATCGGCAATGCGTGCTAAAGGAGTGCGAGAGTGATATCCAATACTGACCCCTACCATAATACCCGGTGCAGGACCAGTGTGGCGGTGCATAACGCAGCTGTTCAACATCCTCTCTCCACGGTGTCTCCAGACTCGAATTCGACCATAGTGGTGTTGCAGACAGAAGCGTGACTCGTCAGTAGAGACAATTTCATTCCATTCTGCAGTCCACATCATTCTTTCATCGCACCATTGGCGGCGGAGACGTCTGTGGTTCTGCGTCAAGGGTAGACGAAGCAATGGACGTCTTGCGGACAGACCACTCTGCTGTAAACGGCGTCGAATGGTACGCGCAGACACTGGATGATGCGTTACAGACTGAATGTGCTGTGCTATGGTTCGTGATGTGGCTGAGCGATCCGTCACTGTCATACGCACAATATGCCTGTCATCACGTGAAGTGGTGCACTGAGGTGTATGCGATCGAACACGTCGGTCCGTCGTATCCTCCTGCATCCAACGATCAGATATCCGCATTTCAGTTGTTTGGTTTCGTCCAACATGACTACCGATTTCCCTGAAAGATAATCCACAATCTCTTTAGGCCACTATCCTTCCTCTGTCGAACTCGGATACTTGATCAAAAGATGATCGCTGTTTTCTACGAGGCATATTTGATAGTTTTTTGAAAAAAAAAACACAATTGCCGTACTTGAAATCGTCGAAATCTCCAAGCCTTAAATAGCGCTTTGAAGTGGCGCCACAGGCTCGCGTGATGTGCGTCTGCGCTGAAATTATAATCATTTGCATATCTCACCTCCGCTAATGCATGTTGTAAATTTCATATTATTTGCAAGCTTCCTTCAGGGTGTTGCATTTACGGTGGTCAGCAGTATATATATATATACAATCATTGTCATAAAAATTTGCGCATCAAGAAATAATTGTGGGATCGTAACGAAACTTGGCAGGAAGGTACATGTCCTCCAGATATGCAAATGATTAGAAATGCAGTGTGATTGAGCATTGCGTAATGCCACTAGAGGGCGTTGAACTTAGTTCTCCTTGGGGTATAAAACAGGTAAGCAGAGCTTGTTTGAGTGTACTTAATCTTTTGCAAAGGAAACGCTAAGGTAGACATTCCGTTACGCCGCAATCGAAGACAATATGAGCAGCTTGATGATAGCAATATGAGTTCGAGAGGGGAAGAATCATCGGGATGATGCAAGCTGGGTGGTCAGCTCGGTGAGTAGCTCGTGAGTAGGCCGTTTTTATTTTACTGTGAGCAGGTATTGGGACCAGTGGACAGACGTCATTCACATGGCGACCAGGCTCAGAACGCCCTCGACAGTGCAGCCGTCGAGAAGACCGTTACATCATACGAAACGCACGCGTAGAGCCAACTGCCTCATCGGCCGCTATCCAGGCACAGGCAGCACCTTCGCTATGGGCCCCTGTGTCTTCCCGAACCATCTCAAGGCGCCTGGCTGAAGGACATCTGGTATCGCGGCGCCCATACGTATTAGGGTGGGCCAAAAAACACTTTTTTTGAAAAACGATATTCTAATAGTGCGGAAAGGGTTCTCTCTGGGTTCAATAAACACGGTGTAAAATATTTTTTTGATTGGATAATATCTTCTGCCCCCGCATCGCACTTGAATTTTGGAAATTTGGGTAAAAATTGGCAATTTTTCCTCGCCGTAGGAAATATAATTTTTTTTCAATATTGCTATTCTAATAGTGCGGAAGAGGTGCCCACTGGGTTCGACAAGAAAGGTGTAAAATATTTTTTCGATCGAATAATATCTTCTGTTCCCACATCGCAATTGAAATTTTGCTGTTTTTAAAGAAAAGAGCAATTTTTATGGGTTATAGAAATAAATCAAACTTGAAAAATATATGGGAACAAACGCTGTTAATGGCTTTATTGTATTGTACAATTGATTATATTGCCTGAAAATTATTAAATAATAGCTGAGTCACAATATATTATTATAATATTTGTTAAGAATACTGTAACCATAGAAAAGTTATGACATGCTAACACCAAAAGTTTACTTCCACTTAATCAGCAGGAAGAGGCTTGAAATCAGCCTAATGGTCGAATTCAGGCATAATAAGCACATTCCGGTTTCAGAAACCAGCTATCAAGAAGCATGGGATTCAAAAACCTAAGCGTAAAAGAAAGGAAGCAATTCGTATTAAGTAATAAAATTTGCCAGAACTGTTTAATTTCAACGAGTCATAATCACTACAAGTGTAAGTTAAGTAGTTGCAAGAATTGTGGAGAAAAACACAGCAGTTATTTATGCGAGAGATCCAAGGGTCCCATTTCAGCATTTTCACGTAGTCGTAACGCTGCGACAGAACCCCCAGAAACTGACCTTGAACCGCAGCCGAGTTCTAACCACTTGACGGGGAAAGAAGTTTCTCCCGATACAACAAATTTATGCACTCTACTCCCAACAGCGAAATTAATAGTAAGCAATAGTGAAGGAAATTGTAAACATGTAACAGCTCTTCTCGACAGCGGAAGTCAAATTACCATGATGCGAGAAGGCGTATTGAAAGATTTATGTGTAGTCAGAAAAAAGGATAGATATCCGGTTAAAGGGCTAGGCAAGACGCCAGTTGGTTTGTTTCACCAAGAGGTCGGTTTGTTTAACATTACATTCTGGAACTGATGCACAGTCAGAACTAAACATCAACGCTTTCATCTTGAATAATTTGACAGGTCCTTTACCTGCAAAACAAATATAAATCACCAAGACTTCCAACACTTAAAAAACCTCAAACTTGCAGATCCTGAGTTTTACATTCCAAAAGAAATTGATTTAATTATTGGTGCAGACTAAATTTTTCTCTATTCTTTTACCGGAAAAAATAGTATCTCCAAACAGCAATTTAATTGCACAGAACTCAACTCTCCGATTTCTAATTTCCGGGAAATTGAATGAAAATTATTCCAAAACAAATGCTTCTACACACATTAATGTGTTCGAGTTAAACATTGATACAGAGCTTCAGCGGTTTTGGCAGATGGAGGAAATAGAGAACACGAAAAAGGATCTTTTGACACCAGAAGAGCAATTTTGCGAAACACATTTTAAGGAAACTCATTCCATCAATCAAAGTGGTCGTTTTGTGGTTGAACTCCTTTTCTATAAAACACATCTCAGTTTGGGTGACTCTAAACCTGCAGCACTTTCACGTTTCTTGCCAATGGAAACAAAATTTGCAATTAATCACGAGTTTGAAAAGCAGTACAAAAATTTTATGCTGGAATACGAACAGCTAGGTCACATGACAGTCATCAGACATTCCTTGTCAGGGCAAGTATATACTCCCTCATCACGCTATCTTGAAACCATCGAGCCTAACAACTTCAACACGCTTTGTATTTGACGCATCAAGTAAAAGTAGCAATGGCGTTTCTTTAAATAGCATTCTAGGAGTAGGCCCTAATTTACAAAGGGACATTTTCGAAATTTTGTTAAGTTTCCGAATTCCAAAAGTGGTATTTACCGCAGATTTGGAAAAAATGTACCGACAAATTTTAGTAGCTGACGAAGATCAAAATTTTCAACGCATACTTTGGCGCTATAATCCCAATGATCCAATTCGGGAATACAAGTTAAACACAGTCACATATGGCACTTCATCTGCTTCATTTTTGGCATTAAGATGTTTGAAACAAATATCGCTCCAGGTTAGCGATGATACAGAAATGACTAGCATTATTCAAGAAGACTTCTACATGGATGATCTGCTCAGTGGAGCTGAATCCGTGGACGAAGCTGCATCAATTTGTAAGAAAATTACTTCCATTTTTCAAGTACATGGTTTTCATTTGAGAAAATGGAATTCAAATTCATCCGAATTATTAACTCAGTTTCGTGATCACAAATCACATTAATCAAATTTTGAAATCATTCCAAAAGAAAGTTCTAAGGTGTTAGAAATGTTTTGGGACTCAACAAAAGATAACTTCAATTTCAAAGCTGTTTTACAGCTAACTACACCTTTAACTAAACGAAGTATACTTTCAGAGTCGGCCCGCATTTTTGACCCATTAGGACTCTTTTTATCCTTGCACTATTTTGATTTAAATATTTTATCAAAAATTGTGGCTCACGAAAGGAGACTGGGACACACATATTCCACCACATTTAGTGAACGAGTGGACCAAATTTCAAAGTACTTTTAGTCAGATAAATCACTGCAACATCCCGAGACGTGTAATCATCAACAGCGAGTGTGTTATACAATTACACGGTTTTTGCGACGCATCTTCATTGGCTTATGCGGCTACTGTATATTGCCGTCAAGTTCACAACAACACTGCAAAGGTTCATCTTTTAGCTGCTAAGACTAAAGTCGCGCCCATCAAACAAGTTTCAATACCGCGACTCGAACTTTCCAGTGCACATTTATTATCCATGTTACTCAAAGCAGTTTTGAACACTCTAAGCAAATACAAATTTGAAGTGTTTGCGTGGACTGATTCGAAGGTGATTCTCTCCTGGCTAAACGCACATCCACGAAAATGGAAAACGTTTGTTGCCAATAGAACATCTCAAATCATTGAATTAGTACCCACTAAACACTGGCATCATGTTTCTTCCAAAGAAAATCCGGCAGATATTGCATCTCGAGGTATTCCTCCTGAGAGCTTACAACAATGCAAATTGTGGTGGGAAGGTCCAGACTTTCTTGGTCTTAACGAAGAGAGTTGGCCGAAAACCGAACTTAAGGCAGACGGTTACAAAGAAGTCGACGCCGAGCAGAGATCTGATCCGGTATTCAGTTGTCATCTTCAAAAATCTAATGATCTATTTACAAATATTTTCGAACATTTTTCAAGTTTATCTAAACTTATTCGCATTGTTGCATATTGCCAACGATTTATTAAAAATTACAAGAAACGTATTGATAGTCAAAGAAATCAACACAATGACCAATCGAAACGTTCAGTACCTCTCTCATTAACAGAAATACACACAGCCGAACGAGCTATAAATCATTGGATTCAAGAACTTTATTTGTTTTGAGGATTTGAAATCAGTAAAAGAGAAAAAAGAGTACCAAAGAAAAGTCAATTACGTTAACTAAACCCATTTGTAGATGTTGACGGTCTTCTACGAGTGGGAGGACGTATTCAAAATTCACCATTAACATTTAACATCAAGCATCCAATTATACTTCCCTCGCAACATAAAATTAGCGAATTACTCGTGAAGGAGCGTCATATCACTCATTTGCATGCCGGGCCTACGTTGCTTTCTCATATCGTCAGACAGTCTCACTGGATACTCGGAGCTAAACGAATCATTAATAAATGTGTTAACAAGTGTTTGATTTGCTGCAGATTCAAGGCTTCAACAGCGCCACAGCAAATGGGTAATTTGCCTGAACACCGTGTAACTTTAGAGAGACCGTTCTTCAGCTGTGGAATTGATTATGCTGGCTCAGTTCAAGTTAAATTTAACAAGGGTCGTGGCTCTAAAACAACTAAGGGCTACATCGCATTATTCGTCTGCATGGCAACAAAAGCTGTACACATTGCGGCCGTTAGCGATCTCACAATTGATGCTTTCTTAGCCGCACTTAGACGTTTCACCACGCGTCGAGGTAAACCCCGACACATATATAGTGACAATGGTACTAATTTTGTGGGTGTCCGTGGAAAGTTAAAAGAACTATATCAATTCATGTCTACCATTCAAGATAACGAAGCTGTGTCACATTATCTGACAAAATCAACTATTGAATGACATATGATTCCACCAGCCTCTCCTCACGTGGGTGGTGTTTGGGAAGCTGCAATTAAGTCAGCGAAATTTCATCTGAAACGCATTTTGTGCGGAACACTCTTAACATTCGAAGAATTTGCTACAATTCTCGCACAAATTGAGGCTATCTTAAATTCAAGACCCCTCACTTATGTGAATGAGTCTGACACTCAATCCATAAATACCCTCACTCCTTCTCATTTTATTACAGGAGATGTTTTAAGCTCAATTCCAGATGATCCTATTGCCTCTCGGTCCTTAAAGTCCCAATGGGGGCTCCTTCAAAACCTAAGACGAGGATTCTGGAAGAGGTGGAGCAAATAGTACGTCACTTCTCTTCAACCACGTAAGAAGTGGCAGTCCAAGCAACTTAATCTTGCCGTGGACGACATTGTTCTACTACAAGACCTGCAAACGTCTCCACGGACGTGGCAACTAGGACGTGTTGTTGCAGTCCATCCAGGACAAGACGGACTAGTTCGGACAGTCTCCTTACAGACACGGCTTGGAACTTTCATGCGCTCGACCGTGAAGGTGATACCCTTACCCAAGTATCAGGACTGAGGTCCTGAGGGTGGGAGTATGTTCAGCCTCCATGTATGTGACGCGCAAATCCGCCAGAGGGCGATACTTTTGTTTACTTCCTCTCGGCGCTTCATGCGCATTATAGTTCCTGCTCCTGTATTGTCAACAAGCAGGACGCAAGCGCGTCTTCATTTATTCTTTTGTTATTAAATCTTGTTTTCTGTTTGTCATTACGGCGTCAGCCTGAGTTCTTTTTCCAACGACAGAAACATTGATCGAGAAAAAAATGTGTATCTAATGAACCCGTCTCTACTTTGAAACCCATAAACCTTAGCGGATGCTTCTGTCACTAACTTGACACATCGTTCTGTGTGTGACATGGGAAGTGAACAAAGTCCCATTCTGGAATTTTCTTATCACGCACAATGGAACTAAATATGGTAGTGGATATATCACGGAGGATTGGTGGAAAAGTAATAGTAATTGATGACCAGTCAATCATTTCCGCATAGTCAGCAGCTTCAAAATTTAGTTTTGGTGGTAGAAATACACATACTGACTTAACATTGGAAGATGCTTCTCTAGACTTAATTATACGTCGTGCAGCAAGCTCTGATGTGCGGTCTTTCATCCTTCACCATACACAGCAAGATATTCTCAGGATGAGCAATGAACGAATTTCCACAAAATACTCCAACGACGTTCTTGAGGTCTTGAGATACATAACCTGGATCTAGAAATAGTATTCCACACATGCATAGCTCCATCTTTCAGCGAGTGTTTGGACTTTATATTAAACCAGTTGGGAGTGAAAACTTTCATAACAAACTCAGCAATTTGTTTCAACTTCATAGAAGGATCTAGAGAACTAACATATAGTCTTAGAATTCTGTTCGCTGTTGTCAGCCAGCGTGAATGTGATAATGAACCAGGACTGCGTTTAGCCAGTTTATCAGAACAACTACCCAATCGCACAGCTTGAGATATTTCTAGTAAGTACATTTGATCCTTACTTAAGTCACGTCTATCAGTTGTTGGTAACTCGCCGTCAATAATTTCGAAAGGTGTCACTGGCAAAGTTTCACGTGTATGGAGCGCCTGCCCAATAAAACCAGAATATGATTTTGGACCATTTGTTGACCCATCCAACGATTCAAACAAATGCTTCAGAGAGAGTTCATTAAAATGCAGAAGACATATTACTCACTGCAGAGGTTTTCCTAGTTTCAATTCCAAACACCGAATTACACCGGACTTCCATCCGGTATTAACAGATGTGCCGTCACAGCCAATTGCCAGAAGCTGAGAAAGATCTCTTGTGATCCCTTCAAAATATCCAGTAATAGTCACGGAAATTTGTTTTGCGGTGCCAAATGATAGACTCAAATGAGTAATGTAACGTGAACCCGGTTCTTCAATAAGAGATTAATGTTCCTCTTTTGCTTTTCTCGTGTACCTTTTAGTATCTACTATCTCCTCTACCAATGTAGAATCTTCACGACCATCGAAATGAAGCCCCTTCAACGGTAATGCCTGAGATTCACTTAAAGCTTGATATTTTAAATTGTTTCTAACTTTAGCCTTTTCCCTTCGCAGTTTGTTTTTGTCGACCACCAAATCTGAGTTGTTGATAGTTTTGAGACCGACATCGTGAAAAACAATTGAAGCAATTGCAGCCACAGCCCGGCCCGCGACTCCAAACCTGTCGGCAACCACAGCAGTTAAAGGGAGGCCAAGTAGCATTTGTGATGATTTAGATACAATCGGAGTTAATTATTTGTATCTAGGATCAGTATGAGAGAATAAACGGTTCGATGTTGATGGTTTGTAAATGTCCAGATTTAAATCTACTTCAGATATATCTGAAGAACTATCCGTTTCTTCATAATCTACATTCCCTACATTATGCTTTGCTTGTGGATGATTTAAAAATAAATTTTGAGCCTTTCTATCAGCATTATCAGTAATATTTTGAAGTAGTTTTGTTTCTTTAATGTCAAGCGAGCCTATATAAAGAAGTCTCGTTGTCCTTTGCTTTCAGGAAATTATGCTCATTTCGAGGTAATTTTCTAGTACGTTCGCATGTGCAATCTTCAAAAGTAATACATTTGCAGACGGCAATGTCAAATAACCTTGTGCATGCTTCTTGTCGAAATGCTTTGATCTTTATTTGGGAAGTCTTACTGGTCTTATCTCTTTTGTAAGACCTCTTAAAATTGGTATATTTACATGGTAGGTATGGAACATCTGCAGTATTCGAGAATGGGTCACAATGGGAATGGCGGTACTTGCTTTTGCCCATACAGACTCAATTTTAGTTGCAACATTTACCGCAATTCTCGAGAAACTCGGTTCTTTGTTCCCAGTTTTGGGTGCAAGATATAATCTCTCAAAGAAGCAGCAACACAGCATATCTTCGCATGTAGGAAGATTTATTTGAGATATATCTTTGGGGTTTCCAAATATTGGACATTTAAATTTGTTCCGCGTACTGATTTTTGATGTCATGTCTATTAACAAATCAATCAAACCAAAAGAATGAATAACCTAATTTAAAAACTCACACACTTCCGATTTCATAGCGCGAACTAGTAGTAAAAGGCACCACGATGTCTCTTCCCAGGCGCCAGTCTCAGTAGCAACACGTGTCACGACGATACGTATAATGAAATTACCAGAACACAAGTGCGGTGGAATGTGAATTGTGAACCCCCCTCCCCTTATTTCACTTCCTGTCAGATACATGCAGTATGAAAAAACAAGATAAAGTGCACTTTTCTTCAAAAATAGCAAACTTTCAATTGCGATGTGGGAAAAGAAGATATTATTCGATCGAAATATTTTACACCTTTCGTATTGAACCCAGTGGGCAGCTCTTCCGCACTATTAGATTAGCAATATTGAAAAAAAATTATATTTCCTACGCCGAGTAAAAATTGCCAATTTTTACCCAAATTTCCAAAATTCAAGTGCGATGCGGGGGCAGAAGATCTTATCCAATCAAAAAAATATTGTACACCGTGTTTATTGAACCCAGAGAGAACCCTTTACGCACTATTATAATATCGATTTCGAAAAAAGTGTTTTTCGGCCCACCCTATTACGTATGCTGCCAATGAAACATACCCACCGACGCCTCAGTTAGGAGTGGTGTCGCGCACGACGGGATTGGACTGCTACGGAATGGAACCAGGTCGTCTTTAGCGACGAATCTAGATTCAATTTGAGCAGTGATGACAATCGTGTTCGTGTGTGGAGGCCACGTGGTGAACGCCTCAATCCTGCCTTCGATTTACAGCGACACACCGCTCCCACAGCTGGTGTGATGGTATGGGGTGTCATTGCTTACTATACATAGTCATCCCTACTATTGATCAATGGCACAATGACAGCCCAGTGGTACGTCCATGACATCCTTCAGCCACATGTGATGCCACTCATGGCAGGGCTCCCAGGCGCTATTTTTCAACAAGACAATGCTCGGCCACACACAGCAAGAATGTCACAAGACTGCCTCCGTCATTTTACCACCCTTCGCTGGCCTGCTCTATCCCCAGATTTGTCACAAATCGAGCATATCTGGGATCATTTAGGACGGCAAGTTGGACACCCTACGAGTGGTCGAAGTAGAGGCGCGTTTACAGCAACTGTGGAACGAGATATCTCAGGACATTATGCGGAACTTGTATGCATCGTGCATACGCTCTAGGGGGGGTCCAACAGAGTACTGAAACTTCTGTTAATTTATATATATATATATATATATATATATATATATATATATATATATATATATATATATATATATATATACACGAGATCAAAACAAGATACTTACTTTTGAAAAAAGCACTTCTTCCTTGTTCAAGTGGTTGTCTAACATTAAACATGCCCTGCAAAAATAATTTTCAAATGCCTTTTTTTATTGAAAGTTAATAAATTTGTTTCGTTAGAAATAAATTATAACGTTATGCATTTTTACATGCATTTACTAAATTAACCAAAATTTTAAAAATATAAAGCGGTAAAATAAGTATAATCAATCTTTTTAGATTTTTATACTCATTTCACATACTGCATAGATTTCGATATTAGAAGAAATGAGACAAAATATAAAAAGGTCTAATATTAATATTCAATTTTACTTACATATATTCTAATTTTTTGAAAGCCATGAAGTATTATAAATTTTTGGTATTCTTAGCTCGAAATACGTTACTGAACTCTTAATAGTGTTTTTAACTTTCTTTCATTTTGCTTCTGCTTTGATGAAATGAACTTATCAGTTATGGATAAAAATCATATTTTTAAAATGTTGCTATGTGGCATATTGTTAAGAGCTCACTTCATTGTAGCGTAATAAATGTTTATTGTGAATACTATAAAAATTCAACCATTTGGCTTCAGCGTATTCCGATAAATAGTTCAAAGAATTAAGTAACTTAACAATGTACATGTTATATTTTCAACTCTCCTAATTGAGATGTAAGCGAAGTGCTTAATTTTCACGATTGCTACCCTAAACAAACGGCCATACAAAATTCAGTGATAATTAAATAGAAGGACAGAGAGGTTGAACAAAGAGAAAGAAGCGATATAAATAATCAAGCGACCTCTTTGAATCTTCTCTACTGTTAAAATTTCTCAAATGAAGGGGGTGGTATGTTTTTCTCCAGCGACTGTACATTTAATTACAACCCTATTTCGTAAACATTAATAAAATTGTAGCTCTAGAAAACAATTAAAATTCTGAGAAATTTTCGTTTTTCTGTAATAAATTTTTCTTTTACTGCTCCCTCCTCGCCAACCTCCGGGAATTACTTTGCAATCCGTTTCGGTTATTCACAAACATACACTCCTTTGGCAGAGTCAAACTCCTGCGACTGCGAAACTTTCTTAACAATTCGTTGATCCTGATTTTCTGATCTGTACTTAATCGGCAAACCGTCTAAGAATCGAGCGAAAAAACGAGCATGACGTCACTGCGAGATTCAAGGGCATCTGGCAAATCCGTTAGTCAGAAAATGTAACCTTTATTATCGCAAAGGCTATAGCTCCGCGATCTAAAAAATACGAAATTTGTATGACCAACTTTTGTTCGCATTGAGTATATTTATTAACCAATTTAAAAAATATTCTACCGTAAAAAAGAGGAAATTCTAAGGTTTCCTGTGATGTTTTTAAATTTAAAAACCAATAGTAATATGATATAGATAGGACGGTTTTAAGAAAAGAAACCAAAATGTCCCGATTTTTCCAGAATTAAAAAATTATTATCAGTAAAAACATTGACACATACTATTTAGGCTAAAAGAGTCGCTAAGAAAAGAAAACCTGTCGTACTTTGATCAATTAAATACGATGAGAAATTAAAACAAAACTTATGCAATTTTATTTTTATTTATTAAAAGACCATTTTTTTTACATGCAACTCACAAAATGGTTTAGGTTGAACTAGGTCTACCTTAAAAGCTTCATCACGCTTTAAAAATATCAAAAGTCAGAGGACAAAATATTATAAATATGAAAATTGAGTATTCAAATACAATTCTGTTTTACATATCTAATTACTAAAAAGAAAACTTACAAAAACACAGGCAATTTCGTTGACGAACGAAGCAAATAAATAAATAATGCGATACTTTCCCTTCATTATTTTGGGTATTATGTCAAGCAAATTTATCTCAATTAAGCTAAGGATATAATGCGAATTGCTTCTACTTAAGCTCTACCGGTAGGCAACGAGTGGTTCCACACCTGCCGTTACGAATTATTTTGGATCTTTCTACAGGTGTGGTTCTCCTCCGAGAAAACAAGTTTGTTTTGTTAATGTCTCATTTGACATTGATGCTCTCATAAACACAAAGGCAATTGTTCCTCTCTTGAAATGCCATGTGTTTCATCCGCCAAAACAGAAAAATATACTTGTCCTTTATTTTTGATTCTCCTGTTTGTAGTTTATTGCACTGACTTACCACATAATATAATAGTTTCCTTTTGAAGATAAGACTATGTATACATAGACCTATTATCCGAAATCTGAGTTAGTTAGTGACTTCTAAGGGCTTCATCTCCAGAACGGGCTGGATATAAAAGAGCTCTGAAATGGCCATCGTTGTGAATAGGCTCTGTATGACTGATAGACCCATTTTCGTAATCACCTCTCAAGGCGCTTTTTTGACAACACATAATGAATGTTTCCGCAATGGCAGAGAGTTTTTTATGATTTTGAAGGGAGCAATTTTTCAATTTTTTGTAATCATTGCTTTTATCACATTTGGAATTCTTCCTGACATTACCAAAGAAAATAATTTTGCTTTTTCAACAAAAAATCAGTTGTACTCTGGTTTTTCATGTTTCTCAAATGTTTCTTTGGCATGCTTCCTTTACTTGTACTGTTTTTTGACAAGAGACCACGACCACCAAAGCCACTTCTAAACAGGACCCAAACTGCAAAGTGCAACTTTTAAGTAAACTGTGTAAACTAGCCGATTGAAACGCGCTATCCAATGGCATTGAAATCAAAGTTGTGTCTGTACTTATAGGAAATTGGTACGTAGAGGCCAATACATTTACAAAACTGATTATTAGTGAAATAACATTTCGATTGAGTAAGCAGTTGTACAAAATAATCTTCATCTGCGCATCAAAAATAAATTCCACTGGGTAGCAATTACAAAGAAGCTATCGTAACGAAATTCACAATTTAGCACAGCAAATTAACAATATTAAACACAACAGGATATAATGTAACGATATATTTAAATATGTAACTGATCGAACTGAACCATATGCCCGTCGAAAAGTAAATTCCATTGGGTAGCACTTAAAAACAAGCTAACTCAACGTGATTCTCCATTTAGCGTAGCAAATGAGGAATACACTACACAACGAGATATCCTACCGTGTCCAGAAGAAAATATTGAAAAATTCCTACATTTTTCAAGTACAATTTTTTCTAAACTAATGGACATTAAAAAAATGTTTTTAAATATTTTTATTAGAGTGAGTAAGTAAATATTCGTAAATATTTTTAAAAAATTAATAAATTGAAATTTTTTTATTTAATTAGGGAGCACATCGCTTTCAATGGATATTGAGATCGAACTCTTTTTTAGCGCAATTTTTTCCTTCAGTAAACAATATCATTAGGCTTGTTTTCAGCAAGTCACCAATAATCCACACAAAGGGTATGTAGGTAGGTACTTGATTATCGTCGCAATGGAGCAAGGGGATCGGCGACGGCCCCCGATTAATCCCAAATAGGTGGTAGGTATCTTTGATTAGCATCGTACTGGAGCAACACAATAATGGGCTATTGACGATTCAATCCCAAAGGATATATCCGAGAACAACACCTGATGATTTAAAACCACTGTCAGCTGACGAGGCAACACCTAAGCAGGCACCCAACTCTCCAAACTTACACACCATGCTAATGTGAAATAGCCAAGACCTTGCTTTAAAATTAAATGTCCATTGATAGGATTTTTCTGTAATGCTAAATGCACGCAAAGACGCTATATTTTTAAGGGTTGAACATGTTTTCTGTACATACCTTCCCCATACTGTTAATCCAGAGAAAAAATTCTCATATTCCGATGGCTCGTTTGTTTACATCAGGGATTCAGAGATCGTAGCTGGAAGGTCAAATAGGGCCCTCCGTTGATTTGCTAGCGGCTCGACACAATATGTTATTTAAGGATCGTTTTTCTGAATCACGAAAAGCAATAGTACTGCGAGAATGTTTAGCAACCAAATTAGTAAGTACAACTTGAAGTCATCGACATGTAGAACGATGAGAACCTGAGTAATACATTTAATGAAAACCATTTAAGGGGGGCTGGGACACAAAAAACCTTCGCAAAGTCCTTTTGTGTTTTATATTCTCAAAAAATTTGAAATTTAATTATCTTTTGTTTGACATCAATTTTATGACGATATCTTGAGTAGATCCGAAGTTATAAACAAAAGAAGTTTTGATAGCTGTCAAAGTTTTAAAACGAAAAATATGTCGACTTATCCGGAAAACTGATAACAAAAGTACAATTGCATACAAATTGTACCGTAAAACGGTACTATTAGCCAAAATAAACCTTAATCAAAGGTCTGAAGACATTAACTGATTTACTTACGTACTCGGAGTGAAAAATCCATCAGGTACTAAAATTTCACCTTTTGTAACTAATTTTCATTAATGAAACTTAAAGGTGATTTTTCTCCATGATGGATTTTTCACACTTTTCCCAACTTTAAAATGATATAACTGAAAATCTATTCAAGATGATTGCATGAAATTTGGTTTGTATATTCTTCATACATATTTAAGTGATTTGCCTTCAGCAATTTAAAAAATTATTGATATGTTATAAAATATATAGGGTTTTTATAAATTATAAAATAAATATATGCTCATTTTTAATTAAAAAATTTTTAATATTTTTTTATATGCATGTATTAAAAAACTGTGAAGACAAATTTTTAAATATAATATCTGCTTCTAGAAAATGTAAATATTGTGTATTTTCCTAAATAATTTCTCAAGTTATATCAAAAGTAAAAGCAGTCACTTTTTTGAAAATTTTCAAATTTTAAAATTATTTGAACTGATATCAAGTTAATTTTTTTATCATCTTCTATTTGTAAATTAGGTGCTATGTCTTCATTAAAAATTCCAAAGCAATATCTTTATTGGCTAAAAAAAATAGAAAATTGTGTCCCGGCCCACCTTAATCTTTTATGATTAAGTCTATAAAAATTATTGAATATCGTTGCAAGACAATATATTAAAGTACGGTACGTAGGTAGGTATTTAATTAACGTGACACTGGAGACACGCAAAGGGTTATTGGCCGTGGTCTGAAATCAACCATTTTGAGTCATGGTCAAATGACAAGGTCACACGTGGATTTTAGAATTGGAAAACGAAATTTCCTATTGGATTCCGTCCCAAAAGTGTCGATAAACACATATTAAGATAACCTCGAAATATGTATACTGCGAGTACATTTGGATAACAGGAAGAAAAATTTCCGGTTTTCGTCTTATTCGTTTGCTTGCACTAAAAATCCTTCTCCGTATTATTTTTCCTCCCTTAGGGGACTTATTATTGGTGTGGAAGTTTGGAGAGTGGGGTGTCAGCTTTACCCAATTACCAGTCATGCCCTACAGTTCTCAGATGTTGGGGTTTCCACGCCATTAAAAATAACATGGAGTGGCATTTCAAACATATAAAACATAAAAAAAATAACATTTTGGTAAAATAAGCAACTGTGAAAACATCTGCCCACCGAAAAGAAAATGGCATTGGGTTGCATTAAAACACAAGCTAACTCAACTTAATTCACGGTTTAGCATCGAAAATGAACAATACTAAACACAACAGGATATAATAGAATGAAATAGTTATAACAAGCAACTGACTAAAAGCATTTTCATCTGACCGCTAAAAAGTAAATTCCTTTGGGTAGCAATTAAAAACAAACTAACTCAAAGTTAATTACTATTTAGCACAGTATACCGCCAGTTGTACCACTCTAAACGTTGCTTCTCTGATCAATCAAACAAAAACTGAAATGTGTTAAAGTACTAATATCACAATCAGTAGATCTTAATACTTAATTTCTTAACAAGGACAGAGTCACTTAAAATGTATATTCCTATTCAGTGTGAACTCTGGAGCTAGTTGAAATCAAAACAAATTTGGACATCACTTACTTCAATGAAGCGCTCTTCATTTCTCGAAAAAAAGTACCCAGTACACTGTCAGTTGTACCGCTCTAAACGCGGCTTCTTTGATCAAGCAGACACAAAGCAGATGTATTCCAGAATTCCCCAATTGGAGATCATAAAACTCCTTTCAAGTGATCAACTGTCCTTAACTAACCCTAGATATACTATTACAGCACTACATTTGACATTACATCGGCCATAAAGTTCTAGGCACTTGAAACAAACCCTCTTCAACTGACGTTACACTGACATCACGATCTCATCAATCTCAAACCCCTTGAGAACACTCAAAATTCCATCGACATCTGGTTTTTTCCGTTCAAAGACGTCCTGCAAGACGTTAGAATATTCCACAGAAATTATTGCTTCCTGAGAGCGAGAGCAAGCTCGCTTACTTGCCGTACCCTTCTTGTCCCAAAAATATCTGTAAACTAGCTGTAAATATCTGCTAAGCTGTAGAATTGTAGAATATATGTCGTAGTGGTGAAACCAAATACCTTATTCCTTTACGCTACCATTTCATTTCTGTCACCACACCATTTCATCCGGTACAGCAAAGCTAAAAATGGTGTCAACGGTTGGATATGAGACAGTTATTCCCTGGACAGAAGCGGTTTCGCGCTTAGTTTGCTGACAGCACGGGGAGAAAGCACTGTTCGTCTTTCTTCACTTCGGATAGAGGAATGTCTCTGGCCCCCTTTCTGCAACGAGCTGTGTTTTGACTCGTTGGAACTTTTATCTCCTCGAAATAATTTTTGTTGCTAACGAAACTCGTTAGTTTTGTGTGATCGGAAGGATCACATGGTAAACGACCAGCCAGGAGTCGAGACGAATCAACCTGATTTGTTAAGGTCCAGCTGACTTGCTGTTGTTTGGTGAAACAGACCGCACGGAAGACGACCCCGCCAGGATTCGAAAGGTGAATCGACTAGTTTCGGTGGTCAAACTGATCAGGTGTTGTGTGATTCAACGGAGTGCGCTGAAGCCGACCCGTCAGGCGTCGAGAAGAGAATCATCTTGATTCGTGGCTATCTAGCCAAGTTAAGGTCAAGTTGACTATTTGTGGGCTTTTCAGCCAAAGAAAGTGCCATCCGATAGTGTTGTGCACAAACAGAAAGGTCAGAAATTTGAGTACTACAAACAGGGGTGCGTGTTTTTATATTTCTTGAGTTGTGTTAATTACAGTTTGGTTAGAATTTCTTAAAATTCTTTTTAACAAGTTTTCAAAAACTCTAGTGTTTTTTCTTGTATGGGAACATTTGTTGTTCTACGTTGGCCTAAAAATTCCAGTCAAAATAAGCTGTGCGAATTTCATGACACCAGAGCTCATCGGTTGAGAGTGTTTGCTGCCTGCAGATTTCTGCCTCATATATAAGATTTAAAATCTTTCCAATAAGAGCTAAAAATAGATAAAGAATTAAGTTATGATTCTTTTAAGTAAATTCAATTAATTTTAATGAAATATGTAACAATTTTCAGGAAACCTATCCATTGGAAGAAGCAAAGAGACTACAAGAGTGCAGAGTAAGTCCAGTTCAATTTTTTCATTTCGCTAGGCAAAAGCATCTTATAGTAGTACATCATTCATATTTTCCTATTTTTACCCCTTGAAAAACCTCATTAAAAATAAGATATTTCATACTGATCTCATCTAATCAGCATCAACTATTGTGTAGTATACCAACGGTTATCAAAGATCGTAACCTATACCTGTATGCTAAGAAGCAATCTGAAAGGTCGGATTTCGTCACCTGTCTCTAGACCGAGCCTTGGCAAACATTTTCAGGACACGGACTATGCTTGTTTTCTCTTAAGTGTTGCGCTCCGTCAAATGTTTATTGCAGTGTAATAAAAGCAATAGTTATAACACTTTTGATCAAGTAATTGTAAAATGAAGAATTCGGCATCAAATTTCATGAAAGTTCAAAAGCTATTGAAGACTTGCAGACTTCCACATCTTCCCCAACACAGGGATGGCCCTGAGGTTCCCTAGACCAGCGTAATTCAACCAGTGCTAGAGACACTTAAAACCGTCCAAAGGGGTACGCGAAAAATATTTAATTCAAATATGAACATTTTTGTATTTTTCTAGCTATTTATTTATTTTATATATTTATGATTTTGAATAATGTTTGAATAATGTTAATCCATATGTATTTTTAGTATTAGACAATATTCGTTAAATAGTTAGTTCTGGATCTGTTTATGGTTTTGTAAAATTATTCGAGTAGGGTGAATTTTTTTTCAGAAATGTTTAATAGGTACCTTAGTAAGCTTTCTTGACATGGGTGGACATCCGAACTCTTGGATGTTTTTTCTGGACATGACGTCATCCAAGATGGTGGCCGCTCGATCTCTAAATAGATCATACTTCTGACAATTGACCCTTTCTCAAGAAACCTTTCAGATATGTTTAATAAGGATCTTATTAAGCATTTTTGACTTATGTAGACAGTAGTCATTCAGCATATTTTGTGATTGTGACGTTAGCAAATATGGCAACTGAACAGTTCGAAATTTTTTTGTATCTCTTTTAATACTACATTAACTAAATGAAATTTCATTATTTATACTTATTTGACTTTCAAGATGCTAATTTAGGATGTTTAAGTAGTGATAACTTTTTTAAGTACTTAAATCATCAAATTTATAGTTATTAACATTTAGAAATAATGTGTCACACCTTGAATTTGAGGAGGAAATAAAACACTTTATTCTAAAACTATAAGGGAATCAATACACGAAAAAAAAATTAAAATTGAAAGTTGAAAAAATTAGAAAGCAAAACATTTGAAATAAGTTTTAGTTACTCGTATTTAACTGTCTGTTGTACTATGAAGTTATTAGCCAACACTTCGTAACCTTACAAAGCATGTTGTTAAGGAATATTGCAATGATGTCCAAATTTCTTACCATTTTAATGCGTTCATAAACATTTGGTGTTTTTGACAAATTTCACCACGAAAAAAATACTATTTCTGGGAAAGGAGTTTCTGGTAATACTGTCTGTAGTCTATTCCAAAACAAACAAGTCGCCGAATCAACTTAACTCGGAAGAAGCAGTAATTAACATACCACCCATTTAAGAAATGGGTGGCATATTAAGAATGCAAGACAATTCTAGTTTCAGTTTGAACTATGTTAAAATTTGAAGACTTATCTTAGCATTAGTACAAAATATCTAGATGTATTTACAGTAAAAATGAATGAGAGAAGCAACCCCTGGTGATACTACAATGCAATTATGAAACTCCCAATTGAACCATTTTTGATAATGCATGATTGTTTCAAAGTTAAAAGATAGTCTTTATCCAAAAGACATAGCAGACATTTTATATCAGCATCAATAAGCCGTTCTCTACAATTCAGAAACTTATGTTAAATGAAATTAAAACCTTTGATGCATCTTGTGTTGTTCTATTCCCCAAAACACCACAAAAATTGTAGAATTGTCAATCGGAAGGTTTTTAACAGTTATCACAAGACATCGCCAAATCAGTCAAAAGAATTACTGAGGCAGGGTAGGAGCATTTATTATGTAAAATAATAGCGCACATGGGTCTGAAGAAATTCCATTTACCATCTAACTCTATAGTATCTATGAACAACTTAATCTTTTATAAGAATTTTATAACTAAAGCATTGATTTCCTCTTTACAAACACCGTCTGCTACATATTTAAGACTTTCTGGTGTTGACGATGAGATGTTATTCTATTGGACATCTATGAAAATTACGTATCCAAGTTAGCCAACAGGGTATACAGTATTTGTCATTTCAGAACGATGAGAACGATTCATCAAAATATGTATCTTACTATTGAGGCGTGTCACCGTAAAAGGGCCTATATCCATTCCCAGTAATTTTCCAGTATTTGCAGAAAAAATATTACAAATAAATTATAAGTGGTAATAGCTATAAAACACTTTTGAAAAATTCGTACCATCTCATAATAAAACCCTCTTTGACGCATCGACTATTCGAACTCACAGCTGATGAAACATCGTGCAACTCATTTCCAACCGAAAATGGACATAGGCCCTTTTGCAGTGACACGCCATTGTTATCTGATAAGAATCTTTCTTTTTGGAATTGATAACGAGATGATATTTATAGCCTTGTTACACTGGGCAACAATTTGGTGCAAAAGAAATGTGTATGAGTACTGGAATCGCGAAACATTTCATTTGTCTATGTAATTAACCAAAAATGGACTAAAACGTGGTCTATCTGGAAAGAATTACAACACAATCAAATGGTTTCTGGTAGTGTGTTTATGTGTTTGTTGAAAAGCCCTCTCAAAACCATTATTCTCTCTTTGCAGGAGTGTTTGATGTTGATGATTGGCGAGGGCCAAATCAAGCGCCAGATGGGAGTGATTTGATTGTGCCTGTTTGATGGACTCTGTGCAACCTTACGCGAATGCAAACTCAATGAATAAAATTTAAATGTTTATCATTTTACTCCTTCTCTTTTTCTCTTCTATTTATCGTCTCTTCTTTAAAGTTTATCTTTCACTCAAGGGATTGATCCCGGACCGTCGTCAATAGCCCGTTGTGTTGCTCTAGTGCTCTAGTACGACGTTAATTAAAAATTACCAATTACTTCTATTTTAGTTCGACAGAAAATAGCAATATTCATTTAATTTTCATACTTAGAATGAAGGTAGGTAGGTATTTTAATTAACGTCGTACTAGAGCAACACAACGGGCTATTGATGACGGTCCTCTTGGAATAAAGAATTATGATTTTCAAAACTGAGTGAAATAAGAAATTATGATTTCAAATACTGAGGAAAATAAGAAATTATGATTTCCTCCATAAGGGAAAATATATTTGGAATTGTAACGAAAAAATACATCTTTTAAATGATCCATCTAAGATCTATATTTAATGTGTTATAATTACTGAGTGTTTATAATATAAATACTTAAGTATTAAAATGTGAATATTGAATTATTTAATACCCTACCTAACACAGTCACTGATTTTTGCAACCTTAAATAAGTAAGACGCTAAAAAAGCGACTGATGAACGAAATTAAAATCCAACGAAGAATAATCTATAGCCAGAGGCTCAACTACTTCAAAATGAAGATATATTTAAAAAAGAACAATCTATACATTATTAGTGGTTTTGAACATTCTAATATAATAATCACATGAAACAAGTATTTTGTAACTCGAAAAATAGTACATTTAGAGTTCTATTTAAATTAATTAATCTGAGATCTAACAACAATGAATGCAGGCAATAGGTAATATTTTTGGCAACTTGAGGTTTATCTATTGGCTAATGAAACATGTGCTTTTGTCAGGTTTGTTTGACGAAAGGCCATTTAGCTAAATTCTGTCAATCTATTATAAAGTGTCCCATCTGTTATAGAATACATTTGAAATTTATGTGCCCTAATTTAGAATGCAATCAGTCGGATGAAACATCAAAACAATATGTTAATGATGATAAAGAAAAGGTTACAGACATTTTGTATTCGATTGCTCCTGCAACGAGTGAAGTAATCTTACAAAATCTTGTAGTTATAATTGAAGGGGAAAAGGCCCAACGTAAGGCTAGGATTATTTTAGATACAGGTTCTCAAAAGTTTTACATTAAAAGGTCTACAGCAGAAGAGTTAGGTTTTGATATTCGGAGAGAAGAAGAGTTTTCGCACTCATTATTTGGGGTAAAGAAAATCAAAACACAGCTGCATAATTGTTATAAATTTTATCTTTATGGCGTTGACGGTGAATATACTTGTAGTTTAGATGCAATGGATCAGGATGTAATCTGTAATGACATAGCTAGTATTAGGTATGGACCTTGGATGAGTGAATTAAAACGAAAGAAAATATTCATAACTGACTTTCAAAATAATTTAGAACCCATTGAAGTACTTTTAGGAGCCGACGTTGTTGGTAAACTATTTACGGGT
Organism: Metellina segmentata; assembly: GCA_947359465.1. Taxonomy (NCBI): domain Eukaryota; kingdom Metazoa; phylum Arthropoda; class Arachnida; order Araneae; family Tetragnathidae; genus Metellina; species Metellina segmentata. The sequence goes on from OX375877.1 coordinate 57,583,557, forward strand.
AAACGAGAGCAATTGTCATCTGGATTAGTCGCCTTAGGGATTAAATTAGGCTGGACACTAATGGGGAAAGTCCTTCAGACTCAGCATCAAAATATTAATATTACTGTAGTTATTATGCCATCTCAGGAATTGCCTGTTTCATTTTTGTGGGACTTAGAGTTGCTCTGTATTAGAGATACTGTTGAGCTAAGTACTGAGGAAGATTGCCGTGATGATTAACTTTCAAGAAACTGTAAAGCAAAGTTCAGATGGAAGGTATGAAGTACGTTTGCCATGGAAAAGGGATCATGCCCTTTTACCGAATAATTATGAATTGTCTCTCAAGAGGTTAGAATCTACTTATAACAAATTGGAGAAAACTGGATATAAAGAAAAGTACCAGCAGGTTTTTGAGGAATGGATAGAAGGAGTGATTGAAAATGTTCCTTGTGAAGAATTGTTGTTACATGTCACATTACCTTCCTCATCGTCCAGTTATTAAAGAAACTCCAGTGACGTCATTTTTTAAAATCTGACCCGTCTTCGACGCCTCAGTCTGGATCCTTAATTACCCATCCCTGAATGTTTGCTTAGAGACTGGATTAAACTTCATTGAGACAATTCCTTCTATTTTAGCCAGATTTCGACTGTATGGAATCGGTGTGATTTCTGATATAAGAAGAGCATTCCTGCAAATTTCACTGAATGAAAATGATAGAAATTTCTTACGATTTCTTTTGTATGATGAGAAAGATGACGTCAAGACCTATAGACACCCAAGAGTTGTTTTTGGCCTGACAAGCAGCCCGTTTTTATTGATGGCGGTCATTCATCATTATTTATCAAAAGAGACTTTGAAGTTACAATATTCTGTAGAACTGCTAGAAAATTTACTAAACAGTTTCTACGTAGACAATTGTGTCATGAGCGTACGGAATGTTTCAGAATTAGAAATATTTATGAAGACAGCCACAGAAATTATGAAAGAAGGTCAGTTTGACGTAAGAGGTTGGGAAAGTAATGAAGCTTCTGACTGGCCTTTTTCAAGTTCTGGATCCCATGTTTTAGGCTTGATATGGAATAACGAATCTGAAGCCTTGAAAACTGATTCGGAATCGTTGAAACTTTACAAAAATCGGAAAAGTTAACGAATAGAAAAATTTTATCCCTCATAAGCCGAATATTCGATCTGATTGGATTTCTTGCTCCAGCTTTAATACGACCTAAACTTTTACTTCACGAAACATGAAAGAATAGAGATAATTGGGATTCAGAAGTTAATGACGACATAAAGTAGAAATTTCTCTCATGGTTTAAAGGTTTACATTATTTAAATGATATTAAAATCACGAGATGGTAAGGAGTCACTGCAGAATCGAACCTAAGCCTCCATACATTTGTTGATGCAAGTCAGACTGCTTATTCCGCTTGTGTATTTGTAAAATTTCAATCCTCTGATGGTGCTGTCAATGTCCAGCTACTCCAGGATAAGTCTAGAATAACTCCGATGACAAAAATAACGATCCCTCGCCTTGAAATGATGGGAGCTACTATTAGAGCGAGGTTATTTGATTCCATGAGCGGTGCTCTTAAATTAGGAAATGATAATATTGATACTTAGTTTTGGACTGACTCTTCGACAATGTTAACCTGGATTGAGAGACAAGAACAGTGGTCCGTATATGTGAACAATCGAATTACTGAAATAAGAAGGCTGACAGCTGCTGATAACTGGTTCCATGTTGCGGGAAATCATAATCCTCCCGACCTTCTCTCTAGAGGATATTGAGCTAAACAAATTTTTGAAGTCCAAGTGGTGGCTAGGACTAGCTTGGCTGAGAAGATTTATTGCAAGGAGAGGTAGAAAATCCATTCTTTACTCAAACAATGGGACTAATTTTACTGCTTTAAATGCCTCGTTAAAGAAGCTTGATTGGACGAAAATCCAAAGAGAAATTGAGGTTAGCCAAATAAGATGTAAGTTCAACCCACCCTCTGCCCGATGGTGGGAAGGATTCTGGGAACGGTTGATCGGAATCCTTAAAGACCTCCTCAGTAAAAACTTAGGGCGTTCAACTCTGACTTATGAAGAACTCTCGACTCTCGTCTGTGAGTGTGAGTCCATTATGAACAATATACCGTTAACACATTTATTAAAAGAACCCAATTTGACAACTTTAACACCCTCATCTTTCCTTCAAGATCTTCCTATCAATGATAAGCCCGATCTGGACAAAATTGAAAAGACCAATATTAATAATAGGTATAATTATGTGCAGCGACTAAGAGAAACATTTAAAGAAAGATTTCAAACAGAGTATTTGGGATTTTTGCGGTCATCAATTCCTAAGAAAGCCGACCAAATCGAAGTTGGAGACGTTCTCTTAATATGTGTTTATATCCACTTGGGGACGAAATCCAATAAGTACCGATCGAGGAACTTTCATTTTCCAATTATAAGATCCAGATGTGACCTTGTCATTTGACCATGGCTCAAAATGGTTGATCCCAGACCGCCGCCAATAACCCTTTGCGTTGCTCCATTGTGCCGTTGATTACATACCTATCTACATACCGTACTTTAATGTATTATCTTTCAACGATTTTCAATAGTTTTTATGGATTTAACCATAAAAGTTTAAATAGTTTTTATTAAATTTATTTTGCAGGTTCTCATCGTTTTACATGTTGATGAGTTGAAGTTCTACTGATTTTTGTGCTATAAATTCCTGCAGTAGTATTGCTTTTTGTAATTCATAAAACAATCCTTAAATAACAAGTTGAGTCGGGCCTCTAGCAAATCAAAGGAGTGCCTCATACGAACCACGACCCCACAAATTCTGCAGTCCGGATGAAAACAAACAAACCATCGGAATATCAGAATTTTTCATTGCATTAACATTAGAGGGAAGGTATTTGCAGAAAATACGTTCAACCCATGGTTCCCACACCTTTATCCAAAAAAAATTCAAGGACTTTTCAAAACCAAAAAAATATTTTTCAAGGACCTAAAATTTTTTATAACGACCTAAAACAAGGCATACACAAAAGTTGTCAACTAAAAAGAAAAAAAAAATCATTTTTTTATACAACTGATAGCCTAAAAAAGAAAGGTTATTGTCAATTTTGGGAACAATTGAGATTTTCTTTTCTCACAGAACCTGATTTTTTTTTTGCAGAGTGGGTTTCTTGTTTCAATGCTAACTTTCAGGCTACTTGCACATATATCGATTTCCGTCGTGCGATAAAATATCGTACGATAAATTCTTTTGGTGGCACGAAGAAGAGTATGAGAAGCGGCGGTCTTAATGGAGACCAGAGGTGTCAACTTAGATGGATAGCCATACTGTGGAGATCTAGACCTAGCATTATATCACATAGTGTCAAAGCGTGAAACACCGGTTTCATTCAGAATGAGGCTCAAATGGCACACATGCTGTGGAGAAAACTAGTCTGGACAATTTCCAATGCAAGACGAAATTACACAATTATGTACTTGTTAAAAAAATCAAGTACTTTCAAGGACTTTTCACCAAGTTCCGTAATTTTCAAAGACTTTCAAGGGCCCCTAGTTAGGAAAAAAAAATTCAAGGACTTTTAAGGACTTTTCAAGGACCGTGGGAACCCTGCAACCGCGAAAAAATTGCCTCTTTGCGTGTATTTAACCAAACAGAAAAAGACTCTCAATATACATTTAATTTTAAAGCAATCTTGTGGTTATTTCGCATTAGCATGGTGTGGAAGTTTGGAGGGTTGGGTGCCAACTCAAGTGTTGCCTCGTCATCTGACCGTGGTTTTAAATCATATGGTTATGTCTCTGATTTTTCTCTTTGTGTTTGTTTCCAGACGGTCGGCATTAACCCGCTGAGTTATTAATTTGATGTTAATTAAATACCTCTTTACCAATTCAAAATTCGTATTTTTTTTCTAATTAAACAAAAACAAATTCCTCGTGCACCGTAGAAGTACATTAGCTTACAAAAGTTCGTTGATATATAAACGAAAATATAAAATAAAAAAGTTAAGTAAAATTGCAAGAAAGGCAGATTTTATGCACATAAAAACCAGACCCAAAATACGGTTCTTTGCCGTCATCTGACTTTGGTTCTAAATTACGTGGTTTTGTCCTCGGATATTTTCCTTTCGGATTGAGTCGTCAATAGCCCACTATTGTGTTGCTCCAATACAACATTAATCAAAGATACCTACCTACTATTTGGGTTTAATCGGAGGACGTGGAACATCCCGTTCCTACTGTAGTGAGACGATAATAAATTGTCTACCTATCGTTTATGTGCATTATTGGTGACTTATTATTGATGACTCGCTGAAAAAAGCTTAATGATATAGTTTACTAAAAGGACAAAATGGCACTAGTTTTCTAAAATCTCAGTCAAGTGTATCAAAGGAAATACACTCATTGACATAAAATTTGCGCACCAAGAAATAATTGTGCGATCGTAACGAAACTTGACATGAAGGTACATGTCGGCCAGATATGCGAATGATTAGAAATGATGCAGCAGCGTGATTGCGCATTGCGTAATGCCACTAGAGGGCATTGAACTTCGTTCTTCTTGGAGTATAAAACAGGTAAGCAGAGCTTGTTTGAGTGTACTTAATATTTTGCAAAGGAAACGCTGAGGAAGACATGCCGTTACGCCGCAATCGAAGACATGAGCAGCTGTCAGAGTTCGAGAGGGGAAGAATCATCGGGATGATGGAAGCTGGGTGGTCAGCTCTGCGAGCAACTCGTCAAGTAGGCCGTTCTGATTTTACTGTGAGGAGGTGTTGGGACCAGTGAACAGAAGATACACCATTTACACAGCGACCAGGCTCAGGACACCTTCGACAGACTAGTCGTCGAGAAGACCGTCACATCATACGAAACGCACGCGTACAGCCAACTGCCTCATTGGCCGCTATCCAGACACTGGAACCACCTTAACTACGAGCCCTTGTGTATTCTCGAACCATAAGGCGCCTGGCTGAAGGACATCTGGTATCATGGCGCCCATTACGTGTGCTGCCAATGACACCCACCCACCGACGTCTCCGTTTTGGGTGGTGTCGCGCACGACGCGATTGGACTGCAACGGAATGGAACCAGGTTGTCTTCAACGACGAATCTAGATTCAATTTGAGCAGTGATGACAATCGTGTTTTCTTGTGTGGAGGCCCCGTGGTGAACGCCTCGATCCTGCCTTCGCTTTACAGCGACACACCGCTCCCACAGCTGGTGTGATTGTATGGGGCGCCATTGCTAACGATACACGATCACTCCTAATATTGATCCCTGACACAATGACAGCCCGGCGGTACGTCCATGACATCCTTCAGCCACATGTGATGCCACTCATGGCAGGGCTCCCAGGAGCCATTTTTAACAACACAATGCTCGGCTACACATAGTAAGGATGTCACAAGACTGCCTTCGCCACATTACCACCCTTCCCTGGCCTGCTCGATCCTCAGATGTGTCACCAATCGAGCATATCTGGGATCATTTGGGACGGCAAGTTCGACACCCTACGAGTTTATTCGAACTAGACGCGCGTTTACAGCAACTGTGGAACGAGATGTCTCAGGACATCATACGGAACTTGTATGCCTCAATGCCCGCTCGTATCGCATCGTGCATTCGCGCTAGAGGGGGTTCAACAGAGTATTAAAACTTCCGTTCATTTGTACTTTTTTCTGCAATAAATTATCCTTTTTCTTTGATTTTCTAATGACTTACTTATATCAAAGTAGTACTTATGTGTGTAAAATTTCGTTTCATTTTGACGACGTTTTCTTAGCGCGCAAATTTTTATGGCAAAGGGTGTATAATAGTTTCCTTTTGAATAGAAGGCGATGCCTACTATCCAAAATCTACGTTTGAAATGCATTCTAAGGACTTCTTCTCCAGAACGGGCTCGATACCGAAGAGATCTGAAATGGCTATCGCTGTGAATATACTCGATGAGTCCGATAGATCCTTTCTCGTAGTCACATCTCAAAGCAAATTCTTGACGCAAAGCATAATAAATATTTCCACTAGTGAGTTTTTGTGATTTTGAAGGGAACTATTTTTTAATTTTTTATACTAATTGCTTACATCACATTTTAAATTCTTCCTGAGATCACAGAAGAAAAACCTTATGCTTGTACAATAGGAAATCGGTTGTACTGTTATTTTCATATTTCTCAAGTGCTTCTTTCGCATACTTCCAATTAGTGTACTGTTTCTTGATAAAAGACCCAAGTTGTTGTTGACCTTGACCACTAAAGCCACTTCCAAACAGGACACAAACTGCAAATTGCATCGTTTTAAGTAATCATAGTTGTTGTTGTTTCTTATGCCTACACTGGCAGACCATAGGATTGCCAGGCCCGTCGAAGACGGCAAGAGGCGAGGGGGTGCGCCTTGCATGTTATTGAGCCTCATTGGAAGGAAGTCCGTCTTCGCTCGACATACATGACACATCCGTTTTACAGGATGGTCCCTTTCATACATCCATCCACTCACACATATCGTAATTTATATCCCAATCACAGGCCGATAACCCCCTGATCAGGTACCTCCAGAGGTATTGATTTGGTATGGGAACATGGGGGACTTTGTGACCACGACCTATTTAACGTGTCCCAGTCACCATCAGTGAACACGACGGTCTTTATCCAGGTCGAAGCGCCGATCTCACAATCATCATAATTGACCCTTCTGATGCGAGCCCGACGCTCTACTGACTGAGCTAACGCGGCTCAGTAATCTAAGTAGCCAAATGAATCCTGACATCCAATGGCATTGAAATACTAATTGTCGCTCTGTACTTATAGGAAATTGGTACGTAGAGGCCATTACATCTACAAAACTGATTATTAATGAAATAACATTTAGGTTAAATAAAGCTGTTGTATAAAAGAATCTACATCTGCCCACCAAAAAAAAATTCCACGGGATAGCATTGAAAAACCAGCTATGTCTACGTATTTCACCATTAAGAGTATTAAATTTCTTGGTGCACAAATTTTTATGGCAATGAGTGCAGAACTCTATTCAAAGGAGAGTTATTTTCAAGGAGCCAAAAACACAATGCGCCTGTAAAAATGTTCTTTTGTGATTTCACCACTTTTGTTGCTGGTCGAATGTATGATTCTAGCAGTCCTGAAGAACCAGCAGCAATTGCCATTTTGATCGATCGAAGGAACACTGAACTGCGTTGTTTCATGTGCCGCCCTCATTTGCTTCGCTAATTGTTTTATTCGGTCAAGTCAGATTGTTTTTATATGCTATCCAGCGGAATATACCTTGGACGGGCTGATAAGGATTTATTATTTTCCCTTCGTTTCATTTCTTTTGTATCCCGTTATGAAATTTAGTGTTCACTTGCTTTGCTAAATGGTGAATTTCGTTGGGTTATCTTGTTTATAAGTTCTACCCAACGGAATTTGCTATTTGGCTGTCAGATAAAAAATTTCGTTCACTTTCCTGGAATTTTAGTGCTAGAGAGACGGGGTCGATATGGTTGACCGAACAGTAAGTTATTACAGAATAAAGACACGATCAAAAAATGAACAGTAATATTACCAATTTTATGAAAGATTTGGCAGCAAATTTATAGTTAAAATACTGAATCTATTCTGAGATCAATGGGTTTCTGAACAAAAAGACATTTTGAAGTATATTGACTTTTGAATAAGTATTGCGTAAAAAAACATTGCCAAACAACATATGTTACCAAAACAACAGCCTTTGTTTCATCAGATTATGATCTCGAACATGATAGAAAGAGAATTCGTTTATTATGGCCATCAATACCTTTTCGACAAAAAGAGGCAAATATATGCCAGACCTTTGTGTCATCAAGAACTCGGCATACTTCAGAAATATTGGAGGTGCAAAATTAAATTTCGTTGCACAACTTACAAAATGTTTTTATGTACAACAGCTGACAGAAATTGCATTAAAGCTTTTTTCATGAAAACTGATGCAAATTTATTAGTAATTAACTCTTACTTTTTATAAGTAGTAAATAACTTTTTCTAATTAATTAGTAATTAACTCTTACTTTTTATAAGTTGTAAATAACTTTTTCTAATTAATTAGTAATTAACTCTTACATTTTATAAGTAGTAAATTATTTTTTATAATTAATTAGTAATTAAATATTTACTGTTTATAAGTAGTTACTAACTTTTGCTCATTTATTAGTAATTAGCTTTTGCTAATTTATTAATAATTTACCTCATTTACGTTTAATTATTTTTTACAAATTTATCAGTAATTAACACGCAATGTTATTAAAAATAAATATTTTGGTTGAGATACTTTTGTGTAAATTTCTCATCATTTTACGGTGCTAATGACCTCAACATCCATTCAAATGGATAAGCTCATAGTGAAATTAAAAAAATTTAATTCATTAATTTTTTGAAAACATCATTTTTAATGAACATTTGTTCAGAAAAAATTGTACTTGAAAAAACATTTTTGTTTTTTCCAATATTTTCCTCGGGTCTCGGGAGAAAATTCCGTTGTGTGTTTTATTCTTCATTTACTACTCTTAATGGTGAAATACGTAGACATAGCTGGTTTTTAAATGCTATCCCGTGGAATTTTTTTTGGTGGGCAGATGTAGATTCTTTTATACAACAGCTTTATTTAACCTAAATGTTATTTCATTAATAATCAGTTTTGTAGATGTAATGACCTCTACGTACCAAATTCCTATAAGTACAGAGCGACAATTAGTATTTCAATGCCATTGGATGTCAGGATTCATTTGGCTACTTAGATTACTGAGCCGCGTTAGCTCAGTCAGTAGAGCGTCGGGCTCGCATCAGAAGGGTCAATTCTGATGACTGTGAGATCGGCTCTTCGACCTGGATAAAGACCGTCGTGTTCACTGATGGTGACTGGGACACGTTAAATAGGTCGTGGTCACAAAGTCCCCCATGTTCCCATACCAAATCAATACCTCTGGAGGTACCTGATCAGGGGGTTATCGGCCTGTGATTGGGATCTAAATTACGATATGTGTGAGTGGATGGATGTATGAAAGGGACCATCCTGTAAAACGGATGTGTCATGTATGTCGAGCGAAGACGGACTTCCTTCCAATGAGGCTCAATAACATGCAAGGCGCACCCCCTCGCCTCTTGCCGTCTTCGACGGGCCTGGCAATCCTATGGTCTGCCAGTGTAGGCATAAGAAACAACAACAACTATGATTACTTAAAACGATGCAATTTGCAGTTTGTGTCCTGTTTGGAAGTGGCTTTAGTGGTCAAGGTCAACAACAACTTGGGTCTTTTATCAAGAAACAGTACACTAATTGGAAGTATGCGAAAGAAGCACTTGAGAAATATGAAAATAACAGTACAACCGATTTCCTATTGTACAAGCATAAGGTTTTTCTTCTGTGATCTCAGGAAGAATTTAAAATGTGATGTAAGCAATTAGTATAAAAAATTAAAAAATAGTTCCCTTCAAAATCACAAAAACTCACTAGTGGAAATATTTATTATGCTTTGCGTCAAGAATATGCTTTGAGATGTGACTACGAGAAAGGATCTATCGGACTCATCGAGTATATTCACAGCGATAGCCATTTCAGATCTCTTCGGTATCGAGCCCGTTCTGGAGAAGAAGTCCTTAGAATGCATTTCAAACGTAGATTTCGGATAGTAGGCATCGCCTTCTATTCAAAAGGAAACTATTATACACCCTTTGCCATAAAAATTTGCGCGCTAAGAAAACGTCGTCAAAATGAAACGAAATTTTACACACATAAGTACTACTTTGATATAAGTAAGTCATTAGAAAATCAAAGAAAAAATCATTTACTGCAGAAAAAGTACAAATGAATGGACGATTTAGTACTCTGTTGGACCCCCTCTAGCGCGGATGCACGATGCGATACGAGCGGGGCATTGAGGCATACAAGTTCCGTATGATGGCCTGAGACATCTCGTTCCACAGTTGCTGAAAACGCGGATCTAATTCGAATAAACTCGTGGTGTGTCCAACTTGCCGTCCCAAATGATCGCAGATACGCTCGATTGGTTACAAATCTGAGGATAGAGCAGGCAATGGAAGGGTGGTAATATGGCGGGGTCAGTCTTGTGACATCCTTGCTGTGTGTGGCCGAGCATTGTCTTGTTGAAAAATGGCTCCTGGGAGCACTGCCATGACAGGCATCACATGTTTCTGAAGGATGTTATGGATGTACCGCTGGGCTGTCACTGTGCCATGGACCAATATTAGGAGTGACCGTGTATCATTAGCAATGGCGCTCCATACAATCACACTAGCTGTGGGAGCGGTGTGTCGCTAGAAAGCGAAGGCAGGATTGAGGTATTCATCACGGGGCCTCCACACACGAACACGATTATCACCACTGCTCAAATTGAATTTAGATACGTCGTTGAAGACGACCTGGTTCCATTCCGTTGCAGTCCAATCCCGTCATGCGCGACACCACCCAAAACGGAGACGTCGGTGGGTTGGTGTCATTGGCAGCACACGTAATGAGCGCCGCTATACCAGATGTCCATCAGCCAGGCGCCTTGCGATCGTTCCAAAAGACACTGGGGCCCATAGCGAAGGTGCTGCCTGTGTGTGGATAGCTGCCAATGAGGCAGTTGGTTCTACGAGTGCGTTTCGTATGATGTGACGGTCTTCTCGACGACTGGTCTGTCGACGGCGTCCTGAGCCTGGTAGCCGTATAAATGACGTCTCTTCTGTCCACTGGTCCCAACAGTAAAATCAGAACGGCCTACTTGACGAGCTACTCTTTGAGCTGACGACCCAGCTTCCATCATTCTTCCCCTCTCGAACTCTGACAGCTGCTGATATTGTCTTCGATGGCGTCGTAACGGCATGTCTACATCAGCGTTTTATTTGCAAAAGATTAAGTACACTTAAACAAGCTCTGCTTACCTGTTTTATACTCCAAGGAGTACGAAGTTCAACGCACTATAGTGGCATTACGCAATGCGCAATCACACTGCATTTCTAATCATTTGCATATCTGGTCGACATGTACTTCATGCCAAGTTTCGTTACGATCCCACATTTCTTTCTTGGTGCGCAAATTTTATGGCAATGAGTGAATTATGTGGTAAGTCGATACAAGAAACTTTAATCAGGAGAGTCAAAAATAAAGGACCAATATATTTCTCAGTTTTGACGGATGAAAGACAAGGCATATCACGAGAGCAACAATTGTCTTTGTGTGTACGATAACATCAATGTCCAATGAGACATCAACAAAACATACTTGTTTACTCGAAGTAAAACCACAGCTGTAGAAATTTCCAAATGAATTCACAATGGCAGGTGTGGAACCACATGTTGCCTTCCGATGGGGTTTAAGTAGAAGCAATTCGCATTATTTCCTTAGATTGAGTGTGATAAATTTCTGTTTAATTGAGTTTGCTTAACTTAATACCGTAAAAAATGAAGGGAAATTATCGCATCATTTATTTATTTGCTTCGTTCGTCCTCGAAATTGCCTGTGCTTATGTAAGTTTTCTTTTCATTAATTAGGTATTTAAACCAGCATTGCATTCGACTAATGAGGATTCATATTTATATTATTTTGTCCGCTGACGTTTGATATTTTAAAATCTTTATGAAGCTTTTAAGGCAGACCAGGTGAACCTAATCCATCTTGTGGGTTGAATGTAAAATAAATGGTGTTTTAAATAGGGAAAATAAAACTAATTCAATTAAAATTTCGCATCTTATATAATTTATCAATGTGTGACATGTTTTATTCTCTTAGCGACTTTTAGCTTAAATAGTATTTGTTAATGTTTGTTCTATAGAAAGAAAAGTAAAAGCTAATTCTAACAAATTTAAGGGGGGCCGGGACACAATTTTCTTTTTTTTTTGCTAATAAAGATATTGTTTTGGAATTTTTAATGAAGACATAGCACCTAATTTACAAATAGAAAATTACAAAATATTAACTTGATATCAGTTTAAAAAATTTAATATTTTCAAAAAAGTGACTGTTTTTACTTTTGATATAATTTGAGAAATTATTTATGAAAAGACACAATATTTACATTTTCTAAAAGCATATATTATATTTAAAAATTTGTCTTCACATTTTTTAAATATAAGCATATAAAAAAATATTAAAAAATGTTTAGTTAAATATGAGCATTTTTTTATTTTATAATTTTTAAAAACAATTATATTTTATAACCTATCAATAATTTTTAAAATTGCTGAAGACAAATCACTTAAATATGTATGAAGAATATACATACCAAATTTTATGCAATTATCTTGAATACATTTTGAGTTATATCATTTTAAAGTTGGGAAAAGTGTGAAAAATCCAACATGAAGAAAAATCACCTTAAAGTTTCATTAATGAAAATCAGTTACAAAAGTGAAATTTTAGTACCTGATGGATTTTTCACTCCAAATACGTAAGTAAATCCGTTAATGTCTTCAGACCTTTGATTACGGTTTATTTTGGCTAATAGTACCTTTCTACGGTACAATTTGTATGCAATTGTACTTTTGTAGCAGTTTTTCGGATAAGTCGACATATTTTTCGTTTCAAAACTTTGACAGCTATCAAAACGTTCTTTTGTTTATAACTTCGGTTCTTCTCAAGATATCATCATAAAATTGGTGTCAAACAAAAGAGAATTAAATTCCAAATTTTTTGAGAATATAAATCAAAAACGGACTTTTTGAAGGTTTTTTGTGTCTCTCAGCGATCCTTAAACTATAAAAAAAAATTATTACAGAAAAACAAACATCCCTCACATTTTCAATTGTTTTCTAGAGCTAGAATTTTACCAAAGATCACGAAATAGAGTTGTAATTAATTGTACAGTCGCATTGGAATAAACAAACCACCCCTTTCATTCCAGCTATTTTAACAGTAGAGAAAATTCAAAGATTTCGCTTGACATGAGAACCTAAAGTGTTCTATAAATTCAAATTCATAAATTTGCATACGGGGCCGACGTCATATTAAACTGAGCACCAACTTTAAAATTTTCAATTAGAACCCCTTTTTCGACACACAATTTCAAATCTATATCAAAATTATTTCATGCCATTATGTCTTGCAGTTTCAAAGTTATGAGTGCTAAAAGATTGGTGCTCCTTGTGTCAGATCAGTTTCTTAGACTGTTAATGCATATCTTTCTAAATAATATAGCCATAGCCCTGATATTTTGTACCATGGAACTGTTAAACAACCCAAAATAAATCCACATAATATTTTATCTTTAAAAAGAGGTTTTAGAATGCAATAATAATTATTAAATCAATGTGTTTGAAACATTTTTATTACATATTTGTTAAATCTTAATAGGATGCGATTCAGAAGGACTTCTAGAATAGACATGCGAAATTTCACCTCATTCCGACCGATCATTAGTTTTAGTGCTACATTAAATTTATCTTATTATTGCGTTGTTAGGGGGCAACTAAAAGTTTAAAACACATCTGATTAACTTCGCAAAATAATTCTCGGATCTTTTTCCCTTGCATAGTGAATATAATAATTCTTGGATCGTGGAAAAATACTTTTCAACTTGTGTTCAAATTGTTATTTTGGGTTGCAAAATCTCTTTTTAATCTCGATCTACAAATAGCGACTTTCTATGTTGAGATGATCCCTGAAATTGGTGTTAAATATAGGAATGAGTATATCAGGATGTAACTGTGGTAAAGAGTAATGAAATTTCATATTTTAACTAATTTAACGATGTAAAATCTGATTATGGTATGGAAACGGGGTCTTTCTACTAGAAATTTCAATCTTTTTACGAAATTTGATATAAAGACGTTCCATTATGTATTTTTTTAAATTAGGATTGTACAGGGTGTCCTACAAGTTCCCGTACTCACGATACGTGAATTTATTATACAAAAAACAACAAACTTTAAAACAATTATTTTTATGCCAATGGTATAATGATCTTTTAACCTAACGTAGGAAACAAATTTGGACTTACATTTACAATAAATGTTTAAAATTTCCACCCTTCTCTTCAAGGCTAAGCTGAAGTCGTTTGCGCATATTTTTAGAAACGCGTTTCAAGATGCTGGGAGTGTCTTCTTGTATCCTTTGAGTAAAGGCAATTTTCAAATCACCTACTGTTTAGTGATTATCTTCATAAACTTTGTTCTTCAAATATCCCCACAGAAGAAAAGTCAGGGATGCGCAGATCTGGGAAAGAGTTGTCCAAAGGCTTCTTGCAACGAGTCAATCGCAAAAAAAAAATCTTGAAACATGTCCATGGTTGGCTTGGGACATGGTTACGTCATATCAACGTCTTGTTGGAACCAAGAGTCTCGTTTATTCACTTCTAATAATGCAACAAACTGTTTAATAAGTTGATATAGCATATCTTTACTCGGTATTGCATAATTTGGATAGCTATGTCGCCATATTTCTTTACATCTTTCATACGATTTATATTCAAAATAAGCGTCAAACAGCGCAGTTCGTGATAAATTCATTGTGTAATGTAGAACAAAATGAAGTGGAACTTTATTATCGTACAACTTGAGTGATAAGAAAATCAAAAATTAAAAATTAAAAGAATCGATAAAACTATAAGCAGTCGATACAATTCAATAATTAAAAAAACATGTCCAATACATTTTTTAAAGTTGGAGAACGGGAACTTATAGGACACCCTGTAGTAGATGGTATTCCCTATTGAAAATGATACCTTTGAATTTGCTCTGGTATAAATAGTGCTTGAAATAAAGGAGGTGGTTCGGTTTTTTTTTCTCGATTAAAGCAAAATGAAAGGAAGCTTAAGAAAACCTTTTAAGTGTCGAGTAACGTATTTCGAATTAAGAGTACCTTAAAATTTATAACCTTTCATACCTTTCAAATAATTAGAATATACGTAAGTAAGATTGAATGTTCGACAGTTTTTGTTGTGTGTGTCTCATTTCTTCTAATATCGAAATCTATGTAGTTTGTGAAAAGAGTAGGAGAAAGTCGAACAAAACCGGGTAGGCAGATAAAACCAGGACCCGTTTGGGCTATAGTACTACTGCTATCTGTAAGATAACGCATGCAACTAGTATCAGACAGCACCCATGTTATTTGGAGTTAAATGAAATGCAGTGTAGATCACGTGTTTGTCGATGGCGATCTTTTGAAAAGTTTGAGTAGAAAAGGTTTGATTTTTATTCCACTGATTTCACTCTATAGCTTCTAATTGCTTGAAGGTTTATTCTAGGTAAGTACAACATCTGATAAAACCTCTTTCAGCTATTATTTTAAATTATTAAATCACGTTTATCATCCTGTTTTAAATACACAAATATTTCTTTTCTGATTAATGGCCAAGTCGGATAGTGCATTTCCAAATCACCTCTTTGCACCCTCTGCTACAACTCAAAGACCAATGAAGATTGGTGATAATCCATTGCCTGAACAACCTCAAGTTGAATCACTAATCACTGACATTAATTTACCTGAACAAGCTCAAGTTGAAGTGCGTTCAGAAACTGAGATTTATTCCCAAACCAATTATCGTAATAAGGCTGAGATACTAAACGCCGATGATCAGCAACCTTCAACGTCTACAAAGAATCTAGGTCAGGTTATCGTGTCTCCTTTCTCAATATCCACAAGAGAACTCTCTCCCCAGTGTGAAAAAGGTCCAAGGATTGTGAAGAAGCCCGACAAACGGCGAGGGTGGATAGTAATTATTACTTCATCATAATATATGTTAGAATTAGAACAAAAAAAAATAAAAAATAAACAGAAAATAAAAACTTAAAGCAGAAACTGTTTAAGATCCCTAAGGCAAAAAACTGTCCAAACACGGAAGACAAAGAAGTTTTGCATTAAAACATACTTCTCGGCATTAGTTGTAGACGACGTGGAAATGGACGAGGCCTGTATATTTTGTAATAAATTGTACGCCAGGTCAAAATCTCTGGAAGGTTGGGTACAGTGTTTCAACTGTAAAGGATGTGCGCATGAAGCCTGTAACAATGCAGAGGAGCATGATCAAATTTTTATATGGGATTTTTGTTTTTAAAACTTCTTACAAATCTGATGAATTACTTTAATTTAATATGTATTTCAAACACATTAAATTCAAAAATACTTATATTCTGTGATTTTTAAACCCACGATTGTTTATCAGTCGAGGAAGGTCATTGTACTAATTTATTGTTATATATAAGTACTTCAGCTGTGAAACAACAATGTTTTTTAATTATTCAAATATATACTAGGGTGTGCCGAAAAACACTTTTTTTTTTTCAAAATTGCTGTTCTAATAGGGCGGAAAGGGTTTTCTGTGGGTTCAATAAACACGGTATAAAATATATTTTTGATTGGATAATATCTTCTGCCCCCACATCGCACTTGGATTTTGGAAATTTGGGTAAAAATTGGCAACTTTTACTCGGCGTAGGAAATATAATTATTTTCAATATTACTATTCTAATAGTGCGGACGAAATGCCCCGTGGGTTAAAGAGGAAAGGTGTAAAATATTTTTTTGATCGAATAATATCTTCTGGTCTCGCATCACAATTGAAATTTTCCAAATATTTGAATTAAAGTGCACTTTTTTATGTGTTATAGAAATAAATCAAAAATTAAAAATAGATGGGTACAAACACTATTTATTACTGTATTGTAATGTACATTTGATCATATTGCCTGAAAATAATTAAATAGTAGCTGAGTCACATTATATTAATATAATATTTGTTAAGAATATCGTAACCATATAAATGTTATTACATTCCAATACCAAAAGTTTACTTACACTAAATTAGCAGGAAGAGGCTTGAAATCAGCCTTATGGTCGAATTCAGGCATATAATTGATCGGGAAAAGAATGTGGATCTAATGAACTCGTATCAACTTTGAAATATATAAACCTTAGTGGATGCTTCTGTCACTAACTTGACACACCGTTCAACGGCCTGTATGTGACAGAGGAAGTGAACAAAGTCCAATTCAGGATTTTTCTTATCACGCAAAATGGAACTAAATACGGCAGTAGATATATCACGGAGGATTTTTGGAGAAGTAATAGTAATTGATGACCAGTTAATCAATTCCGTATAGTCAGCAGCTTCAAAATTCAGTTTTGGTGGGAGAAATACACTTACTGACTATACATTGGAAGACGAATTTCTAGACTTAATTACACGTCGTGCAGAAAGTTCTCTGATGTGTGGTCATTCATCCTTCAACATACACATCAAGATATTATAGGGATGAACAAAAGAACGTATTTCGACAAATTATTTCATCAACGACGTCCTTGAGGACTTGAGATAAATACCTGGATCTATAAATACTATTTCACACATGCTTAGCTCCATCTTTCAGCAAGTGTTTAGACTTTATATCAAACCAGTTTGGAGTGTAAACTTTCATAACAAACTCAGCGATTTGTTTAAACTACAAAGAAGGATCTGGAGAACTAACATATAGTCTTAGAACTCTGTTCGCTGTTGTTAGCCAGCGTGAATGTGATAATTGACCAGGACTACGTCTAGCCAGTCCATCAGGACAATTAACCAATCGTACCGCTTGAAATATTTCTAGTAAGTACATTTGATCCTTGCTTAAGTCACGTCGATCTGTTATTGGTAACTCGCCGGCAATAATTTTGAAAGTTATCACTGGCAAATTTTCACATGTAAGAAGCACCTAATCAATATTACCAAAATATGATTTTGGAACATTTGTTGGCCCATCCATCGTTTCAAAGAGATACCTCAGAGTTAGTTCATTAAAATGCAGGAGACATGTTACCCATTGCAGAACTTTCAATTCCTAGCACCGAATTACACCGGATTTACATCCGGTTTTAACCAATATGCCGCGGTAGCTCCGACAGTAGAGCGTCTGGCTCGCATCAGAAGGGTTGTGGGTTCTGTCCTCGGCGGAGCCTGCAATTCTGATGATTGCGAGATCGGCGCTTCGAACTCGCTAAAGACCGCCGTGTTCATTAATGGTGACTGAGGCACGTTAAATGGGTCGTGGTCACAAAGTCCCCCATGTTCCCATACCAAATCAATACCTCTGGGGGTACCTGATCAGGGGGTTATCGGCCTCTGATTGGGATCTAAATCACGATATGTGTGAGTGAATGGATGTATGAAAGGGACCGTCCTGTAAAACGGATGTGTCATGTATGTCGAGCAAAGTCGGACTTCCTCCCAATGGGGCTCAATAACATGGAAGGCGCACCCCCTCGCCTCTTGCCGTCTTCGACGGGCCTGGCACTCCTCTGGTCAGCCAGTGTAAGCATGAAAAACAACGGAAACAACAACACAAATATGCAGTCACAATAATTGCCAGAAGCTGAGAAAGATGTCTTGTGATCCCTTCAAAATGTCCGATAGTCGCGGAAATCTGTTTTGCGGTGCCCAATGATGAACCCAAATGAGTAATGTAACGTGAACCCGATTCTTCAATAGGAGATAAATGTTCCTCTTTTGCTTTTCTCGGGTAGCTTTTAGTATCTACTATCTCCTCTAGCAATGTAGAATCTTTACGACCATCGAAATACAGCCCCTTCAACAGTAATGCCTGAGCTTCACTTTAAAGCGTGAAATTTTAAATCCTTTCTAACTTTAGCCTTTTCCCCCTTGTCAGCTTGTTTTGGTCAGCCACCAAATCTGAGTTGTTGCTAGTTATGAGACCGACATCGGGAAGAACACTTGAAGCAATTGCAAACACAGCCCGGTCCGAGACTCTAAACCTGTCGGCAACCACAGCATTTGAAGGGCGGCCGTCGCATTTGTGATGATTTAGGTACAAACGGAGTTATTTGTTTGTACTTAGAAACAGTAAGAGAGTTTAAACGGTTCGATGTCGATGGTTTGTAAATGTCCAGTTTTAAAACTATTTTAGATATATCTGGGGAGTAATATGAAATGTGAAATCCCCTCCTCTCCTTTCATTTCATGTCAGATACAGGTAGCATGAAATGACGAGAAAAAGTGCACTTTTCTTCAAAAATAGCAAAATTTCAATTGTGATGCGAGAACAGAAGATATTATTCGATCGAAAAAAATTTTACACCTGTCTTATTGAACCCAATTAGCACCTCTTCCGCACTATTGGAATAGAAATATGGAAAAATAATTATATGTCTACGCCGAGTAAAAATTGCCAATTTTTACCCAAATTTCCAAAATTCAAGTGGGATGCGGGGGTAGAAGGTATTATCCAATCAAAAAAAATAAATTTACACCGTCTTTTTTGAACCCAGAGAGAACCCTTTCCGCACTATTAGAATAGCGATTTCGAAAAAAAGTGTTTTTCGGCCCACTCTAATATATACCCGACTTTATCCGACGTAGTTGGCTAAAAAAGGGTACTTGCATACTTCCAAAAACTAATTTATTTACCCTCCAAAATATAGTCCATCTATGTTGAAAAATACTTATTTTGGAACTAAAGAACTAATTTATCATTCAAATAGAAATTCAATTTAAGGAATTTTATTAACTTAATGCTTAGAAAAAAACATATTTTGTGTCTCGGTTTTGTCCGACTTTCCACTATAGAAACCTAAAAAAAATATTGTACCTAAAAATTTTGCAGGGCATACTATCTGAACAACAACGATCGTCTTACGAAGGTAAGTATCTTGACTTTATTACAAGTGATATATATATGAATATATATATATATATATATGAATATATATATATATATATATATATATATATATATATATATATATATATAATATATATATATATATATATATATATATATATATGAATAATTTCTACTGTTTACCGAAGCCGTTAGGTGACAGCACGAATCAGACAAAACTACTATTACAAGTTCTAAATTTCTGTTGCTGCGTAGGTGAGTTCCACGAACCTTTTAGAACAGTCTGGTGCCTTCACAGAGTATGTGATGTCAGACATTTTTTGATCGCCAGCATGTGTGCGTTTTTCCTTTGTTCCTTTTTGCGGTAATAACTAATTTTGTAAACTAAACCTTCTTTGACTTTAAATAGTCCTTCGTTTATAGATCAAGTTGTTTAAATTAACTATTTTGTCCCAATTCCTCCGTCATGACAGGTTATAAAAAAACAGGTTTGAAACTGATTCTTGCTGTCAACTTATCAATTCTTATTTTAATGTCACTTGTCTTATTTGTAATGTAAATAGTAATTTTTGTTAATAAATATAATTGCTTTGTAAAATAAGTCTTCTACCTGAGACAACACCAAGACATAAAAAAAACCCGACCCCACTAACCCTATATATATATATATATACTATTCAGGCTTAATACTATTCAGGCCAAAAATCAATAAGAAAAGAAAACCTGTCATACTTTGATCAATTAATACGATGAGAAATTAAAACAAAATGTATATAATTTTTATTTTTCTTATTTAAAAGACCATTTATTTTACATGCAACCCACAAAAGGGTTTAGGTTGATCTTGGTCTGCCTTAAAAGCTTCCTAACTTTTTGAAAATATCAAACGTCAGCGGACAAAATATCATAAATTTGAAACCTAAATATTCAAATACAATTTTGTTTTTACATATCTAATTACTGAGAAGAAAACTTACAAAAACACAGGCAATTTCGATGACGAACGAAGCAAATAAATAAATGATGCGATACTTCCCCTTCATTCCTTTTGGGTATTATGAATTATGAATTATGCCGTTATGAATTATTTTGGGAACTTACTACAGCTGTGGTTCTGCTCCGAGTAAACACGTTTTTTTTTTGTTAATGTCTCATTCGACGTTGATGCTCTCATACACACAAAGGCAATTGTTCCTTTCTTGAAATACCTTGTATTTCATCTGCCAAAACTGAGAAAATATACTTGTCCCTTTATTTTTGATTTTCCTGTTTTTAGTTTATTGCACTGGACTTACCACATAATATGATAGTTTCCTTTTGAGGAGAAGACGATGTATATATAGACCTATTATCCGAAATCTGAGTTAGTAAGTGACTTCTAAGGGCTTCATCTCCAAAACGGGGCAGGATACCAAAGAGCTCTGAAATGGGCCATCGTTGTGAATAGGCTCGGTGAGACTGGATAAACCCATTTTCGTAGTCACCTTTTAAGGCGGTTTCTTAAAGGACAACAGATAATGAATGTTTCCCGCTATGGCAGTGAGTTTTTTTATGACTTTGAAGGGGAGCAATTTTTGAATTTTTTGTAATGATTGCTTTTATCACATTTTGAATTCTTCCTGACATCACCAAAGAAAATCATTTTGCTTCTTCAACAAAAAATTGTTGGTACTCTGGTTTTTCATGTTTATCAAATGTTTCTTTCGCATTGTTGAGAACTAAGACGAATAAACGAACTGTATCCAATATAATCCTTAACTTTATTTTTTACACTTAAACACGAAAAAGGACAATTAACTACGGACAGAAATCATGCAAATACTACGTTATAACACAAGTAAATTATACAATAATGATTTGGATCAACCATGAGAATTTTTTGTCTAAATAATAAGCGTATTATGACTCACCGAATTCTGCTCAGCAATCATAAATACTTGAATTTGATTTGTGGCTTAAAAAACAAGACTGGGTTAGTTTATTTCTTAGTTTCTTATTTATTTAGTTCTGGCTAGGCGATTTCTTTTCTAAATATAAGACTTGGACATTACGCATCGTCAGTTTTCTGCGTCCTTCTCTCGATTTTTTACTTACTATTCTGACTTGAACTAAATTCTCATTGGTTGATCGTTTTACATTGATATTTAGTGCCATCTAGTGGGCTAGATAGAGGACTGAACATCCTCCGGGGGCCGGGCAGTAGCAAAGACACCTTTGAGACAGGTCTCCTCACCTCTCCCGAAGAAGTCTTGAGATTGACCACGCGGACGTAGCCATCTGCTCCCGGAAAGATTTTGGACACACGCCCCATAATGCCATTTTAAAGGTGGCAAAGAGTTCTCGTGAATTGTCACAAGATCACCCAACCTTTAGCCCACGACAAGGAGTACTCCAGGATTTTGGTCTCTGCTGGAGTTGATTTAGATAGTCACGAGACCAGCGATCCCAAAATTGGGGGACCCTCATTTTTGGGATGAGTTTACAGCGTTTACTCAACGTAAAAAATAATATGACCTGGCGGACTGTGGGAATGTCTAGCAGTTGAGACCCTATCAAAAAATGTCCCGGAGTTAGTGCTGTTAAGTCAGATGGATCCGAAGACATAGGGACTAGAGTTCAATATAGGCCTCTATTTGATAAAGAAACGTTTTCAATTCCTCAAAGTTCAAAACTGCAGATTTACAGGCTCTTACTAATAGCGTTTTTTGTAGATTTTTACAGCCGATTCCCATATACCTCCAAAGTTTGGAGAAATATGGAGGAATGAAAACGCCACTTAATGGATTGTGATAAAGCAAAATGTTGAACCTTTTCAGTTTTCAGAAGACTGAACAGATTTTTGAGTTTCGTTAGCTAGACCAACAAAATTTTTCCCATTATCCGAGAACACATCGGACGGAAGCCCCCCCTTCGGCTTACGAATCTTTTGAGGCATGCTAAAAGAGCTTGAGTCGATAGATCAGAAAACACAGTCCAAGTGAACGGCCTTTGTGCACATACAGGACCAATTACACAAATATAGGATTTGATTTTAACTTTGCTTCTAGGTAGGTTAGGTTTTGTAAGAATAGGCCCCACAAAAGTCAATCCCGATTTTTTTGGAAAGGACGGGCTGGATTTATCCGCTCTGAAGGTAAATCTGCCATTATTTGTTGGCATGTTGCAGCTTTTAGTTTTTTTGCATAACAAGCATCTGTTGAGAACTTGTCTCACCTTTGATCGTCCGCCTGTAAACCAAAATTTTTGACGAATTAGTGGAAAGAGTCAATTGTGGTCCTGCATGAAAATGCTCAATTATTAGATCTGTAATCACATGATCTTTGGGGAGCAAAATCGGGTGTTTTTGATCTTGAGTGAGGTCCTGATGTCTCAGGAGCCTACCCTCCCTACTCGAATAATATTTGAATTATCCAGGAACACATTAAGAGTTTAGAAGTTTACTTGAAGAAGGTAAAGAGACGATTTGTTATGAATTAGTTTTTGTTTCACTTGAAAACTCACTAGCTTGAAGAATTTTAACTACTTGATGCACTGTTGAATCAATTTCGGTAGCTGTCAAAGGACCAGAAACACTTTCCTTAGATTTTCTGCAATTGTGAATAAATCTAAGGCACAATGAAATGACTCTGGATAACCTAGAAAATGTGATGAAAAATCTGAGAAGAAACTCTGGCACTCTCTCGATTTTTCTGCAGCATGAGCAAGTTCAAAAGTCTCCTCCTTGATTTACAGACGGAAACAAATAGAGGAAATGATAATGATTCCTCAGATAACCAGGGGTGGGCCACTCCACCAGAGATTATGGTTTAGTAAATTTTTCTGGGAGAATTCCTCTTGACACGCAATCAGCAGGGTTTAATTTTCCCGCTGACATGATGTCACTTTGCATTTTGAACAAGAGCCTTTATCTTGTGTACCCGGTTAGTGACGAATGGATTGCCCTTTTGAAGGTGGGGAATGGAGCCAACTCAATACAATTTGTGAATCAGTCCACAAATGAAATTTCCTTGATTTCCAGAGGCAGTGACTCTATCACTGTCATAGTGAGCTGAGACAGTAAATAAAGCAGCTGAGAGTTCGAGTCTGGGAAGTGTCAAGGGGCGAACAATGGGGCAAACCTTGGTTTTTGCAGCAAGAAGATGGATTTTGTTGCCAGCAGAATTTAGCTTCAAGATATATAAAAACACATGCATAAGCCCTTCTGAGAAGCATCAGGAAACCCATGGATTTGAAATTGACTTTCAGGATCATCATCAGTGTCCACATATCGAGGGGAGTTTGATTTCTTTTAAGAGTTTCCATTTGAGACTCGAATTCTCTCCACGAGGTCAGAATGTGATCGAGTATAATATCATTCCATGACAGTACATCCTTCCATAGCTCTTGGAACATCATCTTCAGAATAATTGTAGTTGGAGACAATAGTCCTAAAGGATCGAACCGTCTTCGCTATGACAGATAGCAGATCGCGTTTAGTTGCGACCTCAGATGGCTTGCTGATTTTCAGTTGAAGGGTGTCATCAGTTGAGTTCCAAACCAAACCCCAACAGCTTTATTGTCTGGTCTTATTGGATTATGATGTCTGCTTTATTGTGTTGTTTATCTTCTGGTAATGCTGCAATGGCATCTGGGATATTGGAAGACCACTTTCTCAAGGAAAAGTCTCCACCTTCCATGACTTCATTCAATTTTGCTATCAGCTCTTTAGCATCTTCTATGGACTGGGAACCGCAGAGAAGATCATCCATGTATAAATTTTCAACTATCACTTTGAATACTTGAGGATGTTCTATTTTATTGTCTTCAGCCAATCTCTGTAAAAGTTCTTATTGCCAAATAAGGAGCACAGGATGTTCCGTATTTGACAGTAAGCCAACCTGTATGTTGAGATTGGTTGCGTTTCCTTGAAACCTCCAAATAATTCTCTGATAATATGTGTGTCTAGGATTAACAAGTACCTGTCTGAACATATTTTTCAATGTCCAGCGGAGGAATGCTACAGGATATGTTCGGAATTTCACCAGGGATTTTGAAAAGTTCTAGAAGCAGCTTAGTTCCGGTTTCAAGGAAGTCGTTTAATGAATGCCCGTTCGAATCTTTAGCCGAAGCGTCGAAGACAGCCCGTAACTTTGTCGTAGTACTATCTTCCCTTAATACTCCATGGTGAGGTAAGTAGAAGCTAGAAGTATCTTCAGCTGAGGCAGGAACCAACTCCATATGATTTAGTGAGATGTATTCTTGCATAAACTGGCTATACTGGGACTTGAATTGCGAATTTTTCATGAATATTGATTCTAAATACTGAAAACGCTTCAAAGCTTGAGGTTTTGAATAACCTAGTGTGGGTTTTCGATTTGAATGGCATGTCCTACGACGTATCTACCAGTTGAATCTCGGATGAACTGTTTTTCAAGAAAACATCTTCACAGGGATCTTTAAATGATGATTCTGGAACTTCTTCTACCTGCCAGAATCTTTGCAGGGTCGAGTTAAGTTCCGAGTCTATCGCAGCATGGCAAATTGATCACAGATGAATTTTCTTCTCGAGAGTAGATTGGACCCGAAAGTAGCCATCCCAATTTTGGAATTAATTGCAGAGGGCGTTCCCTTCGGACCGATGATTTTATCACCTGATAACAGTTCTATGAATAGATCAGCACCAACCAATACCATCTATAGATTTCGTTTCGTAGAAATGTGGATCAGCCCAAATTTAGTCCCTTCCAAATGTGGCCACATTATATGATTTAGAGAAAAGTTAGGCAGATTCATTGTTATATTTTCTACGACTAAGGCATCCACAAAGAATTTTTCATTGTTAAAATGAGGTTTTGCAGTCAATGTGACTTCATTCAAAGAAGTCCTCAGCAATTTGAATTATTGATGCCTCTAATTTTATGGATAGTTTTCCTTGTCACTAACTTTAATCTTTTACTAAGGGGCCGCAGAAAATTAGACTTCGTTGAGAGCCACTGTCTATTAAAGCGCGGCAATTGACCCAATCATTGTTTTTTGATTTTACGGGAATAATTGCTGTTCTGAGTAAAGTTTTTAAC